>WOXC01007596.1:802500-1109703 GCA_011680675.1 Gymnobelideus leadbeateri
TATTATATATAATTATACATAATATATAATATATTATATTAAACATATTAAACAATAATATATTACATATTATATATAATACATTATAATGTATATAATATATTCTATTATATATGTGTTTTATATATATGTATATATATATATATAACATTTGAATACTTTCCTCACAATAATTCTGTGAAGTATATGTATATATATATATATATTAATCCACATTTTTTCAGATGAGGAAATTGATGCTCAGAGAAATCATGTGACTTGCCCTAGTCTCTTTTGAGTACAAGCCTAGCACTTTTATTGCCTTCTAGACCACATTGTCTAACCTTAACTGGGCCTTGACAATAAGGTTCCCTTCATTCATCTTGAGTAAAGCCATATTTTAGCCCCTTTGGATAAATCTCAAATTTTTCACTTTTCCTGAAGCTAACACTTCTACCCCCCTTTTGTCTCAGTAGATGGCTTCATTTCCTATTCCACTAGGAAGATGGAGAATGCTATTAGTGAACTCTCTCACCTCCCTTTATCCACATATAAAATCCTTTCTATTTTTGAGGTTCTGCAGTTTTATGATGAGACATTTTGGTGAATCCAAGTTAGGATGTATTCTTGCTGGTTCTATTGGTAGAATCTTACTCATTCTATTCCACTGTGAAGAATTCTCTAATTAAGTCCTCATACATAGTGCCCCAAAGCTTTTTAGGATCTTCTGGGATGCTGATTAATGGGATATTTGTGTTTCTTATTTCCCATCTGCTGTCTTCCCCTCACATACTATATCCCTAATGTTGTCTTACATTTAAGGTTTTTTTTTTTAAGTTCTTTTTCTACTTGGGTTTGTAATTGACTTTTTGAAATAAATTACTTTGTTTTCATCTTGATTTTGTTAATTATATTTTTATTTTTTGAATTAAATTTTATGTTTATTTTTAGTTTATATCATTCATTTCCACAAGATTTTGAGTTAACATTTTCTCTCTCTCTCCCCCCTCCAAAACAGAAATCCCAATGAATACCCCCTCCCCCAATCTGCTCTCAGATATCCTCCCCTATTCTTCCTCTGACTTTCCAGTAGGAAAAGATAGATCTCTATTCCCCAGTGCCTGTATATCTTATTTCCCAGTTGCAGGTAATAATAATAATAATGATAATAATAATAATAATAATTATTATTATTATATTGTAGATTTGATTTTAAAACTTTGAATTGTACATTTGATTTTAAAACTTTGAATTGCAGATTCTTTCCCTTCCTCTGTCATCACTCACCACTACTGGGAAGATAAGCAGTTTATTATATTTTTAAGCCTTGGATAATTAACTGTTTGCCCTCAGTTTTTCTTCATATATTTTGCGTGTGTGTGTGTGTGTGTGTGTGTGTGTGTGTTTCTTTATTATCTGGTATATATATCCTTCAGTTTTTGCCCTTTGCCTCTCTTCTCATGTTATTCATTGATGCTTCAAATTGGATTTCCAGAGGAATTCTGCCTTTTATACTCCTTAATGTTCTTTATAGAAATGCAGAATTTTCAAATTCTGTACTGATATTTTTCAGGATTTGGAGTATTAAGAATGTGCTAGATTTGGAGTTGTTATACTTGATTGGAAATTTTGATTGAGTCAAAAATATTTCTTAAGTATTTACTATCAATCAGACTATGTTAACCACTGGGGATGAGAGAGAGAGAGAGAGAGAGAGAGAGAGAGAGAGAGAGACTACCTAAAGATTACATCAGAAAAATGGAAGTAATTGTATAAAGGGGAATAGTTTATTAGTTGCTTGGGATGAAACTTTTTGTCTGAGAAGTCATAATAATAATAAACTTCATGAGAAATCAATTGATACATCTATTCCAGGAAAAGTAGTGCTTATATACTTACAGTTTTCAGAACAAGAGATGGAAGGTGGTAGGGGTAGGTAGGAGAAGAGAGAGGGGAAAACATACCAGTCTTGTTTGGATTGTGTCTTGGTAAGGCTGCAGTTGATTAGATATGTTGAACTCTCTTTTTTTATTTTTGTAAGGGGGAAAGTACAAGTATTGGGGTTGAGTGACTTACCCAAGGTCACAGGGCTAGTTATGTGTTAAATGTCTAAGGCTGGATTTGAACTAAGGTCTTCCTGACTAGGGCCTGTGCTCTATTGACTGCACTACCTATCCACCCCAGTGAATTCAAAGCAGTCGGAGGAGAAGGGACCCAAGCCAGGCCTTGAGTATTTAACAATTAACTTTGGTCCAGGTTAAAGGTAGAGGAGGGATAGAATGTCCATTGTGTACAATTTGGTAGATGGAGGGTGAGAAAGATGGAAGAAAAGAATCATTGCCTCAAATTGTGAGTGGATCAGAAAAGAGGATAATTCTTTAGAAACTGGCAGGGAGGGACTCATCCAGAGTTGCAGCAAGGGGCCTTCTCAATAATCCATTGCTGCTCCCTGGGAATATGTTGTCAGACCTCAGCTTTCAGAGCTTATCTCAGATATGGGGTTAGACTACAAGGAAGTAGTATATCCTGCCACCAAGAGAAGTAATGTCTAGGTGACTAGAAGGATGATGGTGCCTGAAAAGAAATAAGAAGTCAGAAAAAAAGATGAGGTTGAGGAGAAAGATGACAAGTTCTGTTTTGACACAATGAATCTGAGATGACTTTTGGACATCCAAGTGGAGATGTCTAATAGGTATTTGATGCTATAGGACCAGAAGTGAAGAGAGTGATAATGGCAAGGGAATGATGAATCAAGGGAAAGTGCCAAGGAGTGGTGAGAGGAGAGTTGATTTGCACTAGATGACGCAGTGGAGAGATTGCTGGCCTTGGAGTCAGGAAAACCCAAGTACAAATATAGCCTTAGACAATTACTAGCCTATGTGACCTTGGGCAAATAATATAGCCTCTATATGCCTTAGTTTTTAAACCACAAAATAGGCATAATAACCTATATCTTCCAGGGTTGTTGTGAGGACCAAATAAAATATTTGTAGTGTTTAGCATGGTGTCTGGCACATAGTATTCACTTAATAAATGCTTATTCTGTTTCCTTTTCCTTTCCTTTCACTGCTATCTTACTTCTGCCCCCACGACTCTCTTCAAGGTGAACCAAATGTCAGATGCAATAATTTTATTTCTTATCTTCCTTAACTTTTCTGGAATATTTGACACTTAACCAGACCCTCATTGATATTCTCTTTTTCTTTTGTTTCCATTAACATTTCTCTCTTTTTGGTTCCTCATAGGGCCTTCTTGGAATAATCAATGTATTAAGATTTTCCTTTCTTTCAAAGGATAGCTTGAGATCATCAAGAGTTGTATTTTATCAAATATAATACCCAAATCTGGGTCCTACTCATTTTCCATCTCTGTATTAATGTAATGTGTTGTGATGGGCCAGCTCAAAAAGCTTCTAATCAAACTTCATATCAGAATCTGGACAATAGAAATTTTGAGTTTACTTGCCTTTGAATGAGCATGTATTCAGGCTGATCCCTTTTTAGCTTCATGGAGGAGACCTTTTAGTACTTGAGAGTTTTGAAGCAATTAGAAAAACTATCTATAAACAGCAGCTACAGGAGGACTTCACCATTTAGAGTTAATTTCTCTTACATTGGATATTGCATTGGTTAATGATAGTCAAAACAGAATTGGTGAACATCACACTTTATGGCTCACTTCATAAAAACCAGAGGATCACTGAATAGTTATGTGATGATAAATCTGTCAAGGAATCTAAATATGTACTGAGAGATAGCTTGTTGGAGAACAATTAACAACACATTTTTGCCTTTTGAGTTAAATGCTTTAGAAAGTAAACAACAGACAATAAACACAGTTGGATCTCTTATTCTAATCACCTTTCCATCATTTTTTGGACTGTTAATGTATGGTCTTGTGTAGAAAAATTCTTTGTGAAAGCCAACTTGTTCCCTTTTAAATGTTTTTGTCAAGGATTCCATCAATATGGGTGTATGGCATCCTCATAAATATTTTCATAGAGATAAAAAACTTTGGCATTTGTGTCAATAGATTTCTTCTCAATTCATCTTTTCAGAGATAATAGTATTAGCTATTTCTTCCAATTGTTGAATGTCTTCTTCTTTTTCAGATATCATAAGACAATCCCTCATTGTCCTTAAATTTGTGTTGTAACCAGCATAGATTTCCTCTTTATATAATTGTTATGGCCCAGTTGCTATTCCCATTTTTGTCTTCTTTAGTGCCATTTCCACTTCCTCATGTAGCAGACAAAGGACTAAAATATTAGATTCTAAATGTGGTTGTTATAAAAATGCTGGCACATGTGTTCCGTTTATGTTCAGTTATTCTTCTAGTTTCATCTTTAAATGCTCTTGGGATGATCTGGCTTAATTAGAGCTCAAGTGCAGTTTTTCTTTTCTTTTCTTTTTAAAGTTTTATTGATGTCTTTTTTTATACTAGATATTTCCCAAGATCCAACCTTCTCCTTCTAGTAAAGTACCATCTTTTGACACAAAGAAAAGCAACTATGTGAAACCACATAATTTTATAGCATTTGATGCTGTTGACTTCTCCTTTCTCTGTGATATTTTCTTCAGCCTTAGATTTTATGACACTTTTTATTTCCTCCTCCTCCTACCTCTCTGACCACTCCTTGGCATTTTCCCTTGCTTCATCTTTCCCTTGCCATCATCCCTCTCTTCACTTCTAGTCCTACAGCATCAAATACCTACTAGACATCTCCGCTCGGATGTCCCAAAGTTATTTCAAATTCAGTGTGCCAAAAAAGAACTTGTCATCTTTCTCCTCAAATCTATCCTTTTTTTCTAACTTCCTATTTCCTTCCAGCACCATCATTCTTCTAGTAAGCTAGACATTACTTCAGAGTGATTGATTCTTCACGTCTCTCCACATCTAAATTCCACTTAGTTATCACATTTTGTCAATTCTAGTTCCAGCATTTCTCAAGTTCATTCAAGTTTCTCTTCTCATCCCGCAACCATTCATTTGAGCCCTCATCACCTCTTGCTAGGACTATTGAAACAACCATCTAATTAAACTCTAACCTTCCAGTCTATCCTCAACATGGCTACTAAACTGATATTCATAAAACATAGGCTTGACAAAGGAACTCTACTGCTTCAGAAACTTAGGTGGGTACACATTGTCATTAGGATAAAAGGCAAACACATATTTAGGTAATGATTTGAAACCCTTCACAATCTGCTTGTCAAATATCTTTTAAAAGTTATTTTTAATTTGTTTTTAGTTTTCAGCATAAACTTCTATATGATTTTGAGTTCTAAATTTTCTCCCCCTCCTCCCATTCCACCCGCCTCAAGGTGGTGTGCAATCTGATGTAGGCTATACATGTACATTCATATTAAACATATTTCCACATTAGTCAAGTTATAAAGAAGAATTGTAACCAAAAGGAAAAACTGAGAGGGAAAGAGAGAGAGAGTGAGAGAGAGAGAGACAGAGACAGAGACAGAGACAGAGACAGAGAGAGAGAGACAGAGACAGAGACAGACAGACAGACAGAGACAGACAGACAGACAAACAGAGAGAGACAGAGATACAGAGACAGGCAGAGAGAGAGAGAGAGAGAGAGAGAGAGAGAGAGAGAGAGAGAGAGCGAGAGAGAGCAGTATGTCTCAACCTGCATTCAGACTACAGAGTTCTCTGGATGTCCAGGATAGCATTTCCTATCATTAGTCTTTTGGAATCACCTTAGATCCTTATTCCTTAACTGAGAAGAGCTAAATCTATCAAAGTTGGTTATTACAGTGTTACTACCAGATATAATGCTCTGGCTCTGCTCATTTCACTCAGCATCAGTTTATTTTTGATACGTATTACTCTTTACTTCCATTTATGTACTCTCCAAAACTGTCAAACTGACTGACTTAATTTTCCCTATAGACAACATATTTTTTCCCGACATGGTGCCTCTGCATAGGCTAATGGTCTACAAACTCTGGCCCAAGAGCCAAATACAACCCACCACCTATTGTTTTACTTAAAACTTGTGGGGTATCAATGGTTTTATGGAGAAATATATATATGATTTACATATATATTGGTATATGTGTTTGTGTGTATGTACATATGTATATATTGATTAAAGATGTAAAACCCTTCTGAGTTCTTAGGCCATACAAAAGCAGGAAGCAGACTAGATTTGGCCCTCTAACCATAGCATGCTGACCTCTGGCATAAAAGATCACATATGCCTGAAAAGTAATCCCTTTTCACTTCCATTTCTTTGACTATCTAGCTCCTATCAAGGCTATCTACCAATTCTCATCCCAGCCAAAGTTCATAGAAATCTTCTCATTGCCTGAAATTACTTAATCATCTGATCCATGCCTCCTTCATCAGAGTTTGGCACTTCTCCAGCTCTCTTGCTTCTGAAGCTAACAACCTATATGATCTTGGGCAAATCACTTAACCTGTACCTTGGTTTCTTTATCTTTAAAATGAGGGGATACTTCTGAGCTTTTTTTTTGTCAGATTTAGATCCAACAATATGTCTTCTCAGAAACTATTCCTTTTAGGTCAATAGAGTCAGGCTGGCAGTTAACCAAACCATCTGATAGTTAAATTTTCTCATGACAAAATTAACAAGTATCCACATAATCACCCTCTAAAAACCACATTCCCTGAAAACATTTGAGAAAATCTACACTAATAGTAAAATGACATTTTACAAATAAAATAGGTACCATCTATATATGTTTGCAAAGTTCTCTGTATATGTTATCACATTAGATACATGATTGTTGCATTACACTCATCACTACAGTGCTGTCGTTCATCCTTCATTTTCTAAGAAGACCAGTGATATCTTGACTTGAGCATGAATCGGGTTCAAGCGAGACAGAATTGAAGAGTCATCCACTTTACTGTGTCTTCCTTATTTAAGTTTTTTCATCTATATTCATGAAGGAAATTGGTCTATAATTTTCTTTCTCCATTTTATCTATTCCTGATTTAGGTATCAGTACCATATTTGTGTTATTTTAAAAAATGGTAGGACTCCTTCACTAATTTTCCCAAATAATTTGTAGAGTATTAGAATCGATTGTTCTTTAAATGTTTGATCGAATTCACCAATAAATCCATCTGGCCCTGGAAGTTATTTCCTAGGGAGTTGACTGAGGGCTTGTAATATTTCTTTTTCTGAGATGAGGTTATTTAAGTAATTGATTTCCTCTTCAGTTAATCTGGGCAACTTATATTTTTGTAAATATTCATTCATTTCAGTAAGATTGTCAAATTGATGTGCATGCAATTTGGGCAAAATAATTCCTAATTATTGTTTTAATTTCCTCTTCATTTGAGGTGGATTCACCCTTTTCATTTTTGATACTCATAATTTGGTTTTCTTCTTTCCTTTTTTTATCATATTGACTAAGGGTCTATCAACTTTATTGTTTTTTTTCATAAAATCAGCACTTAGTTTTATTTATTAATTCAATAGTTTTCTTAATTTCAATTTTATTAATCCCTCCTTTGGTTTTCATTATTTATAATTTAGTATTTAATCAGGGATTGTCAAATTGTTCTTTTTCTAGCTTTTTCAATTGCATGCCCAATTCATTGACCTCCCTTTGCTGTAATTTATTCATGGATGCACTCAGGGATATAAAACTTCCCCTAAGAACTGACTATGCTGTATCCCATAAACTTTGGTACATTGTCTCATTATTGCCATTCTCTTGAATGAAGTTACTGATTGTTTCTATAATTTTTGTTTGACCCACTCATTCTTTAGGATTAAATTGTTTAGTTTCCAATTAGCATTTAGTCCATCTTTCCATGGCTCTTTATTTCATATGATTTTTATTGTATTGTGGTTTGAGAATGATGCATTTAATATTTCTGCCTTTCTGCACTGAATTGTGAAGTTTTTATGCCCTGGTACATGGTCAATTTTTGTGTATGTGCCATGTACCATTCAGACGAAGGTATATTTCCTTTTAACCCCATTCAGTTTTCTCCAGAGATCTATCATTTCTACGCCCTCTAAAATTCAATTCACCTCCTTAAGTCCTTTCTTGTTTATTTTGAGGTTAGGTTTATCAAGTTCAGAGAGGGTTAGATTAAGTCCCTCACTAGTATAGATTTGCTATCTATTTTTTCTTCTAATTCCCTTAACCTCTCCTCTAGGAATTTGGACGCTATACCATTTGGTGCATACATGTTAAGTAATGATATTACTTCATTCTCGATGGTGCCTTTTGGCAGGATATAGTTTCCTTCCTTATCTCTTTTAATTAGATCTATTTTTGCTTTTGCTTTATCTGATATAAGGATTGCTACCACTGCTTTTTTTTTCACTTTAGCTGAAGCATAATATATTCTACTCCAAGCCTTTTACCTTTACCCTGTGCATATCCCCTTGTTTCAAATGTGTTTCTTGTAGACAGAATATTGTAGGGGTATGGTTTTTAATCCATTCTGCTACCTGACTCTGTTTTATGGCAGAATTCATCCCATTCACATTCACAGTAATGATTACTATCTGTCTCTTTCCCTCCATCCTATTCCTTTCCCTGTTTATGTTTTTGTTTCTTCCTTCTCCCTTCCCCTCCTTAAGTGTTTTACTTTTGACCACTGCCTTCCTCAGTATTCCCTCCCTGTGACCCCACCCTTTTTAACCTACACTTTCTTCTTACTACTATTTCCCTTCCTTCTAACCCCTCTTCCTTATCCCCCCATTATCCCTTTAAAAGTTGTGATAATCATATAAATTTCAATATTGACAGGTATCAGCTTCTTATAAAGGGATGTAAACAGTTTGTTCTTTTATTGCATCCCAAGTTATGTGCATGTGTGCATGAGTGCCTTGTGTGAATGTGTGTTTTCCTTGCTCGCCTTTTTATGTCTTTCTTGAGTCTTGTAATTGAAGATCAAATTTTCCATTGAGCTCTGGCTTTTTCCTTATTTCATTAAATGACAATCTCTTTGCCTGAAAGATTATGCTCAGTTTTGCAGGGCAGTTGATGCTTGGTTGCAGTCCTAGGTCTTTTGTCTTATGAAATATCAAATTCCAATCCCTCAGATCCTTTAATGTAGAAGCTGCTAAACCCTTTGTAATCCTGGCTGTAGTTCCATGATATTTGAATTATTTCTTTTTGGCTGCTTGCAGTATTTTCTCCTTAACCCAGGAATTCTGGAATTTGACTACTATATTTCTTGGAGTTCTTGATTTGGGATCTCTTTCAGGAAGAGTCTGGTGAATTATTTCTTTTTTTTTTCTTTATTTAAACAAATGCTTTATTAACTTCTGTTTTCATCATTCATTTTGCAGATTTTGAGTTAAATCATTTTGTTTTCCTACCACCCTCTCAGAATAGGAGTCCCGAAAGATATCACTTCCTCCAATCTGCTCTCTCCCATACCTTCTCCCATACTCCCTTCGACTTTTCCATTAGAAGAAGGTGAATCTTTGTGTCCCAATGCCTGCACATATCTCCCAATTACAAGCAAAAGAGTATTAATAATAGTATTTATATATTTGAAATATTTATATTTAATATATAATTTATATTTAATATATAATATTTATATATTTGAAATATTTAATGTTAAGACCTCGAAATTCAGATCCATTTCCTTCCTCCCTTGTCACCCATTCCCTCTGGGAAGATAAGTAATTCAGTATATGTTGTACATGTCTCGCTATGCAAAACATTATCATAGTAGATATATTGTACAAGGCTGCTTATAATTCCCTCCCACTCATCCCACCCCCCAGCTGGTCCATTCCCTACTTGATCCTGTCCCTCTTCTATAGTGGGTACTTCCAACCTCCCCTCCCCCAAGGATGCCCTCCCATCCATCATCCTTCCTCTCATCCCCCTTCCCCTTATTCTGCTGCAGGTTGAGATATCCCATTTAGTATGTATGTCATTCTCTCCCTGAACCAAATTCAATGAGAATGTGGTTTTGCCTTTTTGCCTTCCTATTTTCCCCCTCCCTTGCAACCACTTCCCCTTGCTTCTTCTACATGAGATAGTTGACCCTACCCTGTCTCTCCCCATCTCCTTTTGCCACTTTCCTCTCTCACCTCATAATTTCATCCCTTGAGTATTCTCCCTTCTAAACAAATTCAACCTATGCCCCCTATCCATATATAACTGTAACCATATACACACACATTCACATATGTATTCATGTGACCACACACCCTTCTTCCATTATTTTCATAGTGAGAAAGATATCATCAGTCATAGTTATTGTTTTTCCATATAGGAATGTAAATAGTTCAACTTTGATAAATTCCTTTTGATTTCTTTTCCCTGATTCCCTTCTAAGGCATATCTTGCTTCTTGTGTCTGGATGTCAAATTTTCTATTCATTTCTGGTTTTTTCCTCAAGAATGCTTGAAAATCCTCTATTCCACTGAATGACCATATTTTCCCCTGACACAAAATACTCAGTTTTGCTGAGTAGGTGACCCTTGGGTTCATTCCCAGTTCTTTTGCCCTCTAGAATATCGTATTCCATGCCCTTCAATCCCTCAGTGTAGAAGCTGCCAGGTCCTGGGCTATTCTGATTGTGTTTCCACAATATTGATATTGTTTCTTCCTGGCTGCTTGTAGTATTTTCTCCTTGATCTGGGGATTCTGGAACCTGGCTATAATATTCCTGGGAGTTTTCTTTTTGGGATCTTTTCCAGGAGGTGATTGGTGGATTCTTTCAACCTCTATTTTGCCCTCTGGATCTAAAACATCAGGGCAATTTTTCTTGAGAATTTCTTGAAGGGTGGTTTCTAGGTTCTTTCTTTGATCATGGCTTTCAGGTAGTCCAATAATTTTTAAATTGTCTCTCCTGGATCTATTTTCCAGGTCAGTGGTTTTTCCCATGAGATATTTCACATTGCATTCTATTCTTTCATTTGTTTGTATCTGCTTAACAGCATCTTGATTTCTCATAAAGTCATTAGCTTCCATTTACTCCAGTCTAACTCTGAAGGAATCAATCGCCTCAATGAACTTTTGAGATTCTATTTCCATCTGGCAAATTCGCTTTTTAAGGCATTCTTCTCCTCATTGCCCTTTTGGGCCTCCTTTGCCATTTGAGTTAGTCTATTTTTTAAGGTGTTGTTTTCCTCAGTCAGGCTGTTGACCCTCATTTCATACTTTTCCTGCATCCTTCTCATTTCTCTTTCCAATTTTTCCTCCACTTCTCTTATTTGATTTTTAAAGTCCTTCTTATGGTCCTCTATGGCCTGCAACCTTCTCATGTTTTCCCCTGGGGCTTTTGGAGCAGGACTTCTGATCTCACAGTCCTTTTCCCGCTCTATGCCCCCAAAATAGGAGTCTAGGGTTGCATTTTTCTGTTTCCTTTGCCTTGGCATGTTGCCACTTAATTACTTGACTTTTGGGCTTGTTGCCACAGTATGTCTTTGCCGACAGATAGGGGAATTTTCGTCTCCAACGTGTGCGAGGGCAACTTCCCTTTCTGGCAAGCTGTAAACCCACCCACGACTTCAACCCCAGATCACAATCCAGATCCAGGGAGGTTAAAGCAAGAGCGATTACCCCCCAAGACTGATTGCTGGATCTCCCTACAGTTCACAGGCAAGGAGCTGGGGCTGCCTCTGAAAACTACAAAATGGCGTTTGTCCTCAGAGGCTTCTAGCCCCCAGGGGAGGAAGCTGACGCATTCCCCAAATACTGGTCCCAAAGTCCATAGGGCACTAACCTCTTACTTTGTCCTAAGCATGTGTATGTTGATAGTTCTGGAATTGCCACAGCTGCTGGTGTTCTGGGGTCTCTCCAGCCGGCCACTGGCCCTGCTGCCGTGGGGCTAAAACCTCGGCTCACAGGGACCTGGGCTCTGCTTGGCTCAGCTCGGTTCTGTGCGCTCTGCGTGCTGCTTGCTGCCGGCTCCCAGTGAGCTGCACTGGTCCTTCCTGCCGGGCTGCTTGGGCTGTCCTCAGCGGGAGATTAGCTTCTCTGTGTCATTCTGTGGGTGGTGGGGCTCCAGAAGTTGTTCAGCGTCCCCTTTTACATAGTTTGGGGGGAATCTGGGGGCAGAGTGGCTTGGATGAGCTGTTTCTACTCCACCATCTTGGCTCCACCCCCTGGTGAATTATTTCAATAACTATTTTAAGTTCTGATTCTAGGACTTCAGGAAAGTTTTCTTTGACAATCTCTTGGAGGGTGTTGTCTAGGCTGTCCTTTTGTCATGGCTTTCCAGTAGACCAACAATTCTTAAGTTATCTCTACTGGATCTGTTCTCTAGGTCAGTTGTTTTTCCAGTGAGATATTTTCCACTTTCTTCTAATTTTTCAATCTTCATATTTTCTTTGATTGACTCTTGGTGCATCATAGAGTCCTGAGCTTCCATTTGATTGATTTTAATTTTTAGTGACTTATTCTCTTCAGTTAGTTTTTGAAGGTTCTTTTTTAGGGAGGTATTTTCTCCAATTAGTACACTAATTTTCCTTTTTAAGGATTTGTTTTCTTCAGTGAGACTTTTCTCCATTTCGTCACTGTAGATTTAAATTTATCTTCTCCCTCTCTAATTTGTGTTTTAAAATCTTTCTTGAGCTCCTCCAAGAAGGCTTTTTGTGTTTGAGACCAGTTCATTTTTCCTTCTGTGTTCTCAGGTGTAAGTATAAAGTCCATGCTGTGCTCTGTATTTTGATTGTTTTTGCTCCCTATAATAAGCTCTGATCAATTGTTTTGCTTTCCCCTTTTCCTTCTGAGCTTCCTTCCCTCCCATTTTAATTTCCTATTTCTTAATTTCTCAGGCTAGGAGCTAAGGGCCTGATTGTTGACTTTGTGTGGTATAGCCTCTGGGTGTCTAGACTGAAGCCAAATCCAGGATTCTCAGTTTTTTCCCTGAGTTACCCTAAGGCTTATAGAGTAACCTGTTAAGGAGGGGTGGTCTAGCCACTTTGGATTTGTGCCTCTATGCCCCTGGGCTACAGCTCAGGCAGGCTCAGCAGGTGGCAGCCAGCAGTGCTGGTGTCTTCAGATTCCCCTGGTAGTGCTGTGGTCCACCTGGGCTTCTGTTGTTAGGACTTGCTGGATCCAACCCTTGGGCTTTGGAAGGTCTTGCTGGTCAGGTGAGGTGGGGCTTGTTGGGACCCCTCCCACCCTTCACTTCTTACTCTTTACTGCCTCAGTTACACCCTTTCTCAGTGACTCCTAAGCCTGAGGCTATTTCCACTATTTCAGGATTTTACTCTGGGTGAGACATACTCTGTGTTTTCTAGGTCAGGGAGGGGAAATTGGAGCAACTAGAGTTTACTTTGCCTTCCTGGCCCCTGGAAAATCAGACAAGTGACTTTTAAACTTCCAGGCTGTGGTCTGATAGCCCCAGGCAAAGCTGCTGTCTGCTGTGGGCCCTGCACTTTCTCTTACCCAGCTCCAATGGATCCTCCTGTCAAGTGGTGAGAAGCTTGTGAGAAGCTGTGAATCACCCTTGGGGTGGGTGAGTCTGCTGGCTGGGGATTCTTCTCTCTCTGGTGTAGTCCTCTCTAGTCCAGGCTGGTGCAGCTTCAGCATGCTCCATGCTCCTCCTGCCCAGACTCTCCTGCGTACTTTACTGGGCTGGATTCTGCCACCCTCCATCTCCCAGTGGATTCTGACACTCTAAAATCCTTTCAGATTCATTTTTTAAGTTTAATGAAGGGATTTTCAGAGGAGTTTAGAAAAGTTACTCCTTCTGTTGTGCCATTTTGGCTCCACCCCCTCCCCCCTTACTCTCTCTTCCTGAGACATTAAAGTCCAGTGGCAAGGCAAAATTTAAAACAACTGGTGATGACCTAGGGTGCAGTAGGTGACCTTAGCATCTTCAAAGTTTGACTAAGCTCTAAGCACTCCACAGCACTGGCTTCAGTCACCTTTGTGGTATTGGGAACTAATTGTTCTCATGCACCCATTTCACTGGGTGAAGTCTTCACATGCTTGAGATAGATATCACCCTAACTCACTAACAGGTTGGAGGTCTGGTGGCTTAACTCAATGTGGCTTACTTCATCTGGCAAGATTATTTTATGTCATACAGTAGTGCTGGACACATGTATATACCTCACTTTGTTCAGACATTTTCTAGTTGTTGTGCATATTTTTTTCTTGACCAGGTTTGTGATTTTTGAGCAAAAAATAATGCTGCTGCAAATACATTTGTATACATGAGTCATGGATACCATAGATACCATTAATGCCTATTTGTACTGCCAGTGCTACAATATTGGTCAAAAGGAAAAATTCAGTAACTTCTCTTGCATTGTTACAAATAGCTTTAAAGAATATTTGACTATGTCTCTATCTCTAGCAGTAGTGAAATGAAAAGCCAGTCTTTCCACAGTCCTTCCAATAATGATTTTTCCCTTTTCACCCATATTTTCCAATTTGAAATATTTAAAGAAATACTTTGAAATTTTTTATTAGCATTTCTCTGATTCTATCTTATAATTCTCCTTTTGAAAAGTGTTCATAACCTTTAACAAGCTGACAACTGAATTATGGTTCTAAATCTTATAGGTTATGTCAATCTCTCAGATTTGTGTTAAAAGTATTATATTTATGGAATTATGCCTTTTTCTAAGAGTGTCTTTTTTTCCTTCTGATTTCAATTTCATTGACTTCTGTTGTACAAATTTTTTGGATTTTAAATAAATAAGATTGTCTACTTTGTGTTTTATAATCCATGTCTTCTATCATTTGTCTAGTGACAAATTGCTTATAATTGTCTGATTACAAAATCCTACCTAAGCCATAGTTATAAAATAAAAAAACTTTCTCTTTACCTTTTTTCTTTTTTTCCTCTTCTCTCTTTGAATCTCATATATTTTCGTATTTATAAATTTGATATATGTATATATATTTGTATATTTGAAACATTTAAATTTGAAATATGCATACATTGGAAATATACATTTGAAATTCTATAAAGTATAAAATGCTTGCCTAAACATATTAAAAATAACATAGATTGTTAATTTTTCTCAATATTTTTTGTGAAATAAAAATTCTCTTTATTGGTGTTTCTTAGATTTATTGAACACTTGATTGTTAGGCAAGTTTATGTCTAGGACATGCTTAACTAGTCAAGTCCATTGATCTTCTTTCTTTCTTTTAAAAATCCAGTATCATGTACTTTAAAAAATTTTTACTTTGTAATACTATTTCAGATGTGGTAGCACCAAGAATTTCCTCCTCTCTCCCTTTTTTCATTATATACTAAAAGATTCTTGCCTTTTCAATTCTCCTGCATAAGTTGTATTATCTTTTTGTCTAAATTTTAAGCTCCAAAGCTTTGGTTTAAATAACCATTTAAATAATGTCATAGACTCTAAAACAGAGTACTTTGGGTAACATCTTAATTTTTACTATATTGCTGTGGCCTAACCAAGAATACTGAATGATCCACCAAGTGTATAGTCTTCTTTTATTTCTATAACAATTGATTTGTTGTCGTATTGATATATTTGTAAATCTTAACAGATTAGCTTTTAGATATTTAGTGCATTTCATTGTTCCTTTAAATGTTATTCATCTTCCTTTCTCTTCCTCCTGGATTTTGTTAATCAAATATGTAAGAGTAATCATTTTTGAGCATTTATTTTGTACTTCACTACTTTGCTGAAGCTATTATCTGTTTTGGGTAGCTGATTCTCCAGGGTTTTTGAAGTAAACAATTAAATCGTGAGGTATTATCTCTTCCAAAAAAAGAGAGAAAGAAACAACCCTAACTTCTCTGAAATTTGTTTATTCTTTCATCATTCTTATTCCATTTTGACCCCTTACACTTTCCTTTCTACCCAAATCATTGGAACATTGTTCTGCTTCTCTCTCCCTCTCCTCCTCCTCCTCTTCTTCCTCCTCCTCTTCCTCTTCCTCCTCCTCCTCCTCTTTCTTCTTCTTCTTCTTCTTCTTCTTCTTCTTCTTCTTCTTCTCTCTCTCTCCTCCTCCTTCTTCTTCTTCTTCTTTCTCTCTCCTCCTCCTCTCTCCTCCTCCTCCTCCTCCTCCTCCTCCTCCTCCTCCTCCTCCTCCTTCTCCTCCTCCTCCTTCTTCTTCTTCTTCTTCTTCTTCTTCTTCTTCTTCTTCTTCTTCTTCTTCTTCTTCTTCTTCTTCTTCTCTCTCTCTCTCTCTCTCTCTCTCTCTCTCTCTCTCTCATTTCCTCTTCCTCTCTCTCCCCCAATCTCTATATGTGAGTGTAAACATATGTGTATATGGGTGCATATATATGTATACATATATAATGTACTGTATGTATGCTTACTATTCCAATTTTAGCTATGCATTTGGTTCATAATGCACCCTCTGATTCCCAACCATGTTTCTTTCCTTGAAACCAGATTCTTTGATATAAAAAAGTGCCAAGCACCTCTTTTCTCCTCCTCCTTCTCTCTTTCTCTAGGGTAGTACTTTTAAAATACCCAAATGATGAGGTTGTCTCTTTTTCTACAATGACCTTTAGACTAGATTAGAATTACAAGCTATTTTAGTCATAAAGGAGATAACCTCCTTATGGTATTTAAACATTCCAGCTAACTTCTCCAATCTATTTGTTTATACATAAATACAAATGCCTTTCTTATTACTTTTGCAAACTGTGTTTTATCATTTCAATGATGATTTACATCTGATTTTCTTGAAAAATTGGAAATAATGAATTTTATTAAAATGTGGTTTCCCCTTATATTGTCCTATTTGAATTTAAAGGATATATTTAGGTAGAAGGTTTTTTTTTTTTGCTTTTTGTAAATGATATTTTGATAATTCCTTTCACTTCATGTTGATGAATACTTTGGATAGGAGTTCTTTGCTATGTAACCTCCCTTTTTGGCTATTTGAAAAATTTCCTCTTCAACCAAAAAGATCAGGAGTTTTAAACTTGTATCTGATTGTCTTAAATCTGTACTCCTCTTCACTCTCTTATTACTGTTATCCTATGGCTACTGTCAGTGTACACTTTTTCCAGTTTCAAAATTTTCTTGGATGATTCTTTGTGCATCATTTTTTTAATGTGAGGCTTCTGATTCCTAGATTATCTGACTGAGCTTTGCCTTCAAGTTCAGTTGTATTGGCTTATAGGTGCATTCTTTTTTTTTTTTTCCCAAATTTTATTCAATATGAAACATATCTCTACAGTCTTTATTGAGGAGGCTGACCACGCCCACGACCAAATCCACCTCTAAATTGGAATTCTGTTGCTGACCCAGCCCCAGCCTCAGCCTTCTTGTCAGCACCAGGAGGCGCAGCACTTCGTCTGTATGTGTCTCTGTCAGCTTCACCCCGAGCAAGTCGGGCAGGTCGCTCACCCTCCAGACCTTTGGGCCTTGGCCTTCCTGTCTCAGGGCGACTTCTTCGGAGGGTGGCAGGCACAATCTCAGGGGGAAGGTGAAGGTAATCCCGGAGATACTGAATGCCCTCGTTGGTGAGGTACCAGTAGAAATGCCTCCATGCAAACTGTTCCTTAACATAGCCACGAGACTTTAGAGACTGCATGGCCTTCATGACATGGAGATTGGGCACATTCTTGTCTGCCAGCTCAGGGTGCTTTGGCATGTGAACATCCTTCTTGGCTACCATTACTCCCTCCTTAAAAAGGAGTTCATAGATGGCAATTCGGTTCTTCTTGGGCATCAACATCTCGGTGGCGGCGGCGACTGCTGCTCTAGACGGAGCCCGGGATAGAAAGCTAGGTGCATTCTTATACCTTCGTAAAACACAAATAAACTGAATCTTTTTCCACCACTTCTTTTTTTAATCAAATGCTTTATTAACTTCTAGGTTACACCATTCATTTTGGCAAGATTTTGAGTTACGAATTTTCCCCCTGTTTTTCTTCTTCCCACCAATTCAAAATAGCGATCCCACTGGATGTCCCCTCCTCCAATCTACTCTCTCCCATATCTTCTCCAGTACCTCCTCTGACTTTCCATTAGGGCATGGTGGATCTCTATGCCCCAGTGCCTGTATATCTTATTTCCCAGTTACATGTAAAATAATATTGATATATATATATATTAACATTTGATGATAAAACTTTGAATTGCATATTCATTCCCTTCCTCCCTTGTCACCCATCCTTACTGGGAAAATAAGCAATTCAAGATAGGTTGTACATGTGTAGCTATGCAAAACCTTTCCATAGTAGATATATTATGAAAGACTGACTATATTTCCCTCCCTCTTATCTTAACTTGCACTTGTTCTGTTCTCTACTTTGATCCTGTCCTTGTTCCAAAGTGGGTGCTTCCAACTTCCCTCTCCCCAAACTGCCTTCCCTTCCATCATCCACCCTCTCATCCCCTTCCCTCCTACTCTACTGTAGGGTGAGATACACTATTTAGTGTGTGTTTCTCCCTCCCTGAGCCAAATTCAATGAGAATAAGGTTGACCAATTCCCTCTGGCCTTCCTGTTCTTCCCCTCCATTGTAACTGTTTTCCCTTACCTCTTCTATATGAGATTGTTTACCCCATTCTGTCTCTCCCCATCTCCTCTTATTATATTCCTCTCTCACCTCTTAATTTCCCCTTTTATGTATCATCCCTTCCCATTAAATTGGTTCTGTGCCTTCTGTCTATGTATACCTGTACACATATATACATACATTCACATGTATATTCATACACCCCTCTACCCTTCTATATAGACATATATCTATGTGTGTGTATATATACATATGTATATATGTATATATATGTATGTATACACATCTACACACACACACACACACACACATTTCTATTCCCTTCAATTATTCTCATAATGAGAAAAGTTTCATAAGTTACAATTATTGTTTTTTTCATGTAGGAATATAAATATTTCAACTTTGATAGTTCCTTATGATTTCTTTTCCTGTTTACCTTCTCATGCTTCTCTTGATTCTTCTATCTAAATGTAAAATTTTCTATTCAACTCTAGTTTTTTCATCAAGAATGCTTGAATGTCGGGACTGACTGCTATATTGACCCACAGTTCTTTCAGATGATTTCTGAGATCTTCTATCACAGACAGGGGAATCTTCCATGACTGCTATCAAAAATACTAGGAGTTAGATGGCAGAGTAGAAAAAGCACGTCCAAGGCACTATCCCCCCAGATTTCCTCCAAACCATGTAAAAGGGGACTCTGAACAACTTCTGGAGCCCCAGCACCTAGAGAATGACACAGAGAAGCTAACCTCCCGCTGAGGACAGCCCAGAAGCCCTGCAGGAAGGACCAGCGCAGTGCTCTGGGAGCCGGCAGTGCAGTGTGAGGAGAGCCGAGCCCAGGTCCACCTGATCCACAGTTTTAGCCCCAGGGCTGCTGGGCCAGCAGCCGGCTGGAGGGGCCCCAGAACACCAGCTGCTGTGGCGATTCCAGAAGTATCATCACAGACATACCTAGGACAAAGTGAGAGGTTAGTGCCCTATGGACTTTGGGGCCAATATTTGGGGAACACGTCAGCTTTCTCCCCTGGGGGCTAGAAGCCGCTGAGGAGACACGCCATTTTGGTAGTTTTCAGTGGCAGCTCCAGTTCATGGCCTGCGAACTGTAGGGAGATTGAGCGATCAGTCCTGGGGCAGGGGGAGGGGAGGGGTAATTGCTCTTGCTTTAACTTCCCTGGACCTGGATTGTGGTCTGGGGGGAAGGTCGTGGGGTGGATATCCAGCTTGCCAGAAATGGAAGTTGTCCCCCCACATGTTTGGGACAAAAGCTCCCCTGTCTGGTGGTAGAGTCACACTGTGGCAACAAGCCCAAAAGTCAAGTAATTAAGTGGCAACATGCCAAGGTAAAGGAAACAAATAAAACAGAAAAATGCAACATTAGACTCCTATTTTGGGGGCAAATAGGATCGAAGCATAGAATGAAAGTAGATCTGTGAGGTCAGAAGTCCTGCTCCAAAAGCCCCAATGGAAAATATGAGCGGGTTGCAGGCCATAGAGGACCTTAATACGGACTATAAAAATCAAATAAGAGAAGTGAATGAAAAATTGGGAAGAGAAATGAGAGGGATGCAGGAAAAGTATGAAATGAGGGTCAACAGCCTGACTGAGGAAAACAACACCTTAAAAAATAGACTAGCTCAAATGGCAAAGGAGGCCCAAAAGGGCAATGAGGAGAAGAATGCCTTAAAAAGTCGAATTTTCCAGATGGAAAAAGAATCTCAAAAGCACACTGAGGAGATTCATTCCTTCAGAATTAGACTGGAGCAAATGGAAGCTAATGAC
This sequence comes from Gymnobelideus leadbeateri, assembly GCA_011680675.1. Taxonomy (NCBI): domain Eukaryota; kingdom Metazoa; phylum Chordata; class Mammalia; order Diprotodontia; family Petauridae; genus Gymnobelideus; species Gymnobelideus leadbeateri. The sequence goes on from WOXC01007596.1 coordinate 822,656, forward strand.
TTTATGAGAAATCAAGATACTGTTAAGCAGATCCAAAAAAATGAAAGAATAGAATGCAATATGAAATATCTCATGGGAAAAACCACTGACCTAGAAAATGGATCCAGGAGAGACAATTTATAAATTATTGGACTACCTGAAAGCCATGATCAAAGAAAGAACCTAGAAATCACCCTTCAAGAAATTCTCAAGGAAAATTGTCCTGATGTTTTACACCCAGAGGGCAAATTAGAGGTTGAAAGAATCCACCAATCACCTCCTAAAAAGGATCCCAAAAAGAAAACCCCCAAGAATATTATATCCAGGTTCCAGAATCTCCAGATCAAGGAGAAAATACTACAAGCAGCCAGGAAGAAACAATTTCAGTACTGTGGAAACACAATCAGAATAGCACGGGACCTGGCAGCTTCTATACTGAGGGATCAAAGGGCATGGAATATGACATTCCAGAGGGCAAAAGAGCTGGGAATGAACCCAAGGGTCACCTACCCAGCAAAACTGAGTGTTTTGTTTCAGGGGAAAATATGGTCATTCAGTGGAATAGAGGAATTTCAAGCATTCTTGAGGAAAAAACCAGAGTTGAATAGAAAATTTGACATCCAGACACAAGAAGCAAGAGATGCCTGAGAAAGTAATCAGGGAAAAGAAATGAAAAGGAACTTATCAAAGTTAACCTATTTACATCCCTACATGGAAAAACAATAACTGTGATGAAATCTTTCTCAGTATGAAAATAATGGAAGAAGGGTGTATGGTCATTTGAATTTATATGTGAATGTGTGTATATATGTTTACAGTTATACATGGATAGAGGGCATAGGTTGAATTTGTTCGGAAGGAATGATACTTAAGGGGTGAAATTATGAGGTGAGAGAGGAAAGTGGCAAGAGGAGATGGGGAGAGACAGGGTAGGGTAAACTATCTCATGTAGAAGAAGCAAGGGTAAGTGGCTACAGGGGAGGGGAAGAATGGAAAGGCAAAAAGGCAAAACCACATTCTCATTGAATTTGGTTCAGGGAGAGAATGCCATACATACTAAATGGGATTTCTCACCCTGCAACAAAATAGGGGGAAGGGGGATGAGAGCAGGGATGATGGATGGGAAGGCATTCTTGGGGGGAGGTGAGGCTGGAAATACCCACTATAGAAGAGGGACAGGATCAAGTAGGGAATGGATCAGGTCGGGGGTGGGATGAGTGGGAGGGAATTATAAGCAGCCTTGTACAATATATCTACTATGGTAATGTTTTGCATAGCGAGACATGTACAACACATACTGAATTACTTATCTTCCCAGAGGGAATGGGTGACAAGGGATGAAGGGAATGTATCTGAAATTCAAGGTCTTAAAATTAAGTGTTTCAAATATATATAAATACTATTAAAAAAAGAATGCTTGAATGTCTTCTATTCCACTGAATAACCATATTTTCCCATGAAACATGATACTCAGTTTTACTGGGTAGGTGATTCTTGGTTTTAATCCCATCACCTTTGCCCTCCAGAATATCATATCCCAAGCCCTTTGATCCCTCTGTGTAGAAGCTCCCAGATCCTGTGTTATCCTGATTGTGTTTCCACAATATTTACATTGTTTCTTCCTGGCTGCTTGTAATAATTTCTCCTTGATCTGGGAATTCTGGAGCCTGGCTATAATATTCCTAGGAGTTTCCTTTCAGGGATTTTTTCAGGAGGTGATTGGTGTATTCTTTCAACTTCTATTTTGTCCTCTGGTTCTAAAACATCAGCAGAGTTTTCCTTGAGAATTTCTTGGAGAATGATTTCTAGGTTCTTTCTTTGATCATGGCTTTCAGGTAGTCCAATAATTTTTAAATTATCTCTCCCAGATCTACTTTCCAGGTCATTGGTTTTTCCCATGAGATATTTCACATTGCCTTCTATTTTTTCATTTGTTTAGATCTCTTTAATAGTATCTTGATTTCTCATAAAGTCACTAGCTTCTATTTGCTCCAGTATAATTCTGAAGGAATGATTCTCTTCAGTGAGCTTTTGAGATTCTTTTTGCATCTGGCAAATTTTACTTTTTAAGGCATTTTTCTCCTCTTGAGGAGATCCTCTTTTTGAGCCTCTTTTGCCATTTGAGTTAGTCTGTTGTTTTTTTTTTTTAAGTTGTTCTTTCCTTCAGTCAGGTTGTTGACTCTCATTTCATAATTTTCTTGCATCATTCTCATTTCCCTTCCCAATTTTTCCTCCACTTCTTTTATTTGGTTTTCAAAATCCTCTTAACATCCTCTATGGCCTATAACCAGATCGTATTTTTCTTGGAAGCTTTTGGTACAGGAGTTCTGACTTCAATGTCTTCCTTCTATTCCATGCCTTGGTCCTTTTTGTCCATAAAATAGGAATGTAAGGTTGGGTTGCTCTGTTTACTTTGCTTCCTTTTTTTGCTCATGTTGCCACTGAATTACTTGACTTTTGGGCTTTTTCCCACAGTAGTACTCTGCCACCAGAGACGGGAGCTTCTTCCCAAATGCCGGGGTTTTCTCAGCCGCTTAAAGTATTAGTTGGGCGCTCTCTCTGAAGCCTCCACTTGCTTTAGCAAGCTGGTCACACACTCTAGGACTTCCACCTTAGACCTCAATCCAGATCCAAGCAGGTTAAAGCAAGAGTGATTACCCCTCAGACTGGTAGGTTGGTCTCCCTACAGTCTTCAGGCCAGGAGCTGAAGCTGCCACATGGCAAAGGCAACATGGCCATGGCTCCTCAGCAGCTTCTCACCCCAGGGGCAAAAAGCAAGACACTCCTAGCTACTGGATCCCAAAGTCCACACTGTACTGACCTCTCACTGTGTCCTTAGCATCTATGTGTTGACAGTTCTGGAAACTGCCATAGCTGCTGGTGATCTGAAGTCCCTCCAGCTGGTGGTTGGTCAGGCCCACCCTGGGGCTAAAACCTCCAGCTCATGTAGGGCTGGGCTCAGCAACAAGAGTGCTGTGCTGGCAGCTTCCTGCCAACCTGCTGGGCTGTCCTTGGCAGGAGCTTAGCTTCCCTGTGTCATTTTGTGGGTTCTGTAGCTCCAAAGTTTGTTCAGAGTCACCTTTTACATAAATTGGAGGGGATGGGAGCTGGGGCCATGCAGAGCTGCTGTTTTTACTCTGCCATCTTGACTCCCCTTTCCATCACTTCTTTTAAAGTTCTATCTCCTCCAGTCTCTTTGTCATTATACAAACTGTTTATTAAAATCTCTAGTATTTATTCTAAACCATTGATTCCCCCTTTCAAGATTTTCTTTAAGAATTTTAATTCTGATAACCACAACTCATTTAATTGCCACTTCTGCAAGCTAATTATTTTGCAGCCATTTCATTTTCTTTCAAAGGGCTTTGGTTTTTCAAAGTTATTCTCTTCTTCTGGAGATGTATTCAGTTATTATCCCCCCCATTCCCCAGCATTTCTACACTATGTTAGATGATTTTTATTTCTTAATAACAAAAAATAGCTCACTTTTTAATAGAACTTACAATGTGCTAGGTACTGTGTTTTACAATTAATATGGCATTTGATTCCTAAAACAACCCCACAAGGTAGATGCTAAAATTATTGCAATTTTATAGATGAGGAAACTGAGGCAAATGTAAGTTAACTGACTTGTCCAATGCCACACAGCTAGTATCTGAAGTAATATTTGAAGTAAGGTCTTCCTGACTCTAGGCCCAGAAATCTACTGTACCACCTATCTGTCACCTAATGTTAGCTGATTTTCCCCTGAACTCCTTTTTGATCATCTCTTTCCTTTCTTTTTTATGGACTTTGGCAGAATTCTTACTGGTTTGAAGTCAAGAGGACTTAGATATGACCCCTAATTTAGTCAACATTATAGAAGTCCTATTGCTGACATACTATGATTCTCCTTTAAGATTTTATAAATAAGTTTTATTATGTAAACCACTGTTCATCTTGGTGGCCATATCTCTCAGCTTTAAAAGGAAATCAAGTGTTAGATAAATGACACTGTCTGTGGATTTTACTGGTCACCTATCAGTGACTACTTCGTTTTTTTAATGTTTTTTTTTGGAGGGGGAAAGGTAGGGCAGTTGGGGTTAAGAGACTTGCCCAAGGTCACATGGCTAGTTTTTGTGTTAAGTGTCTGAGGTTGGATTTGGACTCAGGTCCTCCTAACTCCAGGGCCAGTGCTCTATTCAGTGCACCACCTAGCTGCCCCACTCTAATAACTATTTCTTTTTCATTAATAACCTATGTAGGAAATGAGAAAGTTCTGGTTAATATCATTTCCTTTGTCCATACATCTTTTTTAAAAATCAAAAGCTTCTTTAAACAGGTCAGATTAAAGATGTTTTGATTGCACACTTATATTTAGTCACGTTTTATTGTTATTTGGCTTTTTGTTTTATTGTTATTATAAATAAAGATTGTAAATAAATTATAACAGATGTTCTCACTATACAAAGACAGCTGATTTTACTGACTCCCATATCACTAACCATGCCTTTAACTAGGCCTGTTAAATATAATCACCAAAGGCCAAGCCAAGATGGTGGACTAAAGGCAGGGCCTTCCCTGAGCTTTCCCAAAAAATCTTCTGAACAAGTTTAAATAATGCCTCTAAACAAATTCTCTAATGGCAGAATCCACAAAAGGATGAGGTGAAACAAATTTTTAGCCCAAGACAACTTAGAAGGTAGATAAGAAATGTCTGTCACACTACAGGCTGTAACAGACTAGATAGGAACATAGCAAACCAGGAATAGGCCTTGTAAGTGACTGAATGAGGAGCAGCAGCAGCAGTAGAGGCTACTTTTAAAGCTCTCAGCCCACAGATAGTAAGTAGGTCAGAGAAGTGGTCAGAAGGACATTATAGCAGTCTCTTGGCTTGCACGGGAGGAGGGGCAGGACTCTGTTCTGTTTCCCATACTTGCATCCAGGTCACAGTCCTGGGTCGCAGTCCTAAGGTAATAAGGAGCACAGTGAAACAGTGACCCTCTTCAGAGTTCCATGGCAGAAAAGAATGCTTTTGGTCACTCATGGACCAGAGCATGGGCCAGGAGAGTATGAAGCAGATTTCTCCTTATAACATCATTTTGGAAGAACTGAGAATTTACAGGTTCCTAGAACTATCTCTGAAAACTTGTGCAAAATCCCTGAAGCTTGGGACAGTGCACCCTCCACCCTGGAAGCAGAGTCCTACTGTAGCAAAGACTTAAAAGTCAAGGAATAGACTGAAAAATTAGCAAACAAAATTCTGACTATAGAAAAAATTCTGACTATAGAAACTCACTATGGTGATAAGGAAAATCAAAACAAATACTCAGAAAAAGACAACAAAACAAAACTCCTACATCCAAAGTCTCAACGAAAAATATAAATTTGTCTCAGGACACAGAAAAGTCCAAAAATGAATTTTTTAAATCAACTAAGAGAGTTAGAGGAAAAAAATTGAGAAGAGAAATGAAAATGATGCAAGAAAACTGTTAAAAAAGTCAATAGCTTGGTAAAGGAAGCACAAAGAATGCTGAAGAAAAAGACACCTATAAAACCAGAATAGTCCAAATGATAAAAAGAGTTACAAAAATTCACTGAGGGGAACTCCTTAAAAAGCAAAATTAGCAGGGGGCTGAGTCAATATGGCAGAGTAGAAAAAGCATTTCCACATAGCTCTGGCTCCCACCCCTTCCAGTTGATATAAAAGGTGACTCTGAACAAACTCTGGAGCTACAGAACCCACAACATAATATGAAAAATTTAACTTCCCACTGAGGACAGCCTGTCAGTTCAGCAGGGAGCAGCCAGCACAGCACTCTGGGACCCAAGCCCTGGCCCATGTGAGTCAGAGGTTTTAGCCCCAGGGCAGACCTGACCAAGCACCAGCTGAAGGGATTCCAGAACACCAGCAGTTGTGGCATTTCCAGAATTACCAACACATTGATGCCAAGGACAAAGAGAGAGGTCAGTGCCCTATGGACTTTGGAACCAATACTTGGGAGCACATAAGGCTCTTCCCCTGGGGGCTAGAAGCTACTAAGAAGCCACAGTGCAGCCCACCACATTGCAGCTTCAACTCCTGACCTGTGACCAGTCTGGGTGGTAAGTGCTCTTGCTTTAACCTTCTTGAATCTGGATTGTGGTCTGGTGTGGAGGTCTTGGGGTATGTGACCAGCCTGCCAGAGCATGTGGAGGATTCAGAGAGGGCACCCAACTAATTCCTCTGGCAGCTGAGTAAACCGCAGCATTTGGGATGGAAGCTCCCCTGGCTGGTGGCAGAGTCCTACTGTGGCAACAAGCCCAAAAGTCAGGTAATTGAGTGGCAACATGCCTAGGCAAAGGTAACAAAATAAACAGAAAAATTCAACATTAGACTCCTATTTTGGGGGCAAAGAGGATAGAAGCATGAAACAGGAGGAGGACTGTGAGGTCAGAAATCCTGCACCAAAAGCTCCAAATGAAAATACGAGCTGGTTACAGGCCATAGAGGACCTTAAGAAGCAGATTGGAGAAGTGGAAGAAAAATTGGGAAGAGAAATGAGAAAGATGAAAGAAAAGTATGAAATGAGAGTCAACAGCCTGATTGAGGAAAATAACACTTTAAAAAAATAGACTAACTCAAATGGCAAAAGAGGCTCAAAAAGGCAATGAGAAGAATGCTTTAAAAAGCCAAATTTGCCATGTGGAAAAAGAATCTCAAAAGCACACTGAGGAGAATCATTCCTTCACAATTAGACTGGAGCAGATGGAAGCTAGTGACCTTATGACAAATCAAGATGATGGTAAGCAGGTCCAGACAAATGAAAGAATAGAAGGCAATGTGGAAAATCTCATGGGAAAACCACTGACCTGGAAAGTAGATCCGGGAGAGATAATTTAAAAATTATTGGACTATATGAAAACCATGATCAAAGAAAGAACCTAGAAATCATCTTTCAAGAAATTCTCAAGGAAAATTGCCCTGATGTTTTAGAACCAGGGGGAAAATTGAAGATTGAAAGAATCCACCAATCACCTCCTGAAAAAGATCCCAGAAAGAAATCTCCTAGGAATATTATAGCCAGGTTCCAGAATTCCCAGATCAAGGAGAAAATATTACAAGCAGCCAGGGAGGGGGCAGAGCCATGATGGCGGAGTAGAAACAAGCAGCCAGGGAGAAACAATTTGAATACTGTGGAAATGCAATCAGGATACTCAGGATATGGTAGCTTCTACACTGAGGGATTGAAGGGCATGGAATATGATATTCCAGAGGGTAAAGGAGCTGGGATTAAAACCAAGAATCACCTACCCAGCAAAACTGAGTATCATGTTTCAAGGGAAAATATGGTCATTCAGTGGAATAGGGGACTTTCAAGCATTCTTGAGGAAAATACCAGAGTTTAATAGAAAATTTGACATTCAGATACTAGAAGGAAGAGATGCCTGAGAAGTTAAACAGGGAAAATAAATCATAAGGAACTTATCAAATTTGATCTATATACATTCCTACATGGAAAAACGATAATTGTAACTGATGAAACTTTTCTCAGTATGAAAATAGTTGAAGAAGGGTATATGGGCATATGAATACATATATGAATGTGTATGTATTCATTTACAGGTATACAAAGATAGATGGCACAGATCAAATTTAATAGGAAGGGATGATACTTAAAAGGTGAAATTAAGAGTGAGAGAGGAATATAATGAAAGGAGATGGAGAGAGACAGAATGGGGTAAACTCTCTCATATAGAAAAGGCAAGGGAAAATGGTTTCAAGGGAGGGGAAGAACAGGAAGGCAAAAAGGCAAACCCTTATTCTCATTGAATTTAGATCAGGGAGAGAATATCATGCATACTAAATAGTATATATCACCCCACAGGAGAGTAGGGGAAAAGGGGATGTGAGAGGGGGGATGATGAAAAGGAGGGAGGGAGGGAAGGGGGAGAGGTAAGTGGATGCCCCCACTTTTGAAAAGGGAAAGGTTCAAAATAGGGAATAAACCAAGTGGGAGGTGGGATAGGATGGAGGGAAATATAGTCAGTCTTTTATAATATATCTACTATGGTAATGTTTCACATGGGTATACATTTACAACATATACTGAATTGCTAATCTCCTCAGTATGTGTGGGTGACAAGGGAGGGAGGGAATGAATCTAGAATTCAAAGTTTTAAAATCAAATGTTTAAAAACATATAAATACTATTATTAATACTATCTTACGTATAATTAGGAAATAAGATATACAGGCATTGGGACACAGAGATTTACCTTGCCCTACTGAAAAAGTTGAAGGGGGTATGGGAGAAGATATGGGAGAGAACAAATTGCATGAGGGCATATCCTGTAGGACTGATATTCTGGGATGATGGGTAGGGGAGACATGGAGAAAAATTGTAACTGAAAATCTGGAAAATGAATGATGTAAACCAGAAGTTAATAGAACAATAAAAAATAAATAAAGCAAAAAAAGAAGCAAAAATAGCCAAATGGAAAAAGTAGTGCAAAATTTCACTCAACAAAATAATTCCTTAAAATTGGAATTGGGGAAGAGTAAATTAATACATTTATGAGACATCAAGAAGCAATAAAACAAAATCAAAAGAATGAAAAATAGAAGACAATGTGAAATATCCCATTGGGAAAAACAACTGATTTGTAAAATAGATCCAGGAGAAATAACTTAAAAATTATTGGACTACTTATAAGTTATGATAAAAAAAGACAAAACATCATCTTTTAAGAAATTATCAAGAAAAACTGCCAGATATTCTAAAACCTCAGGTTAAAACGGAAATTGAAAACAAATCCACCAATCACCAAAAGAGAACTCCAGATGAAAAGTTCCAGATATATTATAGTCAAATTCCAGAGCTCCCAGGTCAAGAGAAAAAAAAATACTAAAAGCAGCCAGAAAGAAACAATTCAAATATCATCAAGTCACAGTCAGCATAACACAAGATTTAACAGTTTCTCCATTAAAGTATCTACGTTAAATGTTTGAAATATGCTATTCTAGAAGACAAAGGATCTAGGATTATAACCAATTATCACCTATCCCCCCCAAAATTGAGTATAATTCTTTAGGGACAAAAATGGGCATTCAATGAAATATAGGCATTTCAAGCATTCCTGAAGAAAAGGCCATAGCTGAAAAAAAAAATTGAGTTTCAAGTACAGGATTGAAGAGATTCATAAAAGGGTAAATAGGAAAGGGAAATCACAAGGGAGTCAGTGAGGTTAAACTGTTTATATTCTTACGTAGGAAGATAATACTTGTTAACTTAAAAAAAATTTTCTCATTATTAGGGCATTTAAAAGGGGGATACATACACAGAAGACACAGGTGTGAGTTGAATGTTACAGCATGATATCTAAAGAATAAAATTAAGCAGGTGGTTAGGTGGTGCTGTGAATAGCACATGGCCCTGGAGTCAAGAGGACCTGATTTCAAATCTGACCTCAAACACTTAACACTTAATAGCTGTGTGACCTTGGGCAAGTCACTTACCCCTAATTTCTCTGCCTTCCCCCTCCAAAAAGCAAATTAAAAAAGAATAAAATTAAGCAGTGAGAAAGAAGAATTTACTGGGAGAAAAGGAGAGGTAGAATGGGGCAATTTTTTCACATAAAAGAAGCAAAAAATTTTTTTTGCAGTGAAAGGAAAAACAAGGGAAGTGTCAGGGAATGCTTGAACCTTCTCCTCAATGGAATTGGCTGAAAGAGGGAATAATATATGCATTCAGCTGGGTATAGAAATACATCTTGTCCTATAGGAAAGTAGGAGGGGATGGGGATAAAATAAAGGGAGAGTAGACTTAATAGAAAGGAAGGCAGACTGGGGGAGGTGGTAGTCAGAGGAAAACATTTTTGAGGAGGAACAGGGTGAAAGGAGAGATAAAATAGAGTGAACAGGGTGGAAATAGGATGATGAAAATACAGTTAGAAATTATAATTGTAAAAAAAATATTTAAGCAAGATTCTCTGATAAAAAGGTCTTATTTCTCAAATATAAAGATAACTGAGTCAAATTTATAATAAATTAAAAAAATATTCCCCAACTGCTAGATCGTCAAAAGTTACGAAAATTCAGTTTTCAAATGAAGTAATCGATGCGTCTATGGACATATGAAAAAAAAAAAAACCTCCAAATCATTATTGATTGGAGAATTGCAAATTAAATCAGTTTTGAGATGCTACCTCACACCTGTCAAATTGGCTTATATGAAATAAATGGAAAATAACAAATATTGAGGGGATATGAGAAAGTTGAGACACTAATGCAGTATTGGTGGAGTTGTGAACTGATTCAGCCTTTATGCAGAGCAATTTTAAATTACACACAAAGTCTATTAAACCATGTGTATCCTTTGACCCAGGAATATAATTCCTAGGTCTGTATTGCAAAGGAGATTTAAAAAAAGTAAAATGGTTTATACATACCAAAATATTTATAGTGCTTCTTTTCTGGTGGCAAAGAAATGTAATTGAGGGGATGCCCTTCAATCAGGGAATGACTGAACAAGTTGTGCTATATGATTGAGATAGAATATTATTATGCTATAAGAAATAGTGAGAGCATGCTCTCAGAAAAATCTGGAATGGCTTATATTAACAAATATAAAATGAAATCAGTAGAACCAGAAAAACATTATACACAGTAACAATATTATATGATGATCAAATGTGAATGATTTAGCCAGTCTCAGCAATACAATGATCCAAGAGAACTCTGAAGGACTTATGATGAAAAATGCTATACATCCTCAGAGAAAGAACTGACAGAGTCTGAATACAGATTGAAGCATACTTTTTAAACTTTATTTTTCTTTTTTAATCTTTTTTTTCTTTTACACGATGACTGGTATATTTTGCTTGACTATATGTGTAAAATCTATATCAAATTGTTTTGCTTAACTACACCCAAGGAATCTGTATCAATTGCTTGCCTTCTTAATGAGGTGGGGAGGGAGGAAGAGAATTTGGAACTCAAAATTTTAAAATCAAATGTTAAAAATATTATTTTAATTATAGAAAATAAAATATTAATTATTTTTAAATGAAATAAAATCTCTTTTAAAATATAAAAAATCACTATCATATCTTGTGATTCTGTTCAATGCCCATGTCTGTTGGTTTTACCAGTGCAATCCTTTACCACATAATTCTAAAAGACTCAATTTCTCTCTTCATCACCCTTTTAAGCTGATCCCCCACAGCTCTTAAAGGTTCACAACTTCATAATACTTGATTTTGCCCTTTACCTCACATACCAAATTCAGACTTGTAGATTCCAACTTCATAACATTTCTCATATCTGTTACCTTCTCTCCACTCCCATGGGCATTAGCTGAATTTAGCTCCTCATGGGTTTTCACCTGTACTATTTCAAGAACATCCTAATTAGATTCTTGAAATCCTTTCTGTTCATTCTCCATCCCAATCTTCACTCAGTCACCAAACTGATATTTTTATAGTGCACTGGACCATTTCAGAATTCCCATTAATTAATATGGAGAACTTCTAAAGAGGAAACATCCTATCACTTCTGTGATTAAACAGAATTAATTTTTCTGAGTCCTTCACAATCTTACTCCAGTCTACCTTTTCAGGATTTTTTCCATTTTTCCACTTTTTCCATTTTTTATGTTATTTCAGCAACATGTTCTATCCCATCTCCATATCATTGCACGGGCTGTCCCTCACACTTGGAATGCACACTCTACACCTTAGAATCCATAACTTTCCTTGGCTCATGTGTCACTTCCTGTACATAGCCTTTCCTGGTCTTTATAGTTGTTCATGCTATGCCTGATGTCAAATCATGATGCATATATTATTTATTTACCTGTTGAGTTTTTCATGTTGTAACCAGGATTCTTAATAGCTAGCTTTTTAATAGCATTTTATAAGCACTTTAAGATTTGCAAAATGCCTTGCACATAGATGGTGCTCAATAATTATTTGTTGAATTGGATATTTCTAATCAAGAAAAATGGTTATGTTAACTTTTTTCTTTTCTTGTTGGACAAAACCTGTGATGTTATTTTGAAATAGAAAATTCTCTATAACAATGCATATGGACACCTTCACCAAAATCTTAAAAATTTAGACAATTGCTTGTGGGTTTTCAGAATGAAGTGACTTATATAGGGCCACATAGCCAGCATATGTGGGAGGGATTCTATCCCAGGTCTTCCTGATTTCCATGGCCAACACTATACTTACTGTAATATATTTATTGGCTCTTGAAATTCAGGCACTTCATTGACATCTTTCTAATTTTGTCCATATTCATTTCTTACTGGCCTATGAAAAGTGGAATTGTATTAACTGGAGATTCCCAGAAGTATAAATGTGCTTTACCTAATAAAGAAAGTTATCTGTGTTAACTGAAAGAAGAAACTTGTAAAAGGCTAAAGTTTGGAAAGCTTTCTGAATAATTAGTAGTAATGGATGTTAAGCCAAGCACTATATTCTTAGTTGTATGGTCTATAGAAATTGAGAAAGCAGGAAACAGATGGAAGTTGAGGTATAGACTCAATATTCCTGGGAATGTCAGAACAAAAATTATTTTGGGAAGTGTAAAGATGAATCTTGATGTGTGGGAGGAGTTCGAGAGCTAGGGTATGAATCTTGGGTGGTAATAGAAAAAAGAAGGAAAGAATTAGCCTTGGGTGGCAAGTAGGGCTTATACTCCTTGAGCATAAGCTATCTGTTATTTCTATAAGTACCAATTACACATGATTTTAGCAGCCTCTTTCTTTTGAATTTTTAACAGGTCAAATGCAAACCCAGTTGATTTATAGTCATTATGGAACATGAGCAACAAGTTTCTATGTGGGTTTATTTTATTTTATTTTTCAACAGCTACTCTTTTTCCTCCTCTCCTTTCTATACTGGCATTCTAGAGATATCAGATTTAGTCTAGATTTAATTGTAATGTGGGTTTTGAGCTCCTGGAAAACACAAAGTAGATGTAACAGGAAGGCTAGGGAGGGGGAAATAATGGAAGGATTTACAAGATTTTATGTCTAGTGGAAGAGAGATGACTAAAGGAAAGTTGCTTGTCTGCATGCTTGACAAGACTTGTGGGGCCCATTCAATCTTGTGTAGGAACAAAGGGCTGGCAGGTGAAAGAGGACTAGTAAACAAGAGTAGGCCAGGTGTTCAGCATTTAAGCCCGGCTGCACTCAGGGATCCCAGATGGCTTGAAAGAGAGACTCAGATGAAATGACCCAAAGAAGTCAAGAGATGGGAAGCCAAGGCAAAAAGCTATATTGGGGGTGGGGGGCTGCTGATTGGTGGGCTTAAATCCCTAGGAAACTGAGCAGTCCTGGAGGAAATTTGCAATTTGCCTAGTGACATGAAAAGTGGGCAGACTAATTTATTTCTGAAGGAGGAATTCACTCACTCCCACCCACCCACACTCTTTAAAAAAATACTTTATCACCCCCACCACACCCCACAACCAGAATTTACTCTATTGATGTTTTTAACAAGAATAAGAAATGTAAGGATTTAACAAGAATACATATGTGATAATCACATGAATAAGCTAAATATGTGAATGAAAGGGAATATCTGTAGACTTCCAGGTTTGAGAGCTTAGATAAAATACATATGAAAGAATTTACATCCCCGCTAACATTATAAAATATCATAAAACTTTCCTAAAATTATTGTTCTTGATAATAATAGTTCCAGAGCCATATAAAACTTTAAACTTTATAAAGTGTTAAACTACATATACTGTACCTCATTTGAGACAAAGAATAGTAAAATGATAATTATCTAAATCATATAGGAAAAATATGCAAAGTTATCATTTATTGCATTGTAATTTTGACTTCAATTTAACAAATTATAATTCAAACATCTTGTCCAAGGTATAGGCAGCATAACAATTATTTCTATGTGTATTTATTATAAATGAAAAAGTCAAAATTATAGAAACTCTACATTCAGAACATAGCCTCTACTTATCTTAGTGCCTAGTGTCTTTAGATAAATATACATATACACAAATATACATATTTATGTGTATATATGTATATATATAACTATATATTATTTATGTGTACCTATATTACATGTGTCTATAGTACATCTGTGTGTATTATCTCTCTTTATACACATATCTGTATCTACATATGCATATACATGTATACATGCTCATATATGTACAGGTATATATTTGTGCAAATATATGTGTATGCATGTATATGCATGTGTGTTTATATAGTCAATATATACATATATACATATATACATATATTGGCATGATAGATATTGGTATTAGTTTTCAACAAACAGGCCAAACTTATTAGCAGAGCCAGAAGCAAAATAAGGAAGTAGATAAAAATTATCTACAATAATTTCTTAAACAAGTAATGAATACTTTATATATCTACTCCTTGTTTGTTTCTGAGCAGTTGAAAAACAGTCAAGTTCTTGAAACCTAATCAGAAAACTTATTCATCAGAAAATATTATCTATTTAGAAAGAAAAGCAAAGATAGTTTTTTCCTCCACTGACATTGGAATAAATGGGATGCCATCTTACATAATGGTTAGAAAGTTGGCATTGAAGCCATGATGATCAGGTTTCAAGTCCTACTTCTTACATACATTATCTGTAGGATCAAGGGCAAGTCATATGACTTCTTGATGCTGCAGGCAACTATCCAGTATCATAAGTTTGCTGTTGTATCTTTTTTTTTAAGCAATTGGGGTTAAGTAACTTGCTAAAGGTTAAACGGCTAGTCATTATTTATGTGTGGGTGCTCATTTTCTGAGGCCGGTTTCAATCCCAGGTCATCCCAACTCTGAGGCTGGCGCTCTTACTCACTGTGCCACCTAGCCTCCCCAGATGTTGTATCTTTATTGAGGGAATTGGCAGATTCTAAGTTCCCCAGAGCAGTGAAATAATAAGTACAGACCAAAGGGAGAAAATTAGAAGAAATAATTGTTTTCATATTTTTGTTATGGCTGACAAATTATTTTTTCATGAGACTAAAGTAAAATAATTACATACTTCAGTCTATTGATGGTAATCCTCCCTCTACTGGTGCTGATGATAGCTCCTAGATGTCTTCTATTCATGTGGGCCTCTTGTTCATGTCTTTCTGGAAAGCCTCCAAAGGAACCTACCTTTTATTCATGAATATTTTGCAGGTATCAAAATAAAATTCCCAGGTGGTCCTTATTCTATTCTTTGCTTCTACCTTCCTTTGGAATTATCCACTGTAAGAAGCAATAGTTCTAGAGTCAGGGGACTTGGCTTCAAAACTTTATGAGTCTTATGCATTCCACCTGGGGAAGCCACCTAATTTCCCTTTTACTCCGTTTCCTTTTTTTTTTTTGCTTTTTGGAGGGCAATTGGGGTTAAGTAACTTGCCCAAGGTTACACAGCTAGGTTTTTGTTTGTGTGTGGTAAGTGTCTGAGGCTGGATCCGAACTCAGGTCCTTCTGGCTCCAGGGCTGACACTCTACTCACCGCACCACCTAGCCACCCGCTCTGTTTCCTTTTTGCAGAATGAAAGGGTTAGATTAGATGGCATTTGACATCCCTTTCATTTCTAGATCTGTCATCTATGCCTTTTGTTGTACTCAAATGATTCCTGCAAATATGCTGTAGACAACTTAAATCAATCATATGCCTTCCCAATTTCCTTCTATGGCATTCAGTGATGTGTAGCTACATACATAGCCTCACCAGAAGAATATATTCTTTAAAAAGTAGAATTTTGGGTGGCTAGGTGGCACAGTGAATAGAGCACTGGCCCTGGAATCAGGAGGACCTGAGTTCAAATCTGACCTCACACACTTAACACATTAGTCGTGTGACCTTGGGCAAGACACAACCACAATCGCCCTCTAAAAAAGCAAAAAAAAGATAGAATTTTGAGACTTTGAGTAACAAAATGGCATCCATGAATGTGCTTCACACTTTCCCAATTGCAATCAAGCCTCATCTCCTTTTATTCAGTTTTGTGACCAGTTCATTTCTCCATGACCATGTCTACCCAAGATTTAAATACTGCTGGATTAGCTCAATGGATTCTCAGCCCAACAAATGCTATATTTTTCTAATAATATACTTTATTATGCTATGTATAATATACCATATTATGGTAAGTATCTGTTGTTCATCTGTATAAATTTTGCATTGTATATGGCTAGCATGAGAGAAACATGGGGAGAAATGAACTGATGCTGAGTAAGGAAAGAAAAATCAAGAAAATAATGTATATAATAGTGTAAATGAAGACACAACTAAAAGAAATCAGAATACAGCTTCAATATAGTCCCCAATATATTATTTCCATAGGACTGATGCTGGAACATGTCTTTCATCCTTTCAGAAATGTTGCAGATTATGCACATTAAATAATATTCTATAAGCTACAGTTGTGGTATCAGTTTTGCTTACTTTTTTCCCCACAGGAAATATCACTTTGTGGTGGAATCATGAAATTGTTGTAATTTATAAAACAATGTTAACAAAAGATGTACTTTAGAAAGCACATAACATCCAAATTATGAGACTAGCCTCAAGATTATTTTAACTCTAGAAGGTTCCCTAGTGGACATTTAGTCTAATTCTCTCATTTTACATATGAGCACATCCCAGCTACATCTATCTTTTCAGTTACACAAAGTTCTTTCAAATAAACCTTATTTTGAAAAATATCTAAATGTGAAACACATATGTATGTAAGTATGTATTTAGGTGAGTATGTTTTTGGTGTAGAAGGGTTTGACTATACTCATTTGTTTGGGGAACTCCCAAGTATAGGCCCTGCTATATAATTTGACATATTAGAGACTTGAATGTGGCATTGAGATGTGAAGTGATTGGCTCAGTGTCAGACAGACAGTAAGTGTTAGGGGCAAAACTTGAGCCCAGCTCTCTCTCTCCCTACCACATGCTGCTTCTCAATGTGTGGAATTTATTTTTGGAAAATCCAAGTTTTGTTCAGGAGTAGCTCACATCTTCAGTTGCATGTGTGTAGGTAACTATGAGAATAGCATATGCATATAAGTCTATTTCAGTATCTAGGATAAAACTTAAAAAAATCTGGGGACAGGTCCCACAAAGTTCTCTGCAGCTACTTATCTTTAGGACTGAGAGGCTTTCCACTGCTACCACCCAAAGTTTAAAAGAATTTTGTTAAAAGACCTTGTTCATGCTGTTCATACTCCTTTTTCATCTTTTCTTCTTTAACACAATCTAAGGGAGGAATGAAGAGTGAGATTCTTGAATATGGCCAATGTAAGAACTTGTTTTCCGTGACTATGCATGTCAATGAATTGGGGAGAGGAGGGTAAGCAAATGGGACAAAATAAATATTTGTTCAAAATTAAGAAAAAATAACCTGAGGGAATCACATGATAAAATCCATATAGACAAGTTATATCTTTATACCCAACTACATTCCTAGGAAAAGCTGCTTACACATTAAGAGGAACTAGATGGAATATAGTTTATTGTTTAATGATGTTAAAATAGGGATTACATATCCAAATATCAGCTAAAGCATAGCTTTCTCTAGAAATAACCACAAATATTATAATTTAATCAACTATAAAGTATGACTATTATACCTATATGATACACTCCATAAAATTTTTTAGGTTTATTTAGAAACAAAAAGGAAATTTCAGGAACCAACTACATAAAACATATCCAAATACAGAAATAATACAGATCAAGAATCACCCGTCGTGAAAAGTTCTTTTCTTCTTTGCAATTCCCCTCTTTTTTAACTTTCACAATTCAGAAAGGGATAAAATGTCTCATTAGGATTTTAGAATTTAGAATGACTTCTTTGGGGAGACTCTGACAACCATATTTGGGGTGCTATTAGGGATGTTTAGGTATATTTGATCGAATTTTGAGAAGCTGATGTAATAATATGTGTTTTAATGCCTTCATTTCAGTAAAAAAAAATCTTTACATAATTCAAAGCATTAAGGTCAAATTGTTATTACTTCTGCATTTGGAATTGGTATGTCAAACAAGCATGTATGTAGTCATCTCTGTACTGCTTATTAGAAGAATTCTAATAATGTGGGAGACAGAGAGAGAGAGAGAGAGAGAGAGAGAGAGAGAGAGAGAGAGAGAGAGAGAGAGAGAGAGAGAGAGAGAGAGAGAGAAGAGAGACTTTGCACACACCCCACCCCCTGCCCCGGTGTAAGTCATTTATTTTGGCACAGGGTGGGAGCATTAGAGAATCTCTTAAAGCCTTTCACTCATTTCACTATTCTTTTATGTTAGTTCACCAACTTCCTTGCCTATTTATAGGCATAATTTTTAGTGTTTTGCTGATGCCTGAAATAAATGTTTATCCTAGATACATACATACATACATACGTGTGTATATGTGTTACACATTTATTGAGTACATGTAGCTATCCTGGATAAATAATGTATATATGTGTGTAGATGTATGTGTAGGTATATATGTGTATATATGCATGTGTATGTATTTGTTCTTTTATCTCTGCACAGGCTATTTTTCAGAGTAGAATATAAGTTCCTTGATACAGAAACAGTTTTCATTTTTGTGTCCACAGGGCCTAACATGGTCCCTTGCATATAGATGGAGTTAAGTAAGTGCATATTTGATAGACTTGGATTTTATCCATGGGATAAAGCTAAAAGTTTTTCTTGACTCCCTGGTTTCCCAGAGGTCCATTTTGATCTGGGCTTAGACCTATGATCCCTAACCACACATTCAAAATAGTTTATTTTTACAAGCATTTGAATAGCTTACTCATTGATACCTCCTTTGTTTTACCCACAGTAGTTCTCTGTAGAACTTAGTAAGATAGTTTGAGACACTCAGAACTATATTCACTTGACTGGACCAAAACTTCCCATTTCAATCACATTGCACTTCTGAATTATTCCTCCACTCTTCCTTCCCTGTACCCCCCTCCCCTCCCCTCCTTATTTTAAAAATTATTGTAGGCAAAACTCTCTCTCAAGGTCTGGTTATAACAAAAAAAGTAAGTTAAGCCTGATTCTCAAGAACCTTACATTCTACAAATGGAATAATAATAGTTAATGATAGATAGATAGATAGATGATAGATAGATGATAGAGATATATAGATATATACATATATACCTATAGCATATACACATGCACATATACATACACACCTATAGCATAAACATATATAATACTTGCATGCATGTGTGCATATATGTGTGTATATGTATATACATATATACATATATATATATATATATATACGTGTATAACTTCACTTTATTCACAAAAGAAACCTTTAAGGTATATATTATTTACCCCTTTTCCAGATGAGGATATCAGTGCTGAGAGAGACTAAATGATATTGACTCAGGTTTTCCCTACTCTAAGCTCAGAATGCCCTCTCCATGCCACTAGCTACCTGATGTATGCAAACAAGTAAGTTCAAAGAACTTTGGTGAGAAAAAGAGAATTAAGAAGTGGGATAGGGAGCAATCAGGACAGATTTCAGAGAGGGGATGACACCTGAATTTAGACATAAAGAAAAGGATCCTGATGAGGAAGGAGGGTATCCCAGGCAAGAAATGAATACTGAGTTTAGGGAGGCAATAGCTGGTAAACCAGCTTGACTGGATTACAGAATGTGAGATAAGGCTAGGAAGGAGAGTCTGTACTCTGTGGGCATCTTAATTTCAGTATGTCCAAATAAAAACTCATTATTTTTCCTAGCCCTTTCTCCTTTTGAACTTATTTATTACTCTTAGAGGAAATGCCATCCTACCAATTACACAGGTTTCCAATATCAGTGTAACATTTGATTCATCCCATATAGACAAATTTAGGCAGATGATTTTGGTAACTGTGAGGAGAATAGATTTGAAAGAGGGAAGATTTAAAATACTTGTATCCATGAGAAAGCCCATACAATAGACCAGGCAAAAGGTGATGAGAACATGGTAGTTTGGCAATCTGGAAAGGCCAAAGAAGAGGTTGGTGATATTATCAGATTAAAGCTGAGGAGTGAAGTGAGGCAAAGTATAGAGATTTGTATGTTATTTGCATAAAAATGATTGTTGAATCCATGGAAACTGAGATTATCATTGTTGTTATTCATCCTTCACTCTAGTAGAGGACCAATTACATCAAGAGGGTGATTTCTTGACTTGCAAGTGAATTGAATGTGAGGCAGAGCTATGTAAAGCCACCAGCCTCTCTCCCTTCTCCAGAGTTATCAGAGTCCAGTAGCAATACTTAAGTCAACATGACTG
The DNA here is from genome assembly GCA_011680675.1 of Gymnobelideus leadbeateri. NCBI lineage: Eukaryota > Metazoa > Chordata > Mammalia > Diprotodontia > Petauridae > Gymnobelideus > Gymnobelideus leadbeateri. The sequence goes on from WOXC01007596.1 coordinate 842,872, forward strand.
GTCATTGCCTATACATATATACAGATACAAATATACATTATAGCTAATGAATTTAGTCATTTGATTCCTAAGCTCCCAAGAGATCTGAAAAAGCAAATTAGAATCAGCCACTGAGATGTAGGTTAGCTTCCCACTCAAAAAAAACAGCCATTTTGGTCACCAATTGTGTCGGTTGATATACAGTCAATGTGTTTTTACTTTTAATCCTTCACGAAGCAGAAGAGAGAAAAATGAGACCACAGCTTGCCTCCTCACAAGACAACTACTGTTATGAAACTGAAAAATGCCCCTGATATATATATATATATACACACACACACACACATCATATTATATGCATATATATATGATATTATATGTGAGTTTATATATATTCACAAGCAAATCAATTAAATGTATAAAACCAGTAGTAGCTAAAAGGGTGTTTAAAGCTGAAATGGACCTCATTAGTGTCCAAAGACTGCTCACTTGTCTGTCCTGTGTCAGGCTTCTCTTCAGGCCAGCCTTCCCTATTAATGTTTTTTTTTTCTTCTTTTAACCTGGATCTCCCACTTTAACCCTTTGGCACCTTCTACCCAGAATTTGGGCTGAGATACCTACAAAGGGGTTATAAGGAAATATTTCTATTTCTATGATTTTTTTTTTAATTTTAAACAAACTCTTTACTCATTTATGTCTGTACAAAAAAAAGTTTGCTTAAAACAGGATGTAATATATTGAGACCTTTGGATAAAATCACTAGGATATCTTTATTATTACTGATCTCTATTCTATTCTATTAATTTCATTTTTATAGACTATACCAAAGGAATATTTACAATGTTGCTGAAATTTATTATTTACTGCTAGGTAAGCCTCCTGGTTTTATGATGGATTTATAGCAGTAATGCCTTTTGAATTCATTTATAATATTCAGTGAATCCTGTGTTGCAATGGTTAATTCCAATATCTTGAGGAAACTTGATCACAAAAAATGCTTTATGTTTCGATTCCCTCCAATTTTACATTTGCTTCATTTTCACCATCATGTTCATACACTGCTTTCTATTCATTGTGAATACTCTTTTAATATTTCTTCTTATTGAAACAGCAAAGCCAATAAGCACCTTGATTTTATTAACTCTCCCCAAAAATGCAATCACTGATTTTAGCATGAATTTATAAATTTGTTATTATTATCCTCTATCAGTGCATCCTCATATTTTGCAACATAATTATTTGTTACGTGTATTCAATAAACCAATATCTATTTATTAAACATCCGCTTTGTGCCAGAGATAGAAAGGCAAATATGAAATGTTCCATACCCTTGAGGGGCTTGCACTTTAATGTTACATGCATGTATTGCCTCTTATCTGAGGAATAATTCCATATACAATCTTAAAAATATCAGGGAGCGGCTAGGTGGCGCACTGAATAGAACGCCGGCCCTGGAGTCAGAAGGACCTGAGTTCGGAGCCGGCCTCCGACACTTAATACACACAAACAAAAACCTAGCCGTGTAACCTTGAGCAAGTTACTTAACCCCAATTGCCCTAAAGGGGCGGCTAAGTGGCGCAGTGAGTAAGAGTGCCAGCCTCGGAGTTGGGATGACCCGAGATCAAATCCGGCCTCAGAAAATGAGCATCCACGCATAAATAATGACTAGCCGTGTAACCTTGAGCAAGTTACTTAACCCCAATTGCTTTAAAAAATATATCAGAAATATTCCTATGTTAAATGGCATAATTCACAGCAATGAAAGTATCATGTACCTTCCATATATTTGTGCCATTGTGTCATCACCTACTTGACATATTATACATTATTATATACTTACTTGCAATAAAGTACAGTTCCAATCACCATATCCTGAACTGATAGAATAAACCATCTCATTTCAATAAGCAACATTTAGCTTTAGCTATCATTTGGACATTTTTTTTCTTCCCAATTTTAACTGAATTGATTTGGATCAGTACCATTAAAGTTTTATGATGTATGAGTATGAACTGGCTATTAAATTATTTGTAATTTACTTATGGATTATATTTTATACTTCCAAATTCTAGTAACATAAAGTTTTAATGATCTGAATTTTATAGGATACAGGGGCTTGATATAAAGTCTTGATTTTTTTGTCTTATTCTTTTTTGTGACTTTTTGGAAATTCTGACATCTACCCTTCTCTCCCAGCTCCTAAATTCCCTATTTTTACTAGGTATATTTGTACTTAACATATTATCTCACTAACATAGATCACACATCTTTCACATTCAGAGCCACTTTTGGTCATGACTTGGAATTGACTCTTGCCCCAGGAAGAAATATATCATACATTCTCTCAAAGCTAGGCTAAAACAGAACTGTGTGAGCTGACCAGAGGGAGATGGATAATCCACATAGTCATATCTTAGATTATACCAGGAGTTCTGTCCTGGTGGAAAGAGAAGATGCTGATTATCTCTACAATAAAAGGGATATCAAAGATCAAATTCAGAAACTCATATCATGAAAGTCCATACACTGGCAACCAACTCCAAGGAGAATTATGGGGCCATGTTAAAGTGTTCTATGTAGGCAAACCGAGGACAGGATGAGAACTGAGAAATGAAACTAGGGGAGTTTCAGTTAAAGTGTAGTTAGGCATGTTCTTGTACTTCTGGTATTCAATTTATATGCCCAGAAATATAATTCTTGAAGTTCAAGTTTTTATTTTTAAAGTAGAAGCATCATTCTAACACTGCTATCTCTGAAATTGTCCATATGTATTAACACAGAGGTTTGAATTATAGGATTCCTGCCTAAAGTAGGAGCTGCCACAGTTTAAAGATGTCTTTATAACTGGTGCCCCATATGTGCTGGATACAATAGCAATGACAAGTTCTACTTTCCAGGAGTTCACAGTCTAATGGGAAAGACAGTATGCAAACCATCAAGGTTTCCTTCCTTCCTTCCTTCTTTCTTTCCTTCCTTCCTTCCTTCCTTCCTTCCTTCCTTCCTTCCTTCCTTCCTTCCTTCCTTCCCTCCTTCCTTCCTTCCTTCTTTGCTTCCTTCCTTCTTTCCTTCCTTCCTTCCTTCCTTCTTTCCTTCCTTCCTTCCTTCCTTCCCTCCTTCCTTCCTTCCTTCTTTTCTTCCTTCCTTCCTTCCTTCCTTCCTTCCTTCCTTCCTTCCTTCCTTCCTTCCTTCCTTCCTTCTTTCTTCCTTCCTTCCTTCCTTCCTTCCTTCCTTCCTTCCTTCCTTCCTTCCTTCCTTCCTTCCTTCCTTCCTTCCCTCTTTCCTTCCTTCCTTTTTGCCTTTTGTTGCCGATCTCCAGCTCTTACCTGGCAAATTAGTAGGTGCTTAATAAATGCTTGTTAATTGACTGCTGACTTGTTGACAAAGAATTGTTTTTTTTTAAACAAATGCTTTATTAACTTCTGTTTTACATCATTCATTTCTGCCAGATTTTGAGTTACAATTATCCCCCCCCCCGTTTTTCCCCTACCCATTCTCCCAGAATAGAAGTCCCACAAGATATCGCTTCCTCCAATCTGCTCTCTCCCATATCTTCTCCCACACCCCCTTCGACTTTTCCATTAGAGGAAGGTGAATCTCTGTGTTCCAATGCCTGCACATCTTATCTCCCAACCACAAGCAAAAGAGTATTAATAATAGTATTTATATATATATATATATATATATATATATATATATATATATATATATATATATATATATATATTTGAAACATTTAATTTTAAGACCTCGAATTTCAGATCCATTCCCTTCCTCCCTTGTCACCCATTCCCTCTGATGTCTGGTTCCAAGCTGAATTCACCATGAGTCCATGGCATGTAAGGTTAAAAAAAAGTTTCCTTCTGCCATATTTTTAGATTGTAAAATGTATAGAACACTGGAAATGGAGTTAGAGAGATGAGTTCAAATCCCACATCAAACTGTGAGTTATATCATCCTGGGCAAGCCACTTGACCTCTTTCTGCCTCAGATTTCTCATTTGTAAAATACAGATAATAGAAACTACTTCTCAGTGTTGTTGTGAAAATAAAATCAGGTGATATTTGTAAAGCACTTCATGTATCCTGAATCATTACTATTATCTATGACACTTACAATTTCCCCGTTATCTTTAATGATCTCACTGGATCTTTAAATTATCCACTTTCATTGGATTAAGATTATAACATATTCAATATGGTATGAAGGTTTTTTTCAACTTAAAAAAAGTTTGACTCCTATATTTTATCTGTAAGAAGTCCAAATAGTCTAAGCTTCTCCTTGCATTAAATCTCAATTACTTGACCTTTCTTGAAGTGAAGTTGCCTACATACATAATGTGCTCTTTTAGCATATAATACTGACTTACATTTATCTATCCCAAGCTCTATCCATGTATCATCACTGAAGTTCTTCAGCCATATTAAGCAGCTTTTGAAGTATTTATGACTTCATAGGATTTTTGCTCTTTCTATCTAAAAATATACAGAGTCATTAGTAAAGTGAAGTTAGATATCCATTGAATGAGGGTGAGGGCTGGATATTATCAGGTGAATTTAGACTATGCTGAAAGTCAAACTGGGGTCCATAAGGTATCTTGTATAATTTATGGATCATGTTGAATCTTATTTCTGTAGAACCTTCATTCTTCAGATTTTGCCACCATGACTCAGCCAACTTCTCCTTCTGCTCCTAAGACTCCCTCCTCCCATTAGTGAGTTCTTTCAAGGACCTCCATTTTGAGAATGGACCCAGATTGGCCATTTTTTTCATTCTCTCGCCTTCACGACTATGTCCACGAATTAGTATTTCCCCCACCCCTTGTCAGCTCTCATTAAAGTATCATCCCCCATTAGAATGTAAGTTCCTTGAAAGTAGGGACTATGTTCTTTCTTAATTTGTATCCTTGATAGAATAAGTAAGAACTCAGGATCAGTTGAGAATCACTTGCTATACCTTGTTATATGGTTTCTCCCCTGTGTTGCTTCACTTTCCTCATTGAATCTATTCTATTATTTAGTCTTACAATACAATATCTTTGATGCATGCCTCCTCCCTGCAACCCTTTTTCCTACAGTTGCCCTACCTCTGACTCTCTTAAAACTCCCCTGTGACCTATTGATGGTCAAACCAGGCTGTCATAGAAGTCTTTTTGAAAGAGTTCTGGATTTGGAGTCAGAAGATTGGTTTAAAATCTAGTGCTGTCAATGTGTGATCTTGGTCAAGGAACTTGGCATCCCTGGATCTTCATTGCCTTATCAATAAAATGAAGATGTTGGAAAAGATAATTTTTAAAGGAGCTTCCATCTCTAAAACCCCTTGACTACCTCTCAGCTTCCATTACTTCCTCTTCTAATGCTACCGTTCTTTACCCCGCCACTCCTCCCTCATCTCTGTATCCCCCTAGATTTTGGCAGGTCTTTCCAACACCCTTCCAGCATCTACAAAATGCTTTACATCCATTATTTCATTTGATCTTCACAACTCAGGGGATGGAGTTACTCTGTGTATTTCCCCCTTTATTTCCTCTAGATCAAGAACCTAACTCAGAGAAGTTAAATGACTTGGTCTAATACCATTTAGATTTTATGCAATATGGCAGAATTCAAACCTAACTCCAAGACTAATACCCTTTCCACCAAACCACAGTGCCTCTCAAGAATAAATGGGACAAGGGAGACTAGGTGGTGCAGTGAATAGAGCACTAGCCCTGGAGTCAGGAGGACCTCAGTTCAAATTCGACCTCAGACACTTAACATTTGCTAGCTGTGTGACCTTGGGCAAATCACTTAACCCCAATTGCCCTTCCTTGCCCCCCTCCAAGAAGCAAAAAAATAAAAAAAACACAAAAACTAAAAAATTAATGGGACAGAAGTGAGTCTGTCCCATTTACCTTTAAAGGTAAATAAATCAAGTAATGTCAACAAGTATTTATTAAACATTGGCCATGTGCCAGGCATGGTGCTAAGTTTAATGTTCTTATACATATATCCTTTAAAATTATTGTATTAAAAAACAACCAAAACATTAGAAGGGAGGCTGAATAGCATTTAGTAATGCAAAATTCAATGTGATTGCAATTCAGATGAAAAGGTGTTTTGTATCTAAATACTTTAAAAAACAAAGACTGGATGACTCCCTTGGTTGGGTTGATCCCAACAAAAATGTAGTTGTCTACAAAAGTTCACCTTGAGGTCAGAACAACATAATATATCTAGACAATTAACTAAAAGTGGTACTTCATATTAACTGTGCCCCATTACCAATATTTTAAAGAGAATAGTCTACTCAGCTTGAAATTTTCAATTCTCTCTTGATAAAAGGTACAAGAAACTTGAACATAAAAAGAAATCATTTCTATTTCTCCTGAGCTTTCTTTCTTCTTAGAGTATCTTAGAAGTGTAGAGTTGAAAGAACTCCAGAGGTCATTGATTCCCACCTCTACTCAAAGCCTGAATTCCCCCTATAACATCTGTAAGAAGTTCTCATCTGGCTTACCCTTGAATACTTCCAAAGATGGAGAGGTCACTATCCACTTAAGAGCCCCATTCAATTTTTGTATATTTTTAATTGTAAAGAAGGTATTCCATATTTTGAGACAAAATCTGCCATTTTAAGCTTCTAAATCTTGGTCCTAGTCATTCCCTCTGTGGACAAGAACCATTTGTATAAACTCTCTTCCAACCCTTCAAAAAGTTAAAGAGAGCAAAACCTACTGAGTCTTATCAGTTCCTTGCTTACCATCCTTAGTTTCTTCCATAAATCTTTCTATAGAATGACATCCCTTCTAGTGATGAATCCACTGACTATTCTTGTTATCCTCCTCTGGATGTGATAATCAATGGACTTCAATGGATTTAAAATTCCATTGACATATTTTCACTAAGACAAATTATAGCCAATCCACGGCTTCTTGCCCTGTGAAATACTTATCAATGTCCTCCATATATCCTCCAGATCAATTCAATATAGTAAAGGTCTTTCTCTACAGTAGGTCTTTTGTCATTCTATCTATACCAGTATTGCATTGTGGGTACCAATAAGTTTTCCTCTGCTCTTGCTATATGGTCATCCTAGTTCCTTTCTCAATCAAATACTTACTTGATAATAGCTTTGTACTCTTCTGCCCAAGCTATCAATGGTGGCACAATGCCACCAATTTATACCATCTTTTCTTTGTCCTTTAGGTCACCTGGAAATTTTGCTGTTCAGAGACTGATATTCAGTGACTGACGACATTTTTTTTGCTAGTCAGAGAATGACCACAATTTACAGTCATATAGTATCATGGGAATTATGTTCATGTTAAAGTCATCTGGGCTTTTTTGTCATGGGATAGTTGGGATAGTTTAAAGTGATCTAGAAGTTTCAAAATTAAATCTGTCCACTTCCTCTTTCCCAGTCAATTCAGAGTCTAGCTCATTATCCATTTTCAGAATCCACCCAAGATATTTATGTATTTTAATGGTGTTTTCAAATGCAATCATTCCCATTTCTGAATCAGAATCCTTGGCTTCCTTCAAGACATGATTTAAGTATTATCTTTTCCAGGAGATTTCTTGGTGCCCCAAGGGCTTAAGCTACTTTCAGTCTATAGTTATTTCTTTCATATTTCAAGTGTTAAGGGCACAGTGCCCCCACAAGCTGGGAAATCCATGTAAAATTGTTTGACCCTCCCTTCATACAAGAGAAAGTGTGATTTTTTTTTCTTTTTCTATTATGGGGCATTTACAATGCCTTCTTGTAAAATTTGGGTTAAATGTTTGGTCATAGGCTATATGTAGGTCAAAGCTGTGTCATCTACTGCTCTTTGTATGTCATCTGTAGCTTCTCTGAAACAACTCCCCAAATTCCCATTTACAGCAATTTCTTATGCCAACCTGATATTAAAAGCATGATGGTGAAAGTCATGGTGTGGAAGGGATAACTGTGCTTTATGGATTTCTGTATATGTTGTTTCTCTCATTAGAATTTAATCTGCTTGAAGGAAGGTACTATTTTTCTTTGTATATACAACACTTAACACATATCCTGGGACATAGAAAGCACATGATAAAGCTCTCTTGATTATTGGCTGATGAACATTTCTTGCATTAAATTGAGTTGCCTTTTTGAAGTGTTTCTTGGAACATGTCTCAGGCACATCTTCTAAGCTGATTTGTGTACTGAATTAATGAATCTCAGAATTTTGCTCACATGTGGGAAAGAGTAAAATGTTATTAAGACATAGATGTGGAGCAAGAAGATCAAAATTACTTTAAATGAACTTATAACTTCTAGCTATATTAGCAAAGTTCAAAGAATGAGCTATATACCTAGGAATTTCTCTTTTGTTGGACTCACATTTTAATTAGATTGATCTCATTCATACAGAATGAGGTAAGGAAATGTTCAATCCTGATTTGTGAGTCCTTGATATGTCAAAATGCATATAAAACATAAATAATTTCTGGAAAATAAAACAATAATTAATAAAAGAAAAATGAAATCTATTCACAGAGTGCTTGCAAAATAAATACAATTATCAAAATCTATTGTACCTAAATATATGCAAACAAAATAAAATTTAAATAAGATAGGTGGATTTTTGTCCAATATAGAAACTCACATTAATGGAATAGAAAATAAAGGATTCAAACAACTTGATGTTAAAAAAAATAAATTGAACAAGCTGTATATGAATTCCCAAAAGAAACAAAAAAGAAGTGGAATCATAACAATTATACCAAGTATTTAAGATATAATGAACTTCACAAAAAGAAGACTCCTTTGAAAATGAGACAAATATAGACCTGATACCTAAAAGTCTCTTGCAGGAGGTAATGCTTGAATTGTCTTAAAGGAAGTTTAGGATTCTGTGAGTCAGAAATGAGGACAGAGTGTAATCTAGGCATGGGAAATAATATGAAAAGACACAAAGATGTGCTTACTCAACCCTTGACTGACATCACCTTTCTTAGTCTCCTTTCCCCTCTGATTGGACGATAGAGTACCAAACTCTCCTCAATGCATTCCTTTACAGAGGGCAGAAACTGGACTGTGGCGCTAATTCCACTCTACATTTGCTGTTCTTTCTGGTTTCAATAATCTGTGCTGCGTACCTTCTGGTCTCCCCATCCAAATTTACTGCCTCCTTCTGTTCTTTTGTGTTCCCCTATGAAACTGTGAGGACAGCTAGGTGGCATAGTGAATAGAGTGCCAGGCCTGGAGTCAGGAAGACTCATCTTCCTGAGTTCAAATATGATCTCAAACAATTACTACTATGTGACCCTGGACAACTCTCTGTTTGCTTCTGTTTCTTCATCTATAAAATGAGCTAGAGAAGGGAATAGGAAACCACTCCAGTATCTGCCAAGAAAACCTAGAACGGGGTTATTAAGAATCAGACAGCATTGAACAATGATTAGATTGTAACATTCTCAAGGGCAACAACTGGCTTTCTTTATATTAATTAATTGCATTCCCAGTGCTTAGCACAGTGGCTGGTATAAAGTAAATATTTAATGAATGTTTATTGGATTCATTCGGGAAGGGGGGAGAGAAAGGAGAGAGAGAGACAGAGAGACAGAGAGAGATAAAGAGATAGAGAGACAGAGACAGAGATAGAAAGATACAGAGAGACAGAGACAGAGATAGAATGTCGGGGTCCTCCAAAATAAAGCAAGAAAAACCTGAAGTTTAAATATTTAAAAACATTATAATCAAATTTCAAAACTATTTCATAGAACAAATTGTATAGGCAGGACGGAAAGAAAAAAAATCTTTAGTTTCTAAGGTAAAATAACCAGAATGGCATGATTATAAGAAATCAAATGAAAAATTGCAGTATGGTGTTTCAAAAAATCAAAGGGCATTGACTGGCACCCAGAAATACAATATCCTAGGATGGTGATGCTAAGAACATGAAAGAAAATAACTAAAGTTCTAGTAAAGGGAAAGAATTTGAATTATTCCTTCAAAAGATCCTGGAAGTAAAGTAAGATATTGAACATGAAAACTGATTAAGCAAGAGAAGAATTTGAGATTGTAGTGTAAAACTAAGAAATGATTTTTCTTATGTGCCTAAGACCCAACAAAGATGGGGAGAAAGGTGAAGGTAAATTTATGCTTTTTTTCCCCTTTTTTTTTCATTTTTTTAAAAATTTCTAACATTGTCTCAGTATATTGATACTTTGGAATCAGTGGGTGTAACAGGAAAAATCAGGAGGAGAAAAGATATGAAAAGTGATTTAATATCTCAATGGTAAATATGTCTTAATGAATAAGTCAATATTATAAGTGGTAGGAAATGGATTTTTAGGAAAATCAAGAGCAATATCATACAGATAGCAAGGGGAAAAGATAAAATAGGGAGGCCCAGTTAATGACTGGTCAGCACTTAAGAGGAGAGGTGTGTGAGTGTGTTGAGATTCTCCTTTACTTACCTCAGCTCAAAATTACTTTGTACTTATTCTAAAAGTGATAAGCTGTACCTACTTTTCCTTTGAATTGATTCTCCTTGACCCAAAGAGATGATTCACAAGGAGAACCAATTCAGTTCTGCTCTCTCTTTGCAATGAGAAGGGAAATATATTCCTTGAAATTCCTGTCTGCAAAAATCACACTATCCCAATTTAGCACCTGAGTCTCAGGGATTTGTATTAGCCCAATGAATGATGCAGTAAAGTCTCTTTTTCCCTCCAAGATCCAGCTCTATGAAACTTTCCATTCTATCCTCCCCTCATCTCCCCGAAGTGAAAATGATGTCTCCTTCCTCAAATTTCTCATAACCTTTCTGCTTTAACATCTCCTCTGAATTTATCAATCATATCACAAATATTTTTATAGTTAGCTTGTTTTTAAAATTAAAATTAAATGTTTTTAAATTTATTATTAATTTATTTTTATTTTTCAACATTCACTTTCACAAAATTTTGAGTTCCAAATTTTCTTCCTATCTCTCCCCTCCCCCCACCACAAGAAACCATGCATTCTGATTATCCCTTCCCCCAACCTGCCTTCCCTTCTATCACTGCTCCCTCACCCCTCCCCCGCCTTCTCTTACCCCTTCCCTTCTATTTCCCTATAAGGCAAGATAGAGTTCTATACCCCATGGCCTGCATTTCTTATATCCCATTTATATGTAAAAAACTATTTTAACATTCATTTTTTTTTTAAAGCAATTGGGGTTAAGTAACTTGCTCAAGGTTACACGGCTAGTCATTATTTATGTATGGGTGCTCATTTTCTGAGGCCGGATCTGATCTCGGGTCATCCCAACTCCGAGGCCGGCGCTCTTACTCACTGCCCCACCTAGCCGCCCCTTAACATTCATTTTTAAAACTTTGCAGTGAATAGAGTGCCGGCCCTGGAGTCAGAAGGACCTGAGTTCGGAGAAAGCCTCCGACACTTAATACACACAAACAAAAACCTAGCCGTGTGACCTTGGGCAAGTTACTTAACCCCAATTGCCCTAAAGGGGCGGCTAGGTGGCGCAGTGAGTAAGAGCGCCGGCCTTAGAGTTGGGAAGACCCGAGATCAGATCCGGCCTCAGAAAATGAGCACCCACGCATAAATAATGACTAGCCGTGTAACCTTGAGCAAGTTACTTAACCCCAATTGCTTTAAAAAAAAAAAAAAAAAACTTTGAGTTCCACATTCTCTCCCTACCTCCCTCTTCACCCACCCTCATAGAGAAGGCAAGCAATTTGATGTGGATTATAAATGTGTAGTCATGCAAAATACTTCCATAATAGTCATATTGTGAATTACTAACTATATTTTCCTCCATCCTATCCTGCCCCCCATTTATTCTATTCTCTTCTTTGACCCTAACCCAACTCAAAAGTTTTTGCTTCAGATTACCTCCCCATTTGTCCCTCTTTCTGTCATTTCCCTCTCTCTTATGCCCTTCTCCACTACTTTCCTGTAGGGAAAGAAAGAGTCCCATATACAATTGAGTGTATATCGTATTACCTCCTTCAGCCAAATCTGATGGGAGGAAGGTTTATTCATTCTCTCTCACCTCCCCCTTCTTCCCCTCACTATAAAAACTATTTTTGCCTCTATTATCCCTCCAATTACCCTAATATTTAGAAAGGTCTCATGAGTTACAAATATCATCTTTCCATATAGGAATGTGAAATGTTCAATATTAATAAGTCCCTTATGATTTCTCTTTCCTGTTCACCTTTTCATACTTCTCTTGAATCTTCTATTTGAAAGTCAATTTTTCTATTCAGCTCTGGTCTTTTCATCAAGAATATTTGAAAGTCCTCTATTTCATTGAATATCCATTTTTCCTTGAAGTATTATACTCAGTTTTGTTAGGTAAGTGATTCTTGGTTTCAATCTTAGCTCCTTTGACCCCTGGAATATCATATTCCAGGCCGTGCAATCCCTCAATGTAGAAACTTCTAAATCTTGTGCTATCCTGATTGTGGCTCCACAATACTTTAACTGTTTCTTTCTGGCTGCTTGCAATATTTTTTCCTTGACCTGTGAACTCTGGAATTTGTCTATGGTATTATCAGGAGTTTTCATTTTTCTATGTCTTTCAGGAGGTGATCAGTGAATTCTATTTATTTCTATTTTTCCTCTGGTTCTAGAATATCAAGGCAGTTTTCCTTGACAATTTCTTCAAATATGCTTTCTAGGGTCCTTTTTGATCATGGTTTTCAGATAGTCCAATAATTTTTTTAAAGTATGTCTGCTGGGTCTATTTTCCAGGTCACTGGTTTTTTCAATGAGATATTTCACATTGCATTGTATTTTTTTCATTCTTTTGGTTTTGTTTCATCATGATTTCTTGACTACTCTTGAAGTCATTATCTTCCATTTCCTTCATTCTAATTTTTAAGGAATTATTTTCTTCAGTGAGCTTTTGGACCTCCTTTTCCATTTGACCAATTTTTTTAAGGCATTCTTTGCCTCATTCATTTTTTGGATCTCTTTTGCCATTTGAGTTAGTCTATTTTTAAGGTGTATTTTCTTCAGCATTTTTTGGGGCTCCATTAACAAGCTGTTGACTAGTTTTTCATGATTTTCTTGCATCATTCTCATTTCTCTATCTACTTTTTCCTCTAATTCTCTTACTTGATTTTCAAAATTCTTGTTGAGCTCCGCTATGACCTGAGACCAATACATATTTTTCTTGGAGGCTTTGAATGTAGGAGCTTTGACTTTGTTTTCTTCTTCTGGTTGTATGTTTTGATCTTCCCTGTCACCAAAGTAAGATTCCATAGTCTGATTCCCACCCCCCCCCCCAAATGTTCATTCATTTTTCCAGCCAATTACTTGACTTTTGAACTCTTTGTTAAGGTAGAAGTCTGATTTCAGAGTGGAGGGTGCACTGTACCAGGTTTTAGGGATTTTGTGCAGTTGTTTTCAGAGATATTTCTAAGGACTTGCAAATCTTCAGTTCTTCCAAGGTGGTATGATCAAGGAGAGGTGTTTCCTCCTCTCCTCCTGTGTAATATGATCTGTGAGTGACCACAAGCACTCTTTTCTGCCTTCAACCTGTGAGGAGGATTCTCTCTCCACTGCAATCACAAGCTCTGCCACACTAGGGCTCCTCCTTGTCATACTACTACCACCCAGGACTTTCAACCCTGATGCAAGCAAAGGAAAAGCAAGATAATCTTGCTTCAGAACCAGCAAAGAGATCCTTGAAATCCCCTTCTGATCAGTTTCTGGATCTCCCCACCATCTGTAGGTTTAGAGTTCTGCAAGCAGCCACCACCACCACTCTAGGTCTAGGTTTGGGGTAGATCATCCTCTTCTCTCACCCAGATCCCAGAGGACTTTGCTACTAAGTTGATTTTGAAAGTTCAGGGTTGAGAAGTCTAGAAACTGCTACAGCTGCCAGTGATTCAGTCCCCTGAGGCCTATTCCGGAATTGCTGGGGCCTGGTCTTTGCCAGCACAACTCATACTGGACTGTGCTCCTTTCCCAGCCCAGTGCAACAGCGCTTTCCTGTAGACCTTTCAGGTTGTCTTGGGCTAGAAATTTGTTTCACTCTGTCATTTTATGGGTTCTGCTGCTCCAGAATTTGTTTAGAGTCATTTTTTACAGGTATCTGGAGAGGTTTGGGGGAGATCTCAACAAAGTCCCTGCTTTTACTCTGCCATCTTAGGTTCCCCCCCACCCCCCGCTTTGGTTAACTTCTTTATTCTTCATTTGGGTAGTTAAGGATCTCAGTGGGAGAGTTTAGGGTCTGGAGTCAAGAAGATGAATTCAAATCCTATCTCAAACACTTACTGGCCAAGAAAACCTCAAGTGGGTTCATGAAGAGTTGGACATGACTGAAACAAGTGAAGAAATCCATGATCAGATTATAGAATCCTTTGAGGGCAGGATCTGCATGATATTTATCTTTGGATAAATACACAAATAAGAGGTCAGAGTATTGCATATGGTAGGCCCTTAATAGCAATATATTAATAGCAATATATTGCTTGTTCCATAATCAAAATTACTTGCTGTTAATAAGCTCCCTTTGTTATCTTATTATGTGATGGACTATTCTCCATGACATTTTTGTTTACCTCCGTTATAAAATGTGGCACAACCCACTGTTCTATTTCTTTTCGTGTCCTGATCTCACCCTTGCTTGCCACCATCAAAGTGCAAAAAAAAGAAAATAAGGGAAAGAAAATAAATAAGCAGAACATCCTCAAACACAATACCCTTTCTTCACAAATATCAGCAAATTATTTTCTCACTAGGATTCCTTTCCTCAAGCCTTCCCAATACATTTAACTACATATAGTTTCATACTTTAATGCACCTTCCTTTTTACTTTGTCTCACATCCCTCAAATGTAGTTATTACATTTTGTGTTATATTACAACTATCAGTTTGTTCATCTTATCTGCTTCCTATACTACAAACCACTTGAAAAAAGAAAGGGACCCTATCTATGCTGAGATTGTAACTAAATACGGTGTATAATGTAAAAATCAAGCCCTAAGATTGGGACAAACGAAGCAGGGGTTATATGCCAGTGACCAGACAATAGTAGTCATCATAGAAGACACCAGATGACCTAAGAAATAGTGGTTTGTAGTCAGTTAAAAACACAGGATTTAAAATACCAAAACAGAAAGACAAAGCAAGAAAACAGTCTAAAAAGTATGTCATCAAAGGTATATGAAGAGAGCAGGAGAAAGAGGCACACTGGTAGTAGAGGTCGAGACAAAGTGGCAGGTGATTAAAACAAACATTTCCACAAGGATGTTGCCATGAAAGTTCTCATTCAAGTCCAGCTTGCTCCCTTGTAAAACAACCAAGACAATAAAGAGAATTGCAGATAAATGAATTCATAAATGAGTGAATATAAAAGCATTTAAGTACTTTCTATGTGCCAAGCACTGTAAAACAAAGATTTGATAAAAAAAATTAAAATGAAACACCAAGGAGCTCTTCCATTCAGGTCTGCCAGAAAACATGTCATAAAGATGCTCAGGTCATAAGTATGATTGCAGAACCTGAAGTCAGAACTGGCCAGGGCCAGTTTCTGGGAAGATAGAAAGAAATGAGGCAAGGTTATCAGTCAAGAGAAAGGGCCTAAAGCCAGTACAGTTCTATGTTGGGATATGTAGGGGTCACATCAGAGGATGAAGCCAACTCCTGGAAGACACATACACAAGGACATGGAGAAGACAGGCCAATTTATATCAGGGCTATCGAGGTGAAGGGCCCTGAAGTCAGCCCAATCTCTGATCTCTGGGGAAGGGTCATCTAGGCCATAAAGCTTGAAATCACCAAGTTTATAGGCAGATGACTATGCAAAAAGACAGTTACACCATAGACAGAGTAGATCAGAGCATAGATGAAGGAAGCAGAAATCAGAGATTGAGCCAGAGGGCAAGGCCTGGGCTAACCTCCAATTCTAAGTATCTAAATCAGGCAGGGGTTTCAGAAGAAAGCAATCAGAAGAGAGAAGTATGGACATGGATCCAGTTGCTCTATCAAAGAATTCAGGGGAGAGATAACCTGGCCTTGACACAAAGTATCAATCCCCAAACTGCAACTAAAAACATGAACAAAAAGAAGAAAAGTCCTAATACAATGAAATGATGCTATAGGTTAAAATAGACCCAAGAGCAAAACAAAAGATGAAAACAACCTACAAGAACAAGTAGGGAAGCTAGGTGGTGAAGTGAATAAAGCACCAGCCTAGGAGTCAGGAGGACCTGAGTTCAAATATGGCATCAGACACTTAACACTAACTAGCTGTCTGACCTTGGGCAAGTCCCTTAACCCCATTTTCTTTGCCTCCCCCCTCCAAAAAGACAAAAAAGAGAAGCACAAGTAGAGGTATGAGTTGAGAAGACACAAGGATTTCAATACCAGATGAAAGAACTCATCCAAATATCTATAATTAGATGACATTAAAGCACTTGTAAAGAAAACAGACAAAAGACAAGAAAGGAGAAAACCTTAAGAACTAGCAAATACCCTGGAAAACATGATCCAGCAAACAGAATACAATGAGAAAACAAGAGATGATAAAAGAGTAAAGAGACAAAGTAGAAAGGAAATAGAAGAATCAAATAATCATTGGAGGTACAGAACAAAACAACAACAACAGTAAATCAAGGTTCTAGATAGACAAATAAAGGAAATCTATAGGAAGGACTAGAAACCCAGAGGGAGTGACCTTGAACCTGTGACATGATTCTGGCCAAGGCAGGAGCATCTCATACACTGTTTGTTAGGGCAGGAGAAATTCTAAAGACATAGGTAGCCCTGAGCCTACAGACGAGAGGGTCAGTTGTTCAAAACAGGCAGAAAGGGGCAGCTAGGTGGTGCACTGAGTAGAGCACTGGCCCTGGAGTCAGGCGGACCTGAGCCTCAGACACTTAACACTTACTAGCCATATGACCTTGGTCAAGTCATTCAACCTCAATTGCCCAGCCCTCCCCTCTCCAAAAAAGCAAAAACAAAGAAAAAAAAACAGGGAGAAAATGCTGATGATGTTTAAGATGCTGAATTTACATTTGTAACTGATATCCTCTTCCTTCCTTCATGTTTGGCAGTGTGGGCTTTTCTTTTCAATACCAAAGAGGATTTTTTTTCAATGGCTGATAGGAGATATTCAGTCAGCCAATAAACATTGAGAAGCTGGTGACTTTGCACAGCTCTGCCTCACATAAGTCCCATTTACTTGCAAGTCAAGACTTCGCTCTCCTGATGTCATTGGTCCTCTTTGAGAAGGAAGAATGAACAGCAACAATTAAGAACTTACTGTGTACCAGACACAGTGCCAAGCCCTGGGAATACAAATAGCAAAAAGAGAGTTACAAATACATTTCCCCCCACAGGTAATTGGAGATAACCAAGCAAAAGACCCCCGGAAAGACCCCAACTTTCCCCACATTGCATTCTTAGTTTTAAAGCAATATCATCCAGAATAAAAGTGTGTCTTAATTCTTGTGTTTAATCAATCACTCCAGTACAGAGCATTTTTTGAAGTGAGTGTGACACTTTGCATGAATCCCATAAATAAACAAAACGTGCACAGATTTGTTTATGTTAGAAGCCTTCTGTTAAGTGCTGCTTGTATTTATTTACTTTTAAATTACACCAGACTTTTGCCTATTCCAGGCAGCTTGGGGACAAACGAAAATATTTGAAGGTTGGCTATTACACCAGTTTCTGATATCTATAATGATAGACTAAGTTAACAGCAATACAAGATGTAGAGAATGCTAAGAGGGAATATTTGTGGTTGGCTTAGGTATGGGAAATGATATTAAATATATCAAAAATAAATTAGGTAAAAGCTTACAAGGACTTTGCCCATGCTAATCCCTTTCTTGATGACTAGATACAGATGAATAAAATTAAATGAGGATGGGGAGGGGAGGCAGGGAGCAATGTAGTATTTCAGGGGTTATCCCTTTAAGGGAAGCAATTAATGGTCAGGAGAGTTGGCTATATAACAAAATGCAGAGATGAGTGGAGAGGTTATGCTGTTTTTGACATTTTATTTCTCTTGACATTTGGTCTCTCCTTTTTTTTCCATTTCTCTCCGTCTCTTCCTCCCCTCTCTGTCTCTCTCTGTCTCTGTCTCTGTCTGTCTCGCTGTTTCTCTTTCTGTCTGTCTCCGTCTCTCTATTTCTGTCTCTCTCCATGTCTCTCTGTCTCTGTCCTTCTCTCTTCATCTCTTTCTCTCTCTGTTTTTGTCTCTGTCTCTCTCTGCATATCTCTCTCTCTCTCTCTCTCTCTCTCTCTCTCTCTCTCTCTTCCTTTCTTTTTCTCTTATACTTCTTGTAAGAGAACATTACGTTTCATTTTTTTTTTGTTTTTGTAGATAGAATACTACTGATTTTGGGACCTTGTTTTATTTGACTCCAAATTCTACCACTTACTTGCTTTGGGACTTTGGGAAAGTTTAACTGAGCCCCATTTTCCTCCTCTATAAATTGGCGATGATAGTGCCTTTCCTACCTTCATCATGAAGTTGGTGTGGGGATGAAAACAGCTAACATCTATAAAAGCATTTTGCAAGCTCTTAAGGATTATCCCAACAGCATTTATTCTTATAATTATTTCTCCAGCTTGGGGCATCTATTGCCAACTCCTACACCCTTTTGAACAAACCAGCATGCCTAACCTTGACCGAAACAACTGAAAAACAATAAAACCTTGAATATCAGAGTCTGAGGGGTTTAGTATAAAATAAAAGATAGGGTAGAAGAGAAGTAATGGTGGAGGGAAGGAAGCATTCCAACTAAAATCTTCCCTCGGTAGAACCATTTTACCAAAGGTCAGCCACACCAATTGTTCAGTCACCAAATCATAAACATTGTCCCAGCCCCTGCTCAGGAGGGCATCTCAAGACTCATGCTGGGTACAATTTTATCTATATCTTGTTTCTTAGTTATCTGATCAGCTCCTAGGGGTTCAATCACTATATTTGTACAGATTATTCCCAAATCTACATATATAACCCTCATCTATCTCAGGCTCCAGTTTAAATCAGCTCAGTAAGTAAACAACCATTATGCCTAAGGCATTTGTTAGAGACTGGGGATGCAAAAGCAAAAAAAAAAAAAAATAGAATACTCCCTGCACTTAAGAAGTGGGTTCTTTCTTTGGGGGGGGGTGGTTATTATCTGCTGGATATTTTAGGTGAATGAAATATCCAAGAGGCACCTCAAATTGACTAACCCTAAGCTCATTATCCTTCCTAATAAGCCCACACCACTTCCTAATATTGCTATTTTGCTCCAGAACAAGCTCCTTCTTCCACTCATCCAGGGTCAAAATTTCTGAATTATTCTGGTCTTTTTTCTTCCTTTCATCTCCCCACATTTCCTCATTCCTTTGCTCCATATCCAACTAACTATAAAATCTTGATCACTAGTTCCCTTCTCTTTCACTGGACCTATTACCCTATGAGGGAAATGATTATTTCACTCATATTAATAATCTATTATTGAATAAGAAAAATATTTTTTTCAGAAACATGTAAGTTATTCAGTCTCTGAAGGACATTGTGGATGGATGAGATTGCCCAAATTCCTGGGGTACACATTTTTAGATACTAAGTGAGACACTAGAGAACCTTGCAAAGAATTCAATGTAAGGTGAAATTCAGCCCATGTGTTAGCCTGGTTTGAATAGAGATGCGCCCCCCGCCTCCTGCCTTTTGCCTAGATTGCCCTATGTGGGAATAGTCTGGATAAGAGATAAGTCTTTTTGGCTAAGACTGAGTGATCATAGTCACATTCCCCCAACCCCTCATTAGAATAAACCCACCTCTCATTATAATATTTGTTCTCCTCATTAATGGTTAACCAATCAGAGTTGATTGCCATCCTCAGGAATATCCATTCTTCCAAGGGCATATAAGCACTGAGTGGGTTCCATGAGGGGTCTTTGGCATTTGAGACTGCCACTGAGCCATTTTATTAATTTTCCACTAGAAATGATTAATAAAATGATTAATTACCCAGAAACTATGTGTCTTCAACTTTTTATACATCACACCTAGCAGAGGATACAATGCATTCTCAAATGAGTTTAATCTCATAATTGGTCTCCCTGTGATCTGTCTGTCTCTTCTGCAATTGGTTTTCTAAATTGCTATCCTAATAAAGTTCCTAAAAGACAACTTGGACCATGTTGCTTCCCCACAGTGACTCTCTCTTGTCTCTAGGGTAAAATTCAAACTTCTTTATTTTGCTATTTATAACCCCTCACAGTATGTTTCCACTCTACTTCCCAGATTTGTGTCATAGCATTCTTCCTTCATGCACTCTGTGTCTCAGCCAAACTGGCTCACTAGCTCTTCCCTAAATTTGCCATCTCATTTCCTATCTCCATGCCTTTACATAGGTTGCCTCCCATAGATGCCTCTTGAAATCTTTAGATTCTTTCAAGGTTCAGATCAGGTGATATCTACTACAAGAAACCTGTCAATTCTCCCCAATTGTTAGAGCTCTCATTTCCTAAATGTGTTGTATTTACTTAGTGTATATATTTAATTGCATAAATATGTATATATACAACATATATGTATGTGTGTATATGTATATGTATATATATATATATATATCCCCAGTGCCTATCAAATGCCTTGAATATAATGATTGTTTAACAAATATTTGTTGATTTGATTGAATTGAATTGATAGATATTCCTAAGAAATAATAAGAAGAGATGGAAAACCCAAGTAAGGAGTATATAACTACTTAAGTTGGTCTTATCTTAGCATTATTCCTATAAGATAACATAGTCACTTTTCAAGGATAGAAGAACCAGAAGGGTAGAATTATATCTCCTTTATCTTATAATGAAAAACAAAAGAAAATAAAACAAAACTGTGTTTTATGTTACTACAAGAAGCAGGGCCAGTAGTAACTGACATTCTACTGGAAGTATAATAAAGAGAAATGATGCATAAGAGCTACCATCAGGAATATGCTGGAACCAGTTCTAAAAAGTTCTTGAAAATTGGTTGGTAAATTTTCAGTGTATTTGCACTGAAATTGCCAAATGCTACATATCAGGGCTTTCTAAATTGTCTAAGCTTAAGAAAACAATGGAGAAAATCTTAATAATGGATAGTAAACACACACACATACACATTCATATCCAATTGTTAAACATCACACACCTGGCCTAGCTTCAAATGGGTACATTGACTATTTATGGTAATGTGGTGATGATCATTATATAATAAAAAAACAATGAATGGTTAGTTGTTTGTGTGACGTAGTTGGTTCTATTTATTCCATTGTTCTATAAGGTAACAAACCTAGTGGCCACAGCAATGGGAATTCCTTATATATAGTAATTATCAAAATTGAATGCTACCATAACATTTCAATAGCAATGTATTATACAAGGAAAGGCAGCTAGAAATTTCAATGGATAGATCTCTGGGACTGGAATCATTAAAACCTGAATTTAAATCTAGTCTCAGACATTTGCTAGCTGTGCGACCCTGAGCAAGTCATTTAACCTGCCTGCCTAGGAGGCAGCTAAATGATTCAGTGAATAGAGCACTAAGCTTGGAGTCAGGAAGACCTGAGTTCAAATCTGGCCTCAAAATACATAGTAGTTGTGTGACCCTGGCTCACTTAACCTCTGTCTGCCTTAATCCACTGGAGAAGGAAATAAAAAACAAAAACTATCCTAATATCATTGCTAAGAAAATCTTATAGACAATATGGTCCACAGGGTCATGAAAAGTCAGACTTGACTTAACAAAAAATGATACAAGGGAACAATTATTGGTATTCATTTTAGAGTACCTGAGTTTAGATTCTGCTTCTCAAGTTTACTAGTGATATGACCTTGAGCAAACCCTTTCATCTCCTTGGTCCTTATTTTCTTCATTCTCAAATGAAAGAAGTTGTGCTAGATGGTCACTGAGCCCTTTTCTAGTTCTAGAACATTTTTTCTATGTCATATGAACAACTGACATTCTTAACATGCTACTGGGGGGTAAGGGTGGAGGTGGAATAGTATTCAACAGAAAGTGAAAATAATTTGGATATTCAAAATATAACATTGTCCCTTAAATTTCCTCCCAGAGATCTGTGTTCTTCCAAAGAAAGTAACTTCATAACAAATGTTGAACTAATAATATTAATTCCATATCGCTACACTCTAGTTAATTTTGAATCCTGAAAGACTTCTGTTATAGATATAATTCATCAATGCATTTGTATTTCCCTCTTTATTTCATTATTTTTATTGTTCAGTCACTTTTCATTCATGTCTGACACTTTTTGAGCCCATTTGGGATTTTCTTGGCAAAGATACTGGAGTGGCGTGCCACTTCCTTCTCCAGCTCATTTTATAAATGAGGAAACTGAGGCAAATAGGGCTATGTGACTTGTCTAGGGTCATACACTTAGTAAGTGTATGAGACCAGATTTGAGTTCAGGTCTTTCTGATTCCAGGTATGGCACTCTACCCACCATGCCACTTAAATGCCCTTATTCATTGCTTACTTTCTCCAATCTTACTATCAGCACCCTTAAACTTGTACCATATTAGCATTGGTGCCTACCATGTAAAAATGTAATTTTAAGTAATAATTTCATTATGTACTTTGTATTATTTGAATAGCACCATAATTACATATAATAATACATGCTAGGTGTCAATCCATAATGTGGTACAAGTATAAGGGCACTGATATGTGAGATCATGCAACATATAATTTTATGGTATATATTTTCATATGGTAAGAATAAGAAATGGGCAGTCCATATGCTTCACTATCAGAGTGTCAAGAGAAAGTGAGAAAACCCCCCAAACTGCTAAATGCATCCTCTGTAGTATATTTATGGGAGAATATGAATTAAGGTTATGTAAGATAGGCAGACATAAATGGGTTTCAATCTGATTAGCTAGAGAGAACATCCACAACAACAAGATTTCTAGTTAATGGGAGGTTCAGTTTAGTTTCAAGAAGGGATAACTAATATGTTAAAAAATGAAAAAAAATAGAAATGGAAAGTGATGGTCTCCATGGAATTCTTCTATAGACTCACTGGATGTTGTTGTTCATCCCCTGTAGCAGCAAGCACCCCAATATCCCCAGGGTGACTGCCAACACCGGTTCTTAGATCTGCTTTTCAAAAGGAAAGCAACTCAAAATGGGTTAACAAGCTTACTTTAATCAAACAAACACACATTACCTAGTTCAGGGGAAAAAGGTCAGCACCCCGAACTTCAGAGTTACAGAACTTACAGATCAAACAGACAGGCTTCCAAACTGTCCAACATTATATCAATACCAAATCACAGTTACCAGAGAGGGAAGCATCAACATCTGGGTTTTCAAAGCCGGGGGGCTCTCAACAACGGCTTCCCAGAGTCTCATCTGGTCAAATCACACAACACTTCTCAAAGTGAGCCCCAAAGCAAAGCCTCTCCTCAGGGTTTATATAGCCTTCTCCTGGCTCAGAGAATGTAACAACCTTCTGGACCCACTGCCCAATCACAAAGTATCAAGGTGTGGGCTTTCCTGAAAAATAAGCCTCCCACCACAGGCTCCAGGTACAGTTAAGCTAGGGGCAGGGAAGATCTTTAAATTTGCATTTCCATTACATCCCCGAAGAGAACTAATGACAATTCAATGTTGGGGTCAAGGTACAGTGTATTTGACTATGGCTGACCAGTCCAATACAAGCTCAGATGGCACTGCCACGCTTGGGCACATTTAGTCCATTTTACAGCAAGCAGTGGTAGGTACTCGGGAAGCTGCCACCCTTCAGATCTGAAAGTTGTATATGGCCGAGGACTGAAAATTTCAATTCATCTGAAATCTTATATTTTGAATTTGGAGTCTCTGGAGGTAGGTATTGATGCTAACTGTAAATAAAAGAAAAAGAGAAGCTTCCATTAACTTCTGTCTTTTCACTACTTTGTTTTCCCTCTAAACAGAGAACAGGAAATAGTCAGGGATGGAGAAAATGAAGAAACTTGATCATAACTCAGAATAAATGAGAAAAAAGTGGTATAGATTTAAAGAGTGTAATATCTGGGGGTATTTTCAGGTCCATGTGACTTTTCTATAGAGTAGATTTCAACTAAATAACTTGAACACTTGCTAACATTAATTAAACCTTACAAGTCCTGTGAAGTAGGTAATAACTATAATTAAATTGATATTTTGGAGAGGTAAATGAGACTCAGAAAATTCAAGGTCATGGTGAGATTAGGTAGCCCACATTAGGCAGAGCCATATGTCCTGGCTACTTGTCACTTCTCTACTAAAATGAGGCTTTTGTAATTCCACCCCCCCGACATACACACACAAATACACATTTAGTTTAAAGCTATGTAAAGATAAGCAGCTAAATACATTTGAAAAAGAATATTGAACATAGAAATTTAAACCACAGATTGAGAGGTCACATAGCGCTGACTGTGGATTTGAATTTAGATTTGGGATCATAGAGCCTGAGTTACAATCCTGGTCTCTACCATTTAGTATTACTTCTGTGTCCTTGGGCAAGTCACTATGATCTAGGTAGGCCTAAGTTTCCTTATCTATCTTTTTCAAAGTTCCACTGAAAAGCTACCTACTATAAAAAACCTTTTCTATTCTCTGCTAGTATTTCCTCACTCAAAAAAAAAACCCAAAAACTTTACTTTGTTTTCATTTTGTATACATTATATGCATACGCATATATTTATAACTACATGTAAATATACAGATATACATACACATACATACATGTATGTGTGTATGTGTGTATGTGGGTGTGTATGTGTGTGTGTGTGTGTGTGTGTGTGTGTAGTTTCCCATAATAGAATGCAAACAGCTTGAGGACAGCATTTTTTTCATTATTGTCTTGGTGTCATCAGCTGAGCAACAATGCTTAGCACATAGTAGTTGCTTAATTTTTAATTTTTATTGTTTAATTGCTATTGATTTTTAATAGTTTTTTATTGACAGTAAAATGAAAGGGATAGATTAGATAATTTCTATAGTTCCCTTTTAGCTCTGGGTTTCATGATTCTGTGTTTAGAAAAAGCATTCAGACAATATGGGGAAATCCCCACATGAATTATTGAAATTCCATAGATGACACATATAAAATGCAAATTAGTTATAAATTGCATTTATTTAGCATTTCCATTTAAACTGTTGGTTAAGCTGTATGAGTTTGCAAATCTGCACACATACTTAGTGTCAATATGTGTAAATTATTTCTGAAACCATACAGCCCAGTATAAAAGATTATCATCCCTCCTTATCATTAGTCTCTGGCAAGAAAATAAGAATTTGACAGAAGAAACTCTTCATACTCTTATAATTCTAGCATATAGAACAGAGGTTAAGTCCAAAATGTCTCCTTATTAAAACCTTAACCACTCAAGGATGTTGCCCTATACCCTACCTCCACCCCCACCCCACCCCACCCCACACTCATTCAAAAAAGGAAATGAAGATACATTTTAAGAAAATTCATTTAACATAAGTATAACCATATTTTTCAAAATTTTAATAAAATATATACGTTGTCCCATGTAGAAATGACCTCATTTGTCAATGAGTAAAACATTTAGAAAAAGATGGATGAGAAAAATAAATGCATATTATGTAAGAAGGAGAA
Source organism: Gymnobelideus leadbeateri (assembly GCA_011680675.1). Classification (NCBI taxonomy): domain Eukaryota; kingdom Metazoa; phylum Chordata; class Mammalia; order Diprotodontia; family Petauridae; genus Gymnobelideus; species Gymnobelideus leadbeateri. The sequence continues at coordinate 868,422 of WOXC01007596.1, forward strand.
AAAAAAAACTAGCAAAACTGAATTGTAGTTTGAAAATGTCCTAATACATGTGCAATGCTTAGCACCTGTGGTCCTCCCACCTGCACAATGGACTGGGTTGAGAGCATCCTTGTATATCTCTTTATCTGGTTCCTATTGATCTTTATAATTTTGCTGTAGTCATTTATTTTTTGGTATGTAGTTGTTCTTTCCATTTCCATTGTTGTACTTACTGTGTATGTTTTTTTTTTTTAGCTCTCTTGAGTTTCCTCTGCATCAGTTCATAAAGATATTTCCATGTTTTTATGTATTTACCACAGACATCATTTCTTATAGCATAGTATCATGGAGAAGTCAAAACTTTACAGATATTTCATTGAATTAAAAAAAATGTAATTTAATTAACAACTTTGACCTGAGTATTTTCCAAATTAAAAAAGAAACCATATATATTTGCTATCTATATGCATATGTGCTCATATATACACATATGCACACACACATATAGATTTGATTGACCTTGGGAAGGTTCTATATTGTAATTTGCAGATGGTTTTGACTCCTTTGCAGAAAGTAACAATCAGCACATTTATTTCCTTTTGGTTCAGATGAGGAACAGCTCCTTAATCAGAGGAGAGCAGAAACCAAATTAGTTTTCTAATATTCTTCCTTTTAGGTCAAAGTTAAATTTGTGTATAGGAGAGAATAGCTAAAAACTGTAAAACCTAGAGATTGATGGCCAAAAAGAATAAGCTCATATCCATACTTGGGTAACTGCTGGCTGAAATTTTAGGTCATTTGCTATAGGTTTTCATTTTAGTTCCTAACTTATCTGTGGGATTTCCTACTTGTTCCTCTGGTCATACTGTCACTAAAGCCTACCCTTCTGGAATTGTAGGATAGCACAGTGTTTCTCCTTGGTGCATGACAAGCATAGAGAAGAGAGGTCAAGATGTAGATCCAGAAAAGGGACTTGGACTGGATCATCTCCATGGTTCCTTGTAGTTCAAAAACTTCCTCTATTCAGAAAAAGTCCTGTGACCTTGGGCTAGTCATTTCTGTATCTGTCAGATGTAAATACTCTTTAGAGTCTTATAGCTATAAAATCTTATGATTCAATAAACTTTCACTGGGAGGGGCTTACCCTTTATTCAAATGATGCTTTTCTAATAAGAGGTGAAAACTAGAAGAAAGGAGGTGTGCATGTGTGGGCATGCATGCATGTGTGCATGTGTGGGCATGCATGCATGTGTGCATGCATGCACATGCATGCACATACATATATATGTTGCGACAGCTAGGTGGCACAGTGGATAGACATCCAGTCCTGGAATGAGGCAGACCTGAGTTCAAATCTCTCCTGATATTTACTAACTGTGTGATGCTCGGCAAGTCACTCATCTGTAAAATAAGTTGGAGAAGGAAATAGCAAATCACTCCAGTATCTTTGCCAAGAAACCCCAAAGGGGTCACAAAGAGTTGGATATGAAATAAACAAAAAATTATGTATATGTATATACGTGTAAGAAATAAAGAATGTATGTATATGTATATCTGTATATATGTGTTTATACACATAAATGTACAGACATACAATATACATATACACATGTATGTGTCCAACCAAAATCAACTTCTCTGTCCAATTCTCCTTTTCTCAGAAAAATTGATGGAAAGCAAATTTTAGACATAAATTTTTTCTATAGCTTAATTAGTAAGATTTTTTCCATTTGTACAAGAATCAACCTTTTTCTAAAATGTTAATTGAAAAAAATGTGTCCTAACATTTTTTTAACTTGTGAGTTTTTTAGTAGCTCAGTAAACATATTGTATATTCTGCAGACTACCACGTGTAGTTACAAGGAAATTTATAGGCCAATTTGCCCAACTTCTTTATTTTATAGATAAGGAAACTAAGGGTTGAAGAAACGAAGTGATTTACCCAATGTTATAGAGGAAATCAATGGTAAAAGGAAGATCTTCTGAATCCAAACCCAGAGCTTTTTCCTCTGCAACACACACACACACACACACACACACACACACACACACACATATGGACACAACTGCACAATATTTTTGTAAGATATATAGGTCTTTCCTAAAATCCTACTCTGGTGTTTCATAATTATATGGAGATGACCCTTGTTTCATGAAAGCTGAGCATACAGAGCATAATATTTGGCAACCTGGGATGTCTTGGAATATAATTCCATACTAAAATCGAACTATGTTTGCTTCCTTTAGAACAGCTTGGCCAAGAATGGAGAGGCTTTTCATTAGCATGTGGACCTTGATGATAAATTATCTGGTTGGTGCAATACATGAAACCAAAGTAAATTCAAATGTGCCTCAGTCCTGCGCGGTCTTATTGCTTCCTGCATTGATGGTGGTACTGTCAGAAAAGTGGGCAGGGGATACTAAAAAACTCAAAAAGTTTAATATAGTTTGGAAGTTGTATTTGTCTTGGACATTTTCTCTATTGACAAAATAGAAAGATTGGGGGATATTGTAACAAATTGAAGACTGCCTTACGCTCTCAAAGAGGAAATGAAAGAGTTGGAGAAATTAGTTTTATCCTCTACCCAAATGAAACAAATGACATTATTTCATGGGGTATTTGGGTACTTTGTATTGAAGTATTTATGTTAAGAATTCATAAACAAACACAAATATAATAGTATCCTGTGTACCAAGATATGTTGAGGTACATGATGAAGAAAGAGAAGGGAAAGGATGGGAGGGAAAAGAGGTGTAAGAGGGGGAAGGGAAGAAAAGGTATGGAGGAGGAAAGGGGGAGGGGAAAACTTTATGAATTGATGTAGTTGAATTTATACAATGATTTCAAAGAAAAATTACTTTACAAAGCTGAGGATTTTTTATCAATGCAATGAGCAACCTCAATTCTAGTGGTCCAACGATGAAACATGGAGGCCAAATCCTGATAGAGAAGTGATGCATTAAGTACTGAAAAATGAGATGCATATTTTTAGACATATCTGAAGTATCTGTTTTTCTTGACTGTGCTTACTGGTTAAAAGGAAGATTATTTTTTAAAAATTAATTTTGCAGAAGGAGTGTTTGGGGGGAGGGTAGTGATAATAATGATACCAAAATGGTAAGTGTTTCATTTTTGCACTTTCTTTTTTTAATGCACAGAACAGAACAAAAAGAAGGTCATTCAGGGGTAAATAGACAAAGAAGGATAGCTTTGGAACGAACATGCTGAATGTATTATATACTTTTAAAAAGCTATACATAATGGAGGTTCATGATTCCATATGTAATCATCTATTCATGTTCTTCTTTATATGTGGAAATGCTCATATTTGATGGTGTTTGTCAAATTCGTGATAACAAAAAAGATTTTTAAATTTCATATTAAAATGAAATATGGATCAGGAATAAGCAATGAGAAAAGCCAAAGACTTAAACTTCACAAAAGACTTTTGCCTGTATATCATGAATACTTTCTTCTAGAAATGAATCCATAATAACTAGACATGGGATATAGATAAAATCACACCAAAGTGATTATATTTTAACTGTAAGGAAATGATACATCTGTGATTTGTTAAAGCAAAAATCAAAATTAGTACAAAGCTAGAAAAAAATTACATGACAAAGACATGACATGCAATTAAAACAACTTCAACATGACCTATTTAAACAAGTTATTAATAATGAAGAATTGGATATGGATAAAAGAGACAAATTATAATATTTCCTCATAGAAATTCAACCAATATAAACTAATTGCCCATAAAAAAGAACAAAACTTCCTTTAAAAGAACTTTGCTCAGAAAATATCTAACTTGTTCCCCATATCTAGGAATGGAACAGTCAATGGCAGTTCCAGCTTCGGGGGTGGGGGGGGGCAACTCATTCATAAAATTATATGGAAAAGAATGGTAGAAGATCATTATAATTATCCTCTTTTAAAACAGAACATAGATATATAAAATCTATGGAAAGAACCAACTAAATAACATCATACCTAGGGCACTTAAAGGATAAAACTGGAAAGAGGACAAGGCAAAGAAGAAAGACTAAAACTATATACCAATATTTTTATAATGATTTTGTTACAACACTGTAAAGCCATGCATGAGCAGCTTTCCAGAAGAATGCTACTGTGCACAGCTTTTAAGGTTCTGATTCCATAGTATAGTGAACACTCTATTTATTCCATAACAAATCAGAACAAAACATTCACAGTAAATCAAGGTACAACATTCACAATGTTACAACTCATCACAGATAATCAAAATGCAGCATTCACAACAGCTTATCACAGAAAATGGCCGCATAGTTTTCACAGCAGTAGTCACAAAGTTTTGAACAAAAAACAATCATTTAGTAACTCAATCATTCAATTATCCTCAAGGAGGTTTGCATCCTTAAGGGACACAAAATAAAATAGTCAAAGGTCTCCACTCATGGGGTACACTAAGTTACAAATCAGACACTAAATAATTATCATTCACTATTTATTCATCAGAAAATACACAAGCCCTCCACCCTTAGGTCACTAGTAACAATTTCTCAGTCAGTACACAGTATCCAAGTAAAGTTTTCTTTCAGCTTGACCCAGGGTGGTCTCTCAGATTCCATGGATTCCCTTCCATGATCCCAGATCCTACCTGGATTTACCAAACTGTCACCTGGGTTAAAAGGCAGACAGCTCCCAGGTCCTTGTCCAGCTCTCTAAGCACTTCCTATTCCAAGCTGAAGCTCACAGTGCCTGTCCACCTTAAATCCTTGACAGTCTCTGTTCTCAGGAAGTTAAGGCTTAACAAAGCCAGAATCAGGTTTATACAAAGTGCCAGCATCACAGTCATGCTTTCTCAGTCTGCATCAGCTCCAGCTGGCCCTTGGATGCCTTCAGTAGCTCCCAGAAGCTCTGGCTGGCCCTCAGACTCAGCAGCTCTTCAGCAGAAGCTCCAGCTTGGGGCTTACTATTTTAAAAATGCACGCAACTTTTGTTTAGGTAGAGTAGAACACTAGCTAAAAGATTCTTTTACAACTAGGTAGTTCCAAGTCACATATCAAAATCATGCAAAATTCCTTGAAAGATATAACACCAGAAAAAAAAAAAACATGTCCAGTCAATATCAAAAAAGAACACATAGTATCACTAAAGTTGTTCACTACTATTACAGAAGAGATAGAAAGTAGTATTCAAATAGGAGTGATTCCTCAGATAGTGAGGTCTTTTTGAGGATTTAATAATGCAGAGATATCCTCCTGGTGAAGAAATAGGACCACTCAAAAGAGTTTGGTCTAACCATCTACAAAGGAAAAACCAAATGGATGAAAACTACCTATCATCATGGTCATGACATGCAGTTCAAATATCTCTAGAGCCACTACTTCACTACACAGGTCTTAGAAAGACATAGTAAAAGGAAAATGAGTTGGATGTAGAATTAATCAGAAAAAGGAAAGAGGACTAGATTATTTTTACAAAACTATAAAGCTTCTTTAATGATAAGTTTTCTCTGAAATATAAGCCCATCATTTTCATACCAATATTTCTATGGTATTGCATAATTATAATTCATGGAACACTGTCTCTGAATAATTAAACATGAATATCATCTATAGGGCTATGAAGAGGTGCATGGTACACATCTGAGCAGATATCAATACCTTACAAATAAGGAACCTTAAAGAATGTCCATAGTTAAGTCACCATGTATGATCCAAAAAGAAGGTAGATTATTCATGGACAAAGAGGGTGGTATCAACTGAAGAACAGCCTGTATATTCTAATTTTTTTGCCTTATAATATCAAGAGACATCAACGAAGATTCCCAGCAACATGGGTGAAAATTCTGTGGTCAGCACATGTGAGAACACAGACAAGATCGATGTGGGATGGACAAGCCTGGATGGTTTCCAATTTGCATCCTTGGAGGAAAGATCACATCAGTAAGCCCACACATCCATTTTTGAGTATATACATGTTCAAAGAGAGCAGGTCATATCCCATAAGGTGATTTGTTCTGTGAAAACTGGATTCAGTCAAAGGATCACACTTGAAGACCTAGAAGGTCACATGTGGTCTTGAGCCCATGGTTTCCCGAAATGCACCTAGAAATAAACTTTAATTTCGGACTTTCCACTTCATATTTATTTGGTGTTCATAGAAATATGAAGCTGAAGGGTATTTATATCTGCGGAAAATGACTTGTCTTTCCATAGTTGGGGGATGGGCGAGAGAGGAAGCAAAAAGAAAAACAAACACATCTCAAACAAAAAGTCACCTAAACAGGGTAAGCTCAAGTTCAAGGATTCCTATGGGTCCATATCTACCCCGGACCCTGGTTCATAAGCTCTCGTTGATATGCTCAATTTTTTTAATCAGCTGGAGAACACAGTTCAGAGGAAAAAATACAACAAAACATCAAGTAAAATAGCCCAATAAGAAAAATAGCAAAGAGCATACTTTCTCACTCCCAATCTAGGGGCACATTCTCCTATGTATGCGTATACCATTAGTGGGAAGGATGGAGTCACATAGAAGTAGGGGAAATGGGTGGAGGGGCAAATTTTGCCTTTAACAATGTAGGGCCATGAATATATGGAATACACACACACACACACACACACACACACACACACACACACACACACACCCCTGGGTTAGCTTAGTTATAACATATTCTGAATGAGTGTGAAATAAGGACTTCAACCATTTGGGCCAGTTAGTTTTATTCTGTTCTGTAACCACAGAGTATTCCATTACTTACACTGTCTAGTCCTATCCTATTATTGATTATACAAGCGATTGTGCCATAGTCACCCTGTCTCATTTAATGAAAGGGTTAACAATGGGGCCTGCCATGGACTGGGGATAGCACCTCCACTAGGACAGGCTGAGATTTTGTGAGTCTAGGAATTGGGAAAAATAAGAAGAAAAGTAGAGGCTAGGGGGTCTGGATAAGTTGTTATTAGGAGCTAGCTACTTATCATTGCAGATTTTATGCCAAAATTTTCTTGGAAAAAGTGGGGTGTGGCCCTTATATGAAGCTTTAAAAAATTGTTTCAGTATTATTTAAAAATCATTCATTACTAAACTGTGTTTGATATAAGATTAGGATGCATGGTATACTCATGAATATATGTTAAAATTGAATACTGACAATGCTAGTGTGCTGAGAATTCTAGGCTTGTGGCTCTCAATGTACAAGAAATAAATGCATATCCATATGCCACTGGTGAATACATTGCTGCTCTGTTTACCTTTTGAGCAGTGTGATGGGGAGAATTATACCATGTGATGAAAGGGTATGAACCAATTTTTGGAATAAAAAAACAGGGTGCAACAATTAATTGGTGGTGTTGATTATGCAGTGAAATACAGTGTTAGAGATAAGGGGTGCTAAGCAAAAGATCTGTATGAGGGAACTGATGTACAGTAAAATGAATACTGGGTTTTTAAGTCAGAAGACCCAGGTTTGAATCCTGTCTCTGATATTTATTACTTGCATTAGCTTGAGCAAATGACTTGATTTCCCTAGGAAAATTATTTATCCTCAGTTTCCTTAGGGAAAATATGACACTTGAATAAAATGACCTATTAAATCCCTTCCATTTTATAAAGCCAGGAAGAATAGTGTAAAGGATAAAGAGACACTGAAAATCTGAATTTAAATTCCCTTTCCTATACTTACAAGTACATGCAAACATGCACACATATGTGCATATGTATATATAGATACAGATATATATCACACTTTTATGAATATGAACCAGTCACTGAATCTTTCAGAATCCACTTATCCTTTCATAATATGGGAATAACAATTTTGAGTTGTTGTGAGTGTTCAGGGAGTAAGGAAGGGGTTATATGTGGGCTAAGAGCAGGTAGAAATTTAAGAATCCAGAAAAGTAAGGAATCTAAATTTAATGAAGAGTCTGAAACATACACTATACTCACTGGCATTTGGGTACTTGAGTGCTTTTATGTTCAGACACAAGATGCCAGCCTTACTTTCCAGTTTCCCCTGAATGTGTTTCTGCCCAAAAAGAACGGAGTCCCCAGTAGACAGATAAGTTGAGAGAATGTGGATAAATCAAAGTAAATCAAAGACTTCTGGAAAAAAAAATAACTCAAAGCTTATACCTTACTAAGGACAGGTCATTAAAGTCACCTTTGTGTATGAAAGCTAGCAAGGTTGTGATGATATATAGATATTTACTTAGAAGTGAAAGAAAAATAACATAGCAGGAAAGAAAATTGATTTTAGAAAAATAGTTTCTTCTAAATAATAGTTGTTAAACTACCAAAAATAAATTATCAAAATATTTAGACTTATGAGATCGAAATTCAACTGTATTAAACACAATCCACTTGAATGTTCCCTACAATAAGATCCTGATTAGTGCTGGAAGTGTTCAGATTATTTTAATTCATACTGCATCCTTCCATCAAGATGGAACTAATCACTTATTTTTCATAATTATAACTTCAAATAATGAAATTTCAAATACATGCATGAATTTTATGGGGTTCATTATTGGCACTAATTGAAACCTAGCTATACACATAAAAAGTGGTAATTTATATATGTGTGTTCACACAGACTGTGTATATACATTTGCATACATGCATATTATATATACCATATATAATATATTCTACACATGTATGTAGCCATACTTATATACATACATATTTACTTTAGATCATTGTCTCTGATATCTTGGGAGTTCTGGGCACTGGGTAGATAGTGGTGTCACTGGGACAGAACAGGGATGATGAGACATAGTTGGATTGGCATAGGTCAAGGTCTCAGTTTTCAGGTCAAGGACTCAGTTGTAACTCCATGGAACTTAAGAGTAAAAACTGTGGTAGCTGAGTTCACTCCACTTTGGAAAAGGGACCAGAGAAGTGACAGATGTTCAAAGGCAGAGTAACAAGCTTGTCCTTGGGGAGGAATAATGATAAGATCAATACTGTATTGATTTAGTCAGACTGGGTCTGGGACCAGAAGCAAGGGTGTGCCTGCATGCCACAGCACCAGGTCAAGGGTTCAATTAGCAAATGGAGTCTAGAGATCCAGGGAAGAAGGTGGGTCCTTACAGTTCAGCATCACATCAAGAGTAAGTATGCACATAGGGCAATTTGGGGACAAGTCAAGGTCAAGTGAAAAAGTTGTTAGCAATGAGACTAGAAGCCTAAGGCAAAAATTAAAAGGCTTATTAAGGAATTAAGTCACTTTATATAATTCTCCCATTCTCCTCACTATCCTTTGAAAGGTACTTGTACATTCCCACTTCCAAAATTCCACTCAATTAACTCCCTCCCCCGCAAATAAAATGAATCATGCCTCTCCTATACCAATTGGAAGGGTGTGTATCTGTGTATCCTTCAAGGTTCTAATGAAATCTGTTATCCTATGTGAATTCTTTCTTGATCAACCCAAAGAATAGTAACCTCTCCCATTCAGGAAGTGCAAGATACATAGTATCTATTATTTATATCATCAATTGATACTTAAGGTCACAGAATCACAAAGTTTTCTTTTTCTTCTCTCTCTCTTCTTTTTTTTTTTTGCAGGAAAGGACATTATGAACCACTTAATTCAGTACCTACAATACCCCAAAAAGAATCCCTACTAAAATAAATCCAGCAACCAGTCATTTAGCAAAACCCAGATGGCATTAGTGCTTAAAGACCTTTAGAAACAGGAAACGTACTACCTTTTGAAGTAACCTATCCTACTTATGGATAACTCTAATTTAGGCATTTGCCATGACTATTAAACTTAAATTTGCCTTTTGGAATGTTTGGCCCACTTCTCCTAGCTCTACCTTCTTCGATAAAACGTAACAAATCTATTCCCTCTTCCACATGACAGAATTCCAAATATTTGAAGACAAGTATATAATCTAAATTCTTCCCTTACATTCTCAGGTCCTTCAGTCAATCCCACATAGCATGAGCTCATTGTCATCATTCTATTTGTCTCACATTGGATACTTTCCAAGTAATCAATGTCTTTCCTAAACTGTAGCACCCTAAACACAATACCCCTTATGTAGTCTGACTAGTACTACCTTTTGGTATTGGAAAATATGCCTTTACTTATGCACCCCATACTACCATTAGTTGTATTTTCTTTTCTTTTCTTCTATGTTAATCAAAAGTTTAATGATATGTTTCTTATTGGGGACAGCTAGGTGGCACAGTGGATAGAACTTGGAGCCCAAAGTTAGGAATATACATCTTCATGAGTTCAAATTCAGCTTCAGACACTTACTATGTGACCCTGGGCAAGTCACTTACCACTGTTTTCTTCAGTTTCTTCATCTGTAAAATGAACTGGAGAAGGAAATAGCAAACCACCCCCAGAATCTTTACCAAGCAAAATCCCTAACAGGGTCATTTAAGGGTTTGAAAGGGAGCACAAATGAACAACAAAAATATTACTTATCCCTTTCTGATTACAGATTTTTGTTTTCCCAGCTCTCTTTAAGAGCAGAAACCATGTCATGTGTAGACACTTTGTGCAGTGTAGACACAATAGGTAAGGATTCATTGAATGGAATTTTCAAGTGGAAGTTTGAAATATTAAGAAGCATCTCAGAAATCATTAGAGAGCCACAGCCTTATTTTATAGATAAGGAAAGAGAGGATAGAGAAATGAAACGAGGCCAGAAACTAAGGCCAGTGGTGAAATGACTTGCTTAATATTATATAGTTTTTAAGTGGCCTAGCTAAACCTCAAAGTCATTTTCTACCTTGAAACCCATCTGTACATGTTGCTTCACTTTGCATCAGCGTGGAGATAGTATGGTATAGTGGGGTGTTGGACTTTTATCCAGAGGAGCTAAGTTCAGATACTGGCACTCCTACTTATTATGTGAATGACTATGAGTGGATTACTTCTCATTAGCTTCAGTTTCTAAATATAGAAAATGTGGGAGTTGGACTAAATGGCCTCATAGGTACCTTATACTTCTAAATCTCTTATTCCATGAATCTAGATAAATAGTGGTTTTTCAGTTGATTCAAAACAGTAGCTATGGATTCTGGGGATCCCCTTGCTGCTTTATCTCTTCTTCTCTTCTTCCCTCTCCTCCCTGAAATCCTCTCCACCCATTCAGGCCAAGAGTTCCAGGAGAAGAGTTTAAGGATGCATTTTATTCCATAGTAAACTCCTCTATTACCTTTGCTCCATTTGCCATATCCCTTTAAAGGCCTGATTATAAGATCTGTTAATTAGGGGGGAAATTCTCCCCCACTGATACATTATATTGCAGTGTCAACCAAGGAGTTATAATATAACTTTCAGTAAATTCCTGGCATCTGGAAGCAGAAAATATGTTCTCAAATTTTACTCCATATTTTAAAATGCTACTATCAGTTACCAAGTGAATGACATGGGATGGTATTCACTCTGCATGACAAAATATTTAGTTACATGTAGATAAAATCATGATCTTAAGAACAAATATGTTTTATAGACTTAGAACACTAAACTATTTTATGAGCACATTTTATGTCATCGCATACATTGATTTGATTTCACTTAGAAATATTGGACTAAAAAAGTTGACTTGAAAAGTCATCAGGAAAATTAAGTAGTTCTTATTTAGGACTGAGGGGGGAAAAAGTAGTGGATTCATAATTAAAGGACATTGGTTTACTTCTCAGGTCTGTCACTTTCTAACCCTGACCTTTGGAAAGTAACTTATGCTCTCTGGACCTCAGTTTCCTTATCACTAAAATGGGGAGATTGAATTACTTGGCCTTTAAGGTTCCTTCTAACTTTAAAATCTTTGTTTCCAATTTGTTGGACATATATGTTAATTATATATGAATATGTGCATACATATATCTGAATATATACATGTTTTATATGTGTGCATACACATAGACATACTTTATTAAGACTTTAAACATTTCTTTTAATTACTGCTTTGATTCCTTATTATGAATGGAGGTCTTAGGAATTAAAGACAGAGGGGACCTGAGAAAGTGAGCTGATAGCAATCAATTGAAATTTGCTTTCTTTTTCCCCTCCCCCAAGAACTCCCTTGCTCAGTCCCCCAAGGGATCTGAGGTATTAAAGCAATGGTGGAAAAGGTACTAAAATACTTTCCCATACTATTGTGGATTTAGGGTGCAAAACTATGTATATGTATATGTATATGTCGATGTCTATATACACATATATGTGTGTATGTATATATATGTTTGTGTATGTATACATATATATCTGTGTGTATGTAGATAGATAGATAGATAGATAGATAGATAGATAGATAGATAGATAGACAGATAGATAGATGGATGGATGGATGAAGGAACAATCAGGGATTTGTTGAGAGGAAAAAGGGAGAGTCTTCCAGGGAAATGAAAATGATTGAAACACACACAGACACACACAGACACACAGACACACACACTTCAGCAGCACTGAGCAGAGGCAATAACTCCTAGACAACTTGTAAGAAATATCTGAAAGGTAAATCAGGAGCTGCAGAAAACTTCTGAAGAAAAGATAATGGTGGGGGTATGCAGTCATGTTTGTACCAGAAGTGGGAAAACTAGGTTGAAAGAAAATAAGCCAGGAGTGATGAGTGGGCAATGGCAAAAGCTGGGAGCCATAATTAATGCAGTTTATTTGAATTGGTCGCAGAAGCTCAAATAGTCCAGGATACTATGGTTTTATCTCTTATTGTCATGAGCTGTTGGGGGGGAATGTGACCTGAACTTCAGAGAGCCAAAGGCTCTGAGTGAGGGATTCTACTTAGAACCATTTTCTCTCTATTCCTTAAATGCTTGAGAATGAAGTTGATTTAAGTTTCAATCTTTTGGTAGACTTGGTTATTTGAAGAAGGAAAGTGAGCATCCCTAGTGCTGATATATATAAACAAGAGTCAGGTCACTGTTTTCAGAGAATCCCTTTGTGTGTGGGCAAACATGAGACATGGGCAATAATAATTATGCGTGAGCCTTCAAGATTATGATTCTAGGGGCGGCTAGGTGGGGCAGTGAGTAAGAGCGCCGGCCTCGGAGTTGGGATGACCCAGGATCGAATCTGGCCTCAGAAAATGAACACCCACACATAAATAATGACCTTGAGCAAGTTAACCCCAATTGCTTTAAAAAAAAAAAAAGATCATCATTCTAGAACTACATTATGTTTTCCATTTTTACAGAGATCAAGAGAAATTAAATAATTTTTCCAAGGTCACATAGGTAGGACTTGAAGGCAGGCATTTTAAGGCTAAATCCTGTGCTCTGTCCAGTATGGCTGCCATAATGGAATGCTGGGTCATTAAAGAATAATTCTAGTATAGGACAAATTGTGTCAGTTTCTATCAAGTTGACAAGTTTTCTGTGCTGGTTTATAGAAACATGGCAAGGCTGACCAAGTTCCAACAAAATTCCAGGTTCCCCTCTGTTATAGCCTTAGTCTCATGATGAACCATGTAATCCCCCCAAATCTATCTACCATTTAAACATACTTTATTGATATAAAGTGAGATAGCATGTGTTGTGAATAAAGCCAGGTTCAGAGCCAAAACAGACTGGCTGTGTGGCCCTCAACAAGTCACTCAACATCTAAATGCTCTAGTCAACTCATTAAAACTATAAATTACAGAGAAAGTGTCAAGTTACCCTCGTAGAGGGAGTTTCCTCACCAGAGAGTTCCCTATACCAATGAAATTACAGTCTAGTCCTTGTCCCTACACTTTATTAATTGATATTAAAATTGAGATCGACATTCACAAGATCCAAAGGCTAAAACTGAGAAATTTTATTTTGTCATTTTTAGCAATAATTATTTGCCCCTAAAATTAGCTGCTTTCAGTTAGAACACAAATTTTCATTCCAATTCGTAGAAGCAAAAGAATCTTAAAATAGTCTTTCCCCCCTTTTTTTGTAGTTTATAAATAGCTATTTTTTTCTTTTTGAAAAACTTACAAAATCCACCAAATTTTAAAGTGGTGATATTGGCTCCACAATTACTTTGATTTTACTTAAAAAAAAATACAGTATGATTCATTTCAATGTGTCATAGAGCAGTACCTATTTGAAATAGTCTGACATGTTTGCATAGCACTTTTTAGTTGCTGAATTGTTTTCACATGCATCCATCATTTGATCCTCACAACTACTCTGTGAAGTGGATATCATCCCCATTTTGTAGATTAAAAGAAAAAAAAAAAACAAAGCAAAAAGTGTAAGTTGGCAAACCCTGCCTAGAACCCAGCTTGTTTTGACTGCAAATCCAATAGTACTCTTGCCACTGCATTACACTTTGAGTTGTAATCATGATGGAACCACAAAATCCTAAGAGGAAAAAAAAATTAATCATTAAAATGACATTATACTCCATTAAGAATGCCAAGAAATACAGCAAATGAAATGCTAATCAAGGGTTGGTCATTGGTGAATCAATATTCACAAAAATCCATTTTTAAAAGTCCCACCTCAAGTCAATGTAGAAATTTAAATTAAAAAAAAAAGTCAGATCCATCCTGGTTCACCTGTAAAGCAGATATAGAAAAAAGAATTGAAGGGAGAGAAAAAGAGAAGAGAGTAGATGAGAGGTAAGATTGAAGTCGAGAGACAGAAAGAGAGAGACAGACAGAGAGAGACAGAGAGACAGAGAGAGAGAGAGAGAGAGAGAGAGAGAGAGAGAGAGAGAGAGAGAGAGAGAGAGAGAGAGAGAGAAGCAGCACAGATTCAATTTAGTTTCTCTTCTAATACTGTTAAAGCGCTGAATTTCAGTGCAACCAGCAACACTTGACTGGAGACGCTTTTTTCTTCCTCTAAGCCTCTGAGGAATAAAAGAGGGAAAGAGAGAAGAGAGAGAGAGAAGAGGGAAGAGAGAGAGATAAAGAGAGAGAGGGGAAGAGAGAGAGAGAGAGAGAGAGAGAGAGAGAGAGAGAGAGAGAGAGAGAGAGAGAGAGAAGAAGAAGAAGAAGAAGAAGGAGGAGGAGGAGGAGGAGGAGGAGGAGAGTAAGACAGACGCACGGACAGAAACAGTCTTAATTGGTATCCTAAGCAAATGGTTCAGGAGAAAGAATTAAGGTAGAGTAGAAGAACGAAAGAGCGCCCCTTAAACAAACACGACCTTCACTCTGCTTCTTGACTTGCTTCTCAACCTAGTCAGAGAACCCAGGCAAGTTTATGTGCGCGCACACACACACACACACACACACACACACACACACACACCTCACATTGAAGGAGCGGCGGAAACGCCCTCTTTCCATGTCTCCCAAACAATTATTTCCAAGAGCAAAAGAAAGAAAATAATCTGTAGCCCTCGTTGTATTTGTGTATATGTCTATGTATGCATGGTGTGTGCGTGTGCGCGCGCGCGCGCGCGTGTGTGTGTGTGTGTGTGTGTGTGTGTGTGTGTGTGTGTGTGTGTGTGTGTGTGTGTATCTCCAGGCTGCCTGCGGCTGGGACCAGGGAGCAGGCAGACAGGGAGTCAGGCGGGCAGGCGGGCAGAGCCGGGAAACGTGGCTCCGCTGCTTAGCAGAGGATTTGTGAAGAGGAGAGCGGTGGCCCGCGTGCGCCTCTTGTTCCCGGTGTAATTTGCAGCCAATCATCAGTAGGTGTCCACGTCCCTGCGTCCTCCTCACCTCAGCGCCAATCACCCCCCCCCCCCACTTGGCCCCCCTCCCGCCCCTCAGCCAGCAAACCTCCCCCTGCTCCTTTCTCTCTCTCTCTCTCTCACTCCCCTCCCCCAGCAACCACACACACGCACACACACAAACAGAGAGGGAGGGGGGTGAGAGGGAGAGCAAGAGAGAGAGAGAGAGAGAGAGGGAGAGAGAGAGAGAGAGAGAGAGAGAGAGAGAGAGAGAGACTCCCCGGCTCCCTCCCTCCCTCTCACACAGCGACTAGAGACGGACCGAGAGCAACGCGCAGGGAGAGGAGAGACCACCGAGAACAGCCCCGCGCTCTCACACATACACTCACACTCTGCTCTCTTTCCTCTCCCCCCACCCCTCCTCCTTCCACCCCCACCACTAACACCATCTCCTCCTCCTTCTCTCTGCAACAAGAAAAAAAAAAACCATTTACAGGTATATTTTTTTTGGCGGATCCGCATATTTATTTATTTTTCCCCCTAACAGTTTGTTTACAAGTATTAAAGTTGTAATTGGAAGCTGCCAAGACACATCTGGATTTGTGTTTCTTTGTGTTAGGGGGTGATGTGCAACTAATTAAAGGCAGACTGGCAGCGTCTGCAAATCCTAAGGCTCCCCAAATAAAAAGACTGGTAAGTGATTGTTCTTTCTTTTTCTCTGGCTTTTTTTTTCTTAAATGTTTGCTGTCCGCTGGGATTGTAAAAGTAGATTAATAATGCTGGACTCCAGCAATAAAAAGCGCCGCTGTATTAATTTATTAATTAATCTGCACCCGCCCCTCCTCCTGAATGTTAAATATGACCTTTGATCTCTATGTCTCTGGTAGACCAGACATGCAATATTAAGCATGTACAGTTACATTGTTTAAAACTAAAACAGGATCATGAAGTATGGATGTCTAATTTGGGCTTTATGTTGGGCAGTAGTTATTTATGTGTTTTGTTTTGTTTTTTAAAAGAAAACAAAACAATAGCTGTGGCTTAGACACCTTTTTTTCAAGCTCTAGAGATGCATTGATTAAACAATAATGACCTGGATGGTAGGCACCATTATTTTCTACAGTTTCTGATGGGATTAAACCTTGAGAGAAAAAGAGTTGGGGGGGGGGGGTTCTGAAGGGGCAGGTGAGGAAAGCTTCTGTTTGGAAACACCACTTTATTCATTGAAAATAGGACATAAATGATTTATTTATTGGATCAAGATTAAAGGACTGAGATATTGACACATTCTTCTTCCCCTTCCCCCAATATGTAGCTTTCCAGTGCATGGTTGGTATAACTACTTTTGCTGGGTAGCTGTTATTATGGACATACAGTTACAATTCATTTGCAGAAAGGGAATCTCTATGCATATTCTTGGTGTGTTCCTTCCTCTCCTCCCCAGAACATTTAGCCTGCAGCTTTTGGGGGGCACCCTTTGTATTGCCAGCAGACCTCTGAAGAGAGCAGTTTTCCCTGATGCTAAAATACAGAGGTGGTTCCTAGATGATTAGAGACTCTTAAGTGATTGAAAGATGCACGCTACTTCCTAATCCAGCCCTGGGTGAGAGATGCCTTATCTTGATTTACTCTACCCTAATGGGGATTTGTTTACACAAACCCTGCTTTTTAGTATACACCATCAGTAGAACTTGAAGTTTTTGCACTAGTAGGTTGGGCACAAATGGTTCATTAATCTAATTATAAAAATAATTACAATAATTGATAACCATTTTGAACTGTGAATATTCAAAGCTGACACTGTACTCGGCCCCATTTACTAATACCAGAACTAAACATTTCTGGCCAATGTCTAGGTTTCAGAAGATGGTATAAACAGATTTTCTGGTAAAGAATCTGGAAAAATCTGGAAACAAAGAGGTTATATTTTTGTTTAATATATACTTTGTGTTCTTGTTTTACTTCTTAAAACCCTGCGATATACCTCTCTCCCTCTGTAGTAAACAACTAAAATACCCCTTCTCAAAGCATAATAATGGCCTATAAGGCATCCAGTAGAGACAAAAACACTGTTACTATTCAACTTTCCTTTAAAACAAAAAAGAAAAAAAATAGAAAATTATTTAATGATTTGATCTTCAGGTAATCAGTAACTGAATTATTCCCCTCCCCCTTTAATCTGTGTATAAAGTCCTTCAATGTCTACAGGAGTTGCATTAGGAAGAAAAAAAAAATAAAGTCCCATGCAGTCCCCTTGTCTTTGGAAAGGGACAGAAGTCCCCATTAGGAATGACTGGGAATATTAGTCCTTACAGCAGCTGCAGGCTCTTGGATCAAAACCTGTGAAATTGCTTGACTTGCTATTATAATTATTATTATTTTATCTGGTCTCCCTTTTATTTTTCCTTTAAAGAAGTAGAACACCACCCTTCTTAACCCTCCTCCCCACCCCCCCACCCCCATCAAACCTCACCACCAAATGGCTTGTACAATTGAGACCTGTCCTTGGTCCATTGAATTAAGACCCTAACAGAGCCAGCTGTGCTGGGATTCAAACTAATGACCGTCAGACACAGAAGGACACTGTGGCAGCTGGTAGTTCCTTTTTCCCTGGCCTCTTTAGTTCAGATTGTAGCTTAGCTCTCAGTTGTATTGTGTTTGCTTACAGTTAATACGCTAAAGCATTGTAGACTTTCTCCGTACCTCATTTGTTAATTTCCTGGTCGTTTTCTTCTTAGGGCCATGTTTTGTTTTGTTTTGTTTTGTTTTGTTTTTCCTCCTAGTTTTATATCATTTGCATGCCTATGCAAGACTTGTTCACACATTTCATAATGTTTAAATGCCCTCTGCTTATAGGTAGTATCACCCTTTCCGCCCCTCATTTGCATGTCTTAGTACTCCAAGTGTCCTCCTCCCTTGGCATTTGTAACCCCACTTCTTCCTTTTCTATCCCTGGGTATCCCTAGTTATCAATTCATTTACTCCGGAGTGTTATACGAATGGGGAGGGGGTGAAGCTGCGGAAAGGTGGTGGCTGGGGTTGGGGTGGGGTGGGCTGAGGTGGAGTGAGGGGACCTCGAAGGGAGGGCGAGTGGGGAGAGAAGGGGAGGTGTGGAGGTGTGTGTATGTGGGGGGGGGGGTCATGTCTTTATGATTGTCATGTGAAAGACTTGGCAGGTGAATGTGTGAGTGCGTCTGTGTATGTGGTGGTTTATTTATTTTTAATCTTTTCCTCGTGCATCTCGTTGGAATGACTTTCTTTATTTTAGTTGTAACAGTTGGAGGATAATGCAAAGGAAGACGCTGCCTGGAAATTCGCAGTCTGTGGATATGTGCCCCAGAGAGGAATAAAGCAACCCTTCACGGTCTCTCTTCCTGCTCCCATCCCCGACCTCAACCCATCTTTCCCTCCTAACCCGGCCCCCACCCCAACACCAACCATCACCCCCTTCCCTCCTCCCCCCCTTCCCCCCTTTCCCGCCCAGGTGTCGGACCAGGCGCCCCCCTCTTCCACCCTGCACCCCTTCTTTCCCCCCTGCACCATGAACACCAATGTCTGCGTGGAGCCAGGGCCGAGCCCGGAGGCCCCAGGCTTGCCCAAGGAGAGCCACCTGCCCGAGGGCGCCCTCAACAGCCTTGTGGATTACAACTCAGAGATGGAGCGCTATCGCTCCTTTGCCACCTCCTTCTACAAGACCAACGGGGGCGCCTTCCCACAGGCGGCTAAGATCGCGCGCATCACCACGCCGATCTTCCCCAGCAGCGCCGCCGCCGCCGCCGCCGCCGCCCGCATCGGCATGTCCCCCTGGAACTGCGACAACGCGGCCACCGCCGCCGCCGCCACCGCCATGCTCTGGGGCAGCGGCGGCGGCGGCGGGGGCGCAGCCGGGGGCGGTGGCGGAGCAGGAGCAGGAGCAGGAGGAGGTGGAGGAGGAGGAGGAGGAGGAGGCGGAGGAGGCGGAGGAGGAGGAGGAGGAGGAGGGGGCGGCGGCGGCGGCGGCGGTGGGGGGGGCGGCAGGAAATCCTCCTCCTCCTCCGCCTCCTCCTCCTCCTCCTCCTCCTCCATCCACCCGGGCAGCGGCGGCAGCAGCAGGACCAGCATGCACCATCGAAACGACTCCCAGAGGCTGGGCAAAGCTGGCTGCCCGCCAGAGCCGTCGTTGCAAATGGCAAATACTAATTTCCTCTCCACCTTATCCCCTGAACACTGCAGACCTTTGGCGGGGGAATGCATGAACAAGCTCAAATGCGGCGCTGCTGAAGCAGAGATAATGAATCTCCCTGAACGCGTGGGGACTTTTTCCGCTATCCCGGCTTTAGGGGGCATCTCATTACCTCCAGGGGTCATCGTCATGACAGCCCTTCACTCCCCCGCAGCAGCCTCAGCAGCCGTCACAGACAGTGCGTTTCAAATTGCCAATCTGGCAGACTGCCCGCAGAATCACTCCTCCTCCTCCTCCTCCTCCTCTGGAGGAGCTGGCGGAGCCAACCCGGCCAAGAAGAAGAGGAAAAGGTGTGGGGTCTGCGTGCCCTGCAAGCGGCTTATCAACTGTGGAGTGTGCAGCAGCTGCAGGAATCGCAAAACGGGACACCAGATCTGCAAATTTAGGAAATGTGAAGAGCTAAAGAAAAAACCTGGCACTTCACTAGAGGTCAGAGGAGATGATTTCTTGTTTCCCAGCCTCCCCCCGTCCCTTCTCACTCCCCTCCCCTCACCCCTTCAGGGCTTCTTGTCTAACTTCAAGATGCATTATCCCTTTTCTGAAGCTTCATTCAGGTTGTAAAATCCTGTAGGGGAATGGAGGAGGACGAAGTGTCTCCCCCTTTGCCCCGACCTGCCTCTCGGATGGAACCACCCTCTACAGGGGGAGGCCCCCCTCTTTTTTGTCTCTTGGGGGAAAATGTAATTGGTCTCAAACTCAGAGTTTCACATTCGTTATGGTTACAATTTTACCCAGGTGGGTTAAAGCCCTCCCCCCCCCCCCCCATCATTTTGGTCTTTCCTCCCAACCCCCAAGCTCTGCACACAATTGAACTCATCACATCCTATACATTTATATACAGGCTCAGAGTCACACACTGGTGACCTATTTCACCATTTCTGTATGGTAAACACAAACATTTTTCTGCACATAGACATGTGTTGACGTGAAAAATAATATAGCAAGAGATGAATGTTTGAACCAGAAATACCTGGATGCAAATGAAGATTCTCCCTGGTGTGTGTATATATACATTTATGTATACATATATACAAATATACACACAAACATACATACTTATTTTCCCTAGCATGTCCTAAATCCTCCTCTGGTTTATTCTATATTTTAAAACATATACATATAGCTGGTGTTTTCTTAAGAAACAGACAAAAGTACAGAGATAGCTGAACACCTGCATTTTTAATGGGAAGCAGCTCAGAGTAAAGTAATACATTAGTTAATTTTAGGGCAGCTGAAGGTAATTTTGTTCACAAAGAAAGCTTGGGTATAGTTTCAGAAATGGATGGTTGGTAAAATATACTAAGAAAACATGTTTCCTTTGGGCATTGCTTTTGACAAAGTAACCAATTTTGTGGTGTATTAAAATTCTACTAAGATAGCTAGGCACAGGTTTGATTAATACATATTTGATTTCTAATATAATGTCTTCTGCCTATATGTGCTCTAAATGGATGATGTACAGAATACCACAGAGCGGTAAAGTGAGATTTTTAAATTTGTTAAACATGAAAGAAGAGATGTTTGGAGGAATTTCAGGTGATGTGCTGAAGAAAAACTGGAGGTGGGGGCATAAAACCATAAGTAAAATGGTGATATTTTTAGCAAAGGAAGACAAGCAAGTAATCATTTGATCATGTTATTGAAACAACAATGCTCCTGGTTAGAAGTACAGCTACACGATGCTTATAAAGCAGCAGGTGCTTGCTTTATCATTGATTTGAATTCTAAAACTAGATGAGAGATGTATGATTGCAAATTAGCATCGGTGATCAATTATTATATTCCTCTTTAAGTGATCACTGTTTTGGAGGAGTTCTTTCCAGGAAGTAATGCAGGTGGGATTAAAAAATTAAACAAAAGAAGAAAAAGCATCTTTGTAGTTTGTGAAATACCAATAAGATAAACAATTGAAAAAAATAGGTAGGAATTGTGAACTGAAGAACACTTTTTTTAAAATTTCATGTTTTATTGATGTTATGACTTATGATGAGATTCATCAAATAATTTTCCCTCCACAAGAGTGTATGTCCCAGGAAGTTTTCATTTTTAAAGCTCACTAAATTACATTTCCTTTAGATCTCAGGTGGTAAAATAGTATTTTGTCCATTGTCTTGACTTTTGTTTATAGTTAATTATCACTTGAGCTCACTTTTACTAAGAGTTTTAAAGGGCTACAGGCAATTAAAAATGCTATTGCTGAAATTTCCTGTTGTTTTACAACTAATAAGGAGCACGTGGTATGTGTCTCCCTCCTCTGCCCTCTTCCTGTGGTGTTAGCCACTAGCATTACAGTCTTTGGGTAATGCCAGTGAGCCTGGAAAATGAATTGGACAGAAGCTAAAACACACTGTTGCAAGACAGGGTACATAATAGATGGAGAGACAGTGACAACTCTCTGGTTTATTTCATAAGCACGGTATTCTGGGGGAACCTGACTTATGTATTACCAGAGTTTTATTACAAACTTGTTTCTGGACAGATATTTACATCTGAGAACATTAAAAAAAAAATTTCTTGAATCTGATTGAGATATTCCGTTAGCATTTAAAATTGTTTAGGCATGTTATACCTGATGTTAAAATTATTTAATCACTGTGGCTGGTAGAAACCATAGTTCTGTTAGCCATGTGTGTGTTTTATAACCTCTTACTTCCTTCTTTTCTCCTTGACCATGGTTTGAAGACAGATTTTCTAGCTTCTAGATCTATCTAAAAATGTTCTCTTGACTGAAATCCCATCTACTCGGAGAATATCTGATGGACCATAGATCATATCTTTAAAGGGATGTTATTTAGTAGGAGAGGAAAAGTTTTCTCAATTGGCTTGGTTTCAATTTAGGTCAGTTTTTTAAAGAAAAAACAACAACAACTAAGGAGTGACAACATGATTGCCTAAAGCATATGTGTAGCAACACTATTATGGTTGTAAGGAAACCAACTGGAAACATGTTAGAGTGACAGGGTTTACGTGACTGAACCAAAGCAACAATAGTTGTAGGTGGGTGCAAAGTCACCCTGCTGAACTATGTGGCCTTTCAGGTTTGTTTCATGGTTCCCATAATTCATTATCTTCTTAGGTGGTGCCTTCTAGATTGGTTAGATATTCACTAAGAGTAGAGATGTCAAACTCTCTCATGAACTTTTGCTGGGACTTCCTGGTTTAAGTTTAGCATCTGGTGCAATGATTGGTTTCAGAGTAAGAGTGAAAGTATGCATCCAGATCCAACTTGGTAGAGGACAAGTAGGGTGGGCTATACCATTGGATGAATCTCTAGCTCTTCATTCCTTCAATTACTTCTTTCTTGTTCACTTATTCTTGTCCTGGTGTACTAAAGGAATAATCAGATTCCAGGTTAGTAAATGGAACTTAAGATTGATTCACATTAATGCTTTCAGATTCCTGCCCTTATATTTTTAATGAAATCCTTCCCTTCCAGTATTCCTTTTAAAATTGCTTTCCCATTTTCCATGATTTTCCTTGTTAGGTTCACCTTAAAAGCATACCAACATGCTAGAAATTCCTTTAATAAAATCAATTATGATTTTCTATGTATAATGTATATAAAATAATAAAATAATTTCCTATGCTACCATTCACTAAACATTTGCATACATACTTTTTATTTATTTAATATTTAGTTTACCAAATGTAGGCTTTATTTATTCAAAGTAATTAGGGACAATTCTGTATTCCCCTCCTATTAGTTATCACATTTCTAAAACTTGTAACCTAGCTGATCAATATTGTGATCTTGGGTATTTTTCAGTTATTATTGATTTATTGAGAGAAACTTATTTTAATTGGCTTATCATAGTTTTTAATAATACTTTATGAAGATAAAAGTAGTTTTTATATTCAGTCATCACATTTCTAATACTATGATGTAACTATTTAAACATGGTCTCATCTTATATGGCCCAAGAAATCAAGCTATCCCATGGGCAACCTCTACCCCTAGGTCCCTAAACATTGTGCAGGTGACATGATTGATCTCTGTGGGATAACATTAGAGACCACACAGATCTGGTTTGTCTCTCATTAGTTGATTTATGGCACTACATTAGTAAGTAGCTCCTCTAGAGGTTTGCCCCCCCTTTGCTTTCCTTGCTGAAAGTTACATACCACAATGTCATTAAACTTGTAGGAAGAACTAGAATATTGAAAGAGGATAGAAAGACTGGTTGTAAGGAACACGTTGAGGAGAAATGCAAAAATTAGGAACAAGGACAGTCCTAATCATTTTCTGAGCTCCCTGTGAAGCTTGGAGACAATGCTATCTTCTCAAGAAAGGGCCAGCATCTCAGGGCCACAGGCCCTGCCAATTAAAGTCATAAAATATTTCTGAGTTTTGGAGGATTTTGTTTGTTTGTTTACTTTGGTTTTGGCAGCATTCAGCAAATATTTTATAAAGTAGCAGCAACAAAATAGTCAACAAAATTTGTTAAAGACCTAGTAGGCTCCTAGGTCTGAGCCAACTCCCTTCCTTGTAGTCACAAACTAAAGATATAAATTGTATTGATGAAAATCACAAACTTTTCAAGATATGGTCACAGAAATGTAACATCTCTGTGGTTAAATAATCTTTTCACATGTTTGCTTTTTTCACTTTTAGGGTTTTTTGCATCAATTAAAAATAGATTGTGTTTTAAAGTGAACCATGTTACAGGTCAATATTTTAGTGTTTCATGTTCTAAAGTCTCCATTTGAGAATGTGCTTCTAAATTGGAGGTTAAAGGAGAATGTGTCAGATCACAATCAAATATTTAGGTTTTATTTTAAAAATTAAAAATTTTTGAACAGAACATATTTAGTTAATTCTAAAAGGAACCACCAATAGGCTGGTTTTTGTAAGATTCAAATACATTACAGGGTGTCTCAGACTTAGTACAACTATTAAGACTTAAAAGTGCACTAAGACTTTTGGGATACCATGTAAAATATTGTAAGATTAAAAAAAGAAACTAAGTTTTTTAATACTACCTAAATTAAGAATGCACACAAATTAATATCATTTTAAATGTCAGGGAATTTTTAAAAAGTCAATCATGAATGGTAATATAAACAATTAACTGTTTGCAAAATATACTAAAAAATCTAACACATCAACAGCTTAAAAAAATAACATGTGGAATTAATAAGGTTAAAATTATTGTTACTTTAGATTAAGAAAGGAGAGAAGACTTCATTGTATGATGCCAGAAGTTTACATTTCAACTATTTTAAAACAGCAGTAAATAGAATATTGAAGTTTTCCTATTCTTCTCCCCCTCCTCCCAATTTTTGTTTTTCATGTTCCTGAATGAATGAATTACCAACATAATTAAGAACATTGTGATAGGCAGGCATAGAGATTAGCAAAGTGTGACTAGTTTGTAAATCATCTGGTTTAAATATTTCATTGAATATTTAAATTAACTGTAAAATAACAGAAAAGTATGTATAAAGGATAACTTTCAGTCATAGAAAAAACTCTACCCTGACCTGATATATATATATATACATATATATATATATTAGTTATTATTATACTAAGAATGTATTTTCTATAGTTTTTTATTTTTTTGGGGGGGGGAAGGGTTAGTTATCTACTGAATATGAAAGCTTTCTTTTTTAAATAACATGTAATCAATTTGAGTGTAGTGTAGTGATGGAGCCTTCTGAGTGGTCACCTTAAATGAACTCTATGGGCAATGTACAATATTCAAAGACCCCCAAAAATGTTTACCTGATTTACTATATGTTGCCCTTATGGAGGAGGCCTCTGAGAATTTGTGTTATTGAGTGGGTAGGAATCCAACTTAATTTCTTGAATTCCTGGCGAAAATAAATGTGTGTGCAGGTATGATCTTTATAATAAGTCTGATTTTGAGACATTCAGATATGAGTATAAAGATAACTACTGAAAAATCCATACTATTATTTTAAGTTTAGTCTTCCTGTTCTACTGCTAGCCATATTTCATAGTTTTCCTTGGTTGAAAACAAAAACACTTTTAAAAAAAATATGTGATAAAAATCTATGAATCATGGTTTTCAAATTTCTAAAATACCAAAATATGTAATCACTTGTTTGGAATCAGGACAACCTCTGACTTAGGACTAGACTATTAAACTAGATAAATAAAGTAGATTTGTACACTGTTGTTTTATCCCCCCAAATGCCCACATTCTTTTGCTAAAAATAAACAGTTTTGAGGATCCTATTTATTTATGCTTTTGTCACTGTCACCACATTAAAATTTTCCTGGTCTAGGAATATTACCTTGAAATAGATGGTTTCACTTGACATTATACTGGGAGCTCAGGCTGCAGCATCTTTTTTTTCAGACATTTTTTTTAATTCTTCAGTCATATCTTGTTCCATCACATGCAAACACCTGTCCTGAAATTGAATTATTCTGCAGGGTAATCTAAAGCCTCCCCCCTTTCAGCATCATATGTTTTCTGTTGTTTATTGAGTTATGTGCACCATACTTCAGACGCGACAGCCATTTAATAATGTTGAAGCCTTAGCTCTGCAGGGGCTAAAAAGATCCCAGCAGGCTTGTTAACTTCTAGTCTCAAACATTATGGGAAATATTTTCTCCTCTGTGGAACTCCTAGGCTTCCTCTTAATTTATTTTAACACTATAAAATCTATAGTCAGGTATGCATTAAGCCTACTGCATTTTTGTAGTTTTCAAATTTCTTTATTTTTCAATATTTAACAACTTTTATCTTCTGTGCAATATGCAAAGGAAAGCATCATGATCACGAAATCTTTCTTTTAAAAATCCAAATTATAGATGTATTTTTCCTTTTTGCTTATATTAAAGCCCATTCATACTTATATCACATAACACTGGAAACAAAATCTCAAAATCTCAGTTTTCTTCATAAGTTTAGGACATATTTTGGAATTCATTGTTAGGTCCATACCATCAAAATTCAGGAAACGATAGTAAAAATTAAACTCATGACCTCAGATAATCAAGGCTTATGGAGTCCTTTTTGCTATTTAGCCTTTGTTATCTAGATAGTTGTGTTAGTATTTATTTTACTAGTCAAGGTGTGATTTTGGTTTACTGGGAAAGAGTTAAATTCTAATTTGTGTTCATCCATACTAGCAAGTCATAGGTGAGACATGCAGCTATTATCTGAGTTCAATCAATGGGGTCAGTCAATCCAGATAATATCTGTCTCTATTTTTTAAATTATTGAAGAAGTGCATTAATTTTTTTCTCATAATTTCTTCAATAATCTGCAAAACTTTATCCCCCATCTCTGTATTATGCAAACAGAAACAGCTAAACGTATGTGTAATAAGAATTAATTTTTTTTTTCCCCAGGGCTATTGGGATTAAGTAACTTGCCCAAGGTCAAACGGTTAGGTTTTTTTGTTTGTGTGTGTTAAGTGTCTGAGGCCGAATCCGAACTCAGGTCCTTCTGACTCTAGGGCCGGCGCTCTACTCACTGCGCCACCTAGCTGCCCCAAATTAAAATATTTTAAGGAAAAATTTTTGAAAAGAAACAGTTTAGATGTTATGAGAGGAAAGTGTTCTAGATAGATTAGGTCTGCCTTAAATGTATTATGGAAAGATAGATTGTGTTATTTTTTTCTAAAAACAAACAAACAAAACTAAAATGTGATTAGAATAGCAAGGCCATAGAAGGAGGGAGGATATAAAGTTTGAGAGGTAAAGAAGAAAGACCTTGGAAAGTTCTTAAAATATAAAACAGTAGTTCTGAGTTGATTTTGGATCTTTTGAGAGGTGCTAGAAAATATTCTGTGAAGTAAGCATATGGTGTAACTGTGATGATAATGAATGAAATAATATTTTGAATGCTGATTAAGGACAAACTTAAAAGAGGTGATTGTGATGCCCAAACCAGGAAACCACAAATGCAGGGTATATAGAAGAAATGCTGTCCAGGAAGGAAGTGAATTTATACTTATTTTTGAAATTTTCAGAAATAGGAGAAAGGATAAGGAAAGAATGATGCAGTTTTACAATTAATATATATTGTTTGGAAAGCTAGAGTGAGGCTTTAGGGAGGTGAGTGCAACTATACACAAATTCTATTGAATTCAGCATGTTTTAATTGAATGCCTACTATGATCCAAGCACTTTGCTAGGTATCAAATATATGAAGATAAAAACGAAAATAGCACTTTCTCTCTAGGAATTTGCATTGTTTTGGAGAAAATAGCACATGAATAGAAGTGAAAAGACTTTGTATACAAAGTAAATACAAAGTAACTGAGGACAGGGCTTTGGGAAGCATAGTTTGATGGCAAACTCCCTCTCTTCCTTTCTCTCTCCTTTTCCCTCCTCCCCCACCCTTCCATGCATGAACTTGCATAGCTTAGCTATGATGTGGGCATGAATTTCTTCCTCCCTGCTCTTGATAGTAGTTAGGGCTATGATGGTGATATTTGTGCAGGCTTCTGAATCATTTGATAGAAAGATGTCAAATTGTAATTAGGTATCAGTAACTCCAAGATTGGCAAAAGGTTCTGATTTGGGCGTCATCTACATTAAGATTTATATTTTAGATAGGGCTAGGTAAATGCAAAAAATAAAAATCCCTACAGAAGCAAACGATCAAAGAAGTGGGATGAACTAGTAAAAAAACATTTCTGAAGTACTTACTCAAAGACCCAGAAAAGATGATTGATCAATGGTGGCAAAAACTTCACAGCAACTAGTATATGAAAAGAAAAGGAGATATACACACACATATATATCCATATGTGTCTATGTACAGAGATATATTTCTAGGCTAGGAATGGTTTAATTATTACCTTTTTTTAAAAGAAGCACCTGTATTGCAGGAGGGCTGAAAATAGTGGAATTACCAGGTATTTCTTAAGTAGTTGCTATGTGCCATGTACTGTGCTAAGAAGAAGTTTAGCATGCTATTTCACAATGCTGATACAAGCTAGATTGAATTCAAGAAGTCTTGACATGAAAGCTATACTGAGGTAAGGAGAGTTGAAATAAATATTTTAAAATATTTGAGGATGATTTAAATTTCATTGTGCCAAAATTGTGACTGATAGTGGTGATGAATCTGATGTTTGAGGAAAGAACAGGATAACTGGGTTGGGAAATGGGAAATTCCTTGGGGAAATGCTCTTTTTATGGATTAAATGAGGTCAGTGATGGTTCTGATGGAGAAGGAAGTAAGAGTAAGAGATAGATTACTACATTGTATGTGGGTGGAGAGAAAATCAGAGGAGGTGGCCATATCTTCAATTTCTGATTTCTGAAATGTTCTTTGCAAATATAAAAGGGAGGAAGTGAAACTAAGTAGCACTGCATATTCTTATTTCAAGGCCAAGGTGCTATGTCCATCTGAAATTCAGTAAGGCGGATGCTTTAGAACCGCTTTAAGAAATGGGGTTGTAGTATCTTTTAACCAAAGATTACTGTTTTACATACCTAATGTTCCTCCATCATGACACTTCAGTCTTTCCAGCCTGTATCTAGTCCTTCATCCCAGGGGAGAAGGAGATTCTAAAATTCATTCATTCACACAGTTGGAGACTTGGGCAATTTTCACGTGGGCTCAAAAAAATCCTCTAATTCTTTGCTATATTCATTGCATAGGTTTGTTTTGGTATCTGGGAAGGAAAACTGAATTGTTTTGATCTATGTAATATGTAATGTGGAAGGAGAAAGGAATGTTTTAAAAGTTACAATCCATTAAAAATATGGAAAGAGGAAGGGAGGCAGGGAGAGAGAAACAGAGAAAAAGAGACAGAGATAGAGACAGAGAAACAGACAGAAACAGATAGATACAGGCACATACAGAGAGGGAGACAGACACAGACATGCAAAGAGAGGTAGACAGAGACAGAGACAGACAGATACTTAGAGAGAGGAGTAGAGTTAGGTAGAAGTATGCACTGTGGAGTATTTGATAGCATTAGGTTTAATGGAATCAGAAATAAGGAGTGGAAGACGGAAAGAATAAGCTAGAGTTGTCATGGTTGCTAAGAAAATATAGAAATAAATGCATTAGCACATGATATCTCAAGGTCACCCTCTTGAATCTGGTCCAAATTAGAAATGACAAGATATGGTTGACATTTCATGGGACTCATGGGAAGCTTTGGTGTTCATTGCTGATAACCTTGAAAAAAATTAGTTATATTCAATACTTATGGGATTTCTTGTAAATATGTATGTATGTATACATGTAGTGCATATATGTGTGTATATATATACATATATATGGTTTGTGTATGCATGCATGTACATATGTGTGTGAATAGATAGATAGATAGATAAATGAGAGAGAGAGAAAGGAGAAATGAATATGCTGCTTTTTGTAAAAAAGTTGATTCTCAGGATTAAAATGAAGTTCTATGGAAAAGATTGATGCTTGGCATTACAGGGAAAATAATTCCATTCCAAGGCAATGACAATGTGTCTTTTGTTAAAGGTGATCTAATTGCCAGTATTTTAGTAACCCTAGGAAAAATTTTAATTAGCCAAGAGAAATGCAGGAAGACAAATAAACAAAAGTACTACTAAGGAAAGTCTGTGATTGATTTTTTATATGTTAGCCAATGTGTCCTACATATTGGGAAAAAAAAAGATTTAAATAAAATATTGATGTCACTCTCTACTTGTGGCTAAGTCCCTTCCCCTCTCTGGGTCTTAGTTTTTAAAACTTTAAACTGGGGATAGGACTAGATGATTTCAAAGGCACCTCCTCTGATTTTATGAAAAAAGAAAAAAAAGAAACTTCCAGTGATGTGTATATGGCTATTGATATAACAAAATCATGAATTTCATTTTGTTTTCTCAGTACCAGTACATATGAACATTTTGGAAAGGTAGGTGATTTTTTTCAAAGCATTCCTATAGATAAGGCCTTGACTTGGACTCACCAAAGATATAACACAGAAGAGAACTTGTAATAGTAACATATAACAGCCTATGTTTTTTTTCCTTGAATGATTAGGGGGTTAATCAAAATAAGAATAATTTCAAGTAGAAAGATAATGTTCTATTTAATTTTATAAGAATTATTTTATAACTATAGGCTAACAGAGGGAGAGTTGCTAAGTAAGTAGCTCTAATTGTCACAAAACTAGGTTGGTTTTTCTGCCCCTTTTGTTAGTGGAGATAGTTTGGAAAAATAATAGGATTCTTTCAAATTGAAAGTCAGCATGATACAGTGGTTAGAGTGCACTAGTCATGGATAAGTCATTCAATCTCTCTGAGCCTTGGTTTCCTTATCTGTAAAAAAAAAAAAAATACCTAACTCACAGCATTGCTATTAATGTAGGTTACATAGCTAAAACATTTTGAAATTTTAGAATGTTAAATATCAGTTATGATGGCATGACAATTATGCTCAAATCAACAAGCATTTATCGAGCCCCAATATGCCAGGAATTGTGATGAACTTTAGGGATACAAAGAAAGGTCAAAATAATCCTTGCTCTCAAGGAGCTTAAATGGAAAAACAAGATATGAGGGCTTAAATTTGTAATTGGGAAAAAATATTCTTTAAAAGCTGGATAGACTACTCAGAATTCTAGATTTCATATAATATCTTATATTAATAGTGGTTTCCAATTAGGTAAATTGATTAGAATCAATTCTTCCTTAATTTTGCTTGGTGATAAATAGAAAAATAATTGTTTTGGCTTCTTCAGGTTATGTCTTTCTTAGCAATGTCCCAAAGTAGTAAGAAACATTCACAACAAAATTATATTTGGTAGCTGTTTGCAAATTTATATTTAATGACAATGAAACAATGTAGTGTTTTAAGGCTCCCAAGTACATTTCCTCACAACATTTCTATGAGGTGGTATGATTTTTCTGTTACAGAAGAATTAACAAGCTCAGAGAGACTTAATGACAGCTAACTAGTAGCACAATCTGGATTCAAATCCAGGACTCCTAAGTCTTTCCTAGACTAGGACCCTTCTCACTGTATCAAGTAAGACATGACCATTTTTGTTAGATGCTACTGTATGTAGTACTTGGGGTTAGGAATTGAACCCATGATTTCATTATTGTTAAGACCCCCTGGTAAGATTACTACTTCTAAGAATTCAGGATGGTACCTTTTTTTGCAACTTTAAGCCTCAGAGAGTTGCCAAATGCAAGGAAAGGGCAAGCCACTTGCCCATGGTCACAAAGTCAGTAGGAGTCAGAGGCAGAGCTTGAATTAAGTCTCTGAAGCAAGTCCACTATAGCACATTCACTCTCTAGTGAAAGAATATTGATTTACTCCCTTGCTTAGGTTAACCATGTTATTTTTGTTTAAATTTGGTTCACAAATTCCTCTATCATTGACCTACTGGTCAGGTTAGCCTTTTTCCTTATCAGTAAGTGCCTTTACAATTCAACAAATGTGTATGTTTGCTCCTATCGCCATTAAAAATAAAAAAAAAAATAATGAGGAAAAGTTCACTAGCAGTTTTCAAACCCAGGACTCCAAATAAAAAAAAAAAGAATTTCTTACAAGCATAGATAATTGGTCACTTTTCAGGAGCTGATAGGCTCTGTCCTCACCAAGTACTATTGCTTCTCTCAACAGGAATTACTGTAATGGCTTTGAGAAGAGACAGAATTATTGAACTAGACAAATGAGGAACATAGAAATAAAAGTACATATACAAATGTAAATATGATAGCCACCCTTGACAAGATGATATTGGACTTTTAGCTATTATTTTATCTCAGCTTACTTGTGACAGAAAAAGTTCATTTTAATTTTTAAAAAATTATTGTTTCATACTGTCACTGCTAGGTGTAGTTAAACAATTGTAGGAAACCTTATTTAAAAAAAAAAACTTTTAGGTATTTATTCTCTCTTGAAAAAACATTGCTCCTTTTTCCAATATGGATATAAATCACACACACACACACACACACACACACACACACACGTGTGTGTGTGTGTGTGTGTGTACTGGCACATTGTAATTTATTTGCATAGCCTCAAGAAAATTTTATTATTAGCTGGAATGTTTATAATGTCATAAAAAGCTTTTATTTGCTTAATTATAGTTCATATGTTTTTTCTAGGATTCTTTTGACAATATTCAATGGAAGACAACTGAAAATCCCCCTCCCCCCCAAAAAAAGTCTACTTAAGCAAAATCAGTTAAAGAGATCAAGAGAAAAATAGTTTCCATTGTTCAAAGTGAACTTTCATGCCTCTTTACCAGTATGAGAACTTGAGCTGGTGTGATATAAGGTTGTTGATCTCATATCCTCATCTCTTCCCCCACTTTTCATCTGCTTCCCCAGTTTACATCACGGTTATATTGACTTTCCTTGGTTTAGTACATTTATCACATAATAAAGTAACATAAATCTTCTACCCTTTTCTGAAAGTAAGTGGGTTTCCACCTCCACTCCCACAAAGTAACTTCACAAAGTAACAGAGGTATGATAAGGATGGAGCTGAGGGAATATGATGGCAGCAGCAGCAGCAATAATATATAATGACTGTCTATTAAGTAAAATCTCTTGCTTGTGGTTTTCTCTCATTAATTAGGTGAAAGTTTGAGTCACCAGAAACTGGAAATTGCTTATGAACAACTATTAAGTATCATTATTTATTTATTTTCTTTAGTTTCCATTTCCAAAAATTTAGACTTTACTCCAAGTAAGGGATTTTCATTTTCATTTTATAACTAAAGTGACAGTTATATCTGATTTAAACATTTTAATTGCCAAAAATGTATGTGTAAACCAAAGAT
The DNA here is from genome assembly GCA_011680675.1 of Gymnobelideus leadbeateri. Classification (NCBI taxonomy): domain Eukaryota; kingdom Metazoa; phylum Chordata; class Mammalia; order Diprotodontia; family Petauridae; genus Gymnobelideus; species Gymnobelideus leadbeateri. The sequence goes on from WOXC01007596.1 coordinate 901,911, forward strand.
ATTATGAGACAAATGTATCTAACATATATGAACCTATATTAGAGACAGATATATTGTAGAAAGAAAACACAAAATGGATTTAGTTGTAACTTAGAAAGTCATAACAGAGTACTTTCATATTTACTTATATCTTTGCAAATTCACATATTGAATGTGTAAGTTAAGGTCTGCTAACTCTCTTTTTTTTGGAGGAGGGAAGGCAAAGCACTTGGGGCTAAGTGACTTGACCAAGGTCACACAGCTAGTAAGTGTATCAAATGTCTGAGGCTGGATTTGAACTCAGGTTCTCTTGACTCCAGGGCTGGTGCTCTATTCGCTGCACCACCTGGCTCTCCTGTGCTTAACAGAGTAGAATACCCTTAAATTGTTAGTTTGGGTATCACTAGCCTATTTGGCAGAGTTACTTATAGTTGACTTTTATTATAGGCTTACAATGCTTCTGAGGACAAGTTTTCTCTACGTCTTCGTGTGGATGTGTTTGGATATTTTATGATGATTTTATTGTAGGTATCAGCAGACTCCATTAAATGAACAAAAGCACCTTCTAAGGCCAAAGCACTGGGGGTACAAAAAAAAAAGAAAGAAAAGAAAACATCACCTGCTCTCAATGAGTTGATATTCTATTGATGAGTATAATTATTTTTCCTTTTAATTGTTTTTTGCAGTTATGTAGTTTATAGTAGAACATTTTGAGTAAGTTTATATAGTCTCCTGTTTGCTTTCTTTGGATTTGCCTAAAACTCAATTGGTTTCATAATACAAAATGTTTTAGCTTTAAATATTCATAGGAGATTTGTGCCTCAGTTTTTACATTGTGCCCAGAAGCAATTGATTATAGACAAAATGTAGGTGTTTGATTACTTTCCTTGCTTATAAGTAAACTTATATGGCTCTGCATGATTTTTAGTAAAGACATTTCAGTATTTGTTAGGATTGGAGTATATTAAGTCTAGGCATATGAAAGCTCCATTTTCCTTTGTAGGAAGAGAGGTATATAAGCACAAAGCTTGTGGACTGTATGAATACCAACAATAAAAACACTGGTGTTTTGGGAAGAGGGGTAGACCTGGAGTTACTAGAAATCTTGGTTCAAATCTTGCCCCTTATCCTAGCTATGTGTCCATGGGTGGGACACAAATTCTCTTAACTGCATTTCCCTCATCTGTAAAATGGGAAAGCCTTAGAGCATTTCATTGAGCATTGAATTAGATAATCTTGTTACAGAATGTTGTACTAACCTTAAAGTGCTCTATAAGTACAAGTTATTATATTATTATCAAAGATAAAGGAAAATAGGTTGTGGTTATTTTACTTATAGTTAACATTTATTCATATAACTTTTTAGTGCAATCGTGTTTACCCAGTGGGGTAGTTTAGTTCATATCAAAGTAATTCTGTGCTACTAACTGGCTGGGTGACCATTGACAGTAATAATGTGAAAAATAAGAGTGATATAATTCTGTATTGCTTTTAGCTTTATAAATCACTTTACTCACAACAAACTGTGTGAAAGGATCACACAATTCTCAGGCTCTGAGTGCCTAATTTGGGCAAGGTCACACAGCTAGAGTCAGGGAAGTCAATTCCCTTGACTAGGACATAGGTCCCTTTTCTTAAATATGCTAGGTAACAGGACCCATTGTTGGATCATGAATTTAAACCAAGATTATTACCTTAAAGGCCAAATGGTCCAGCACCATTGTTTTACTGATGGGAAAACTGATGCTTTCCCAAGGTAACAGAGGCAAGATGTGTCCAGTTCCTTTTGACTGCAAATCCAATGTTTTTTGTTTCTTTTGAAGGGGGCAAAGCAAGGCAATTGGGGTTAACTTGCCCAAGGTCACACAGCTAGTAAGTGTTTTAAATGTCTGAGTCTGGATTTGAACTCAGGACCTCCTGACTTTTGGGCCAGTGAGTGCTTTATTCACTGCACCACCTGGCTGTACCATCCAAATCCCATGTCTTTTCCACTATATCACACTGCCATACAATTCTAGGTCTTTGGATCCTTAGAAATGATATTTACTTGGAGTTTATTGTGATATGACAACTGATTGATTCTTACTTCAAGGGAATGGCTAAATTTTAAGAAGAGTCTTATAATAGAATTACCTTTATCCCTATCTTTATCTCTATCTTAACATCTGCTACATTTTCCAGTCCTTAGGAAACTACCTTTAACTATGTTTCTCTGGATCCCCACACACAGCCCCCACCAAGAGACAGAATGTTGTATAGGGATACTTGTCTACATATACAACCAATTAAATCAATAAAACAGCTTCAAGGGCTACCTATATAAGAAAAAAAGTATGTTTCTTGTGACCATTTTGCAGGCACACACACAAAAAAAGTTGAGTCTTAATTGTTGACTACTAAATGACATTTTTTAAAAGATTTTTTAAATTTTAAGTAATTCAGTTAGGTGTTCCTTGATGAGTAAGACGATACAGAGAAAAAAGATTTTCTGACAGAGGTCTTATAACCCATGATTATAGAGGGGGATGGGATGGGCAGAGAGGTGTAGGAAGAGGGAGGATAAACAGATATGAAATTCACATAGTTTTAACAACCTGTTAAAGTTAGTTAACAAAGAAAAAGAAGATGGTTTTTAGGAGTGAAGGACATTTCATATAAGGTTTATATTGGGCTAAGATCTCTAGAATATTTTTAATATTATGTGTTAGGAAAAGCTGGGGCTGCAGGTTTCTCAACATGCCTTGTGGGGACAAAGATGCTGTTTGTCAGTATTTGCACCTACCTCAGCATTGAAGGATTTCTTAAACAATGCTGATCAACTCCAATTCTATTCTTTACCTCCCCTGCCCCCCTTAACTTCCAGGGGAATCTGGCTTCCCTGTCACTCAGGATAATGATTCCCTGCAAGCATAACTGAGATCCAGAAACTCAGTATAATCTCATCAAGAGTTCGATTCCCCAGCTGGGACTCTTGGATTTATATCACCAGAAGGTAGATAGATGGTCAGTGCACTTAAGTCCCTCAGTCATTGAACTGGTTGAAAAGGCATTTCTTTAAATGAAGATAACTTTTATCTATTGTGATGACAAAAGCAGAGAATGTATTTCAGCAAATTATGCCTGATATTATCTGAACCATCCAATAGGACACTATACATTAGCAATGCAAAAAAAAATGCACTGGATCACACACTAGGTTTACAGAAATCGGTCCAGGCTGGATATAAATTGGATAGTGGGCTTAATGATAATAATAATAATAATAATAATAATAAAAACCCAACAACTGATATATAGTCTGTCTTTCTTTTCCTTTCCAATTCCATTTTTGTGGCTTTCAGGGGAATTTCAGCTTAAGGAGAAAGCTGTATTTTTTTTCTTTCTGCCTTCTTTGAACATAGTAAAATGCAGAGTGGCAGACAAAAATAGACATGGGAAGGAGAGGGAATTCAGTGTTCAGTATGGGAGAGGTCAATGCGCATTTGATGGGCAGGATGAAATTTTTTGGGGTTGCTTCAGGGTTTAAAAATTATACAAAAGGCACACAAAACATAGGTTAATAATTTGAAGGCACCCAGTGACTTATTCTCCACAAAATATATGAAAGATGATTTATTTTTTGCTATGCTAGTTCAAAGAAGAGTTGGTTGTGTCTTTTAGAGGAAGAGATTTTTAAAATAGCATCTTTGCCCTTCAGAACTATTATTTTATGCATTTAGAGGTCTGATTGACCTTTTAATCAGGCACTGTAACTCCATTTCCAACTGATATGAGTAAATCTGAAGAAGTTAATTCAGCCTAATATTTCAAGAAAATAAATAAAAGCCAATTGAATTCCAGTTATTAAAAAGCTATTTTGAATAAGGAATGCATATATCTAATAAGAAACTAAAATTATAATTAATCATTATGTTGAGATGAGCTTTTATGTGATTTATATATTCACAGTCATAAGATACTGTTTCAGTATCTAACTCCTTTGACATTTTCCTTATGAAATATACACATTCTAGATGTCACTTATAAGTAGAAGCTATCTTATAACCTACACAACACTGGTAAGCAAGTGAATGAAGTCAACTTTCTTCAGTTTGGGCTTGGAGGAAGACAGTTTTATTTCATTGTCTTCTATATAAAATATACACATATGTATGTGTAGCATAACATAACATGTAAAATACTACTTATAACTATATCTACACACATATATATATATGGCATTATATATATGTGTATGTGTGTGTGTGTGTGTGTGTGTGCGCGCGCGCACATATGCTTGTACAAATTTCTCTTTAAACAAGTGAATGAAGTCAACTTTCTTCAGTTTGGGCTTGGAGGAAGACTTACTTTTATTTTATTGTCTTCTATAAAATACACACATATGTATGTGTAGCATAACATTACATGTAAAATACTACTTATAACTATATCTACAGACATATATATATATATATGGTATTGTATATATATGTGCACATCTGCTTGTACAAATTTCTATTTAGTTCAGACTTGTGATTTCATTGGTATAGGGAAATCCTGGTGTGGAAACTCTCTCTACCAATGCAGATGAAACACTCATCTATCATCTGTAACTTTGAGAGCTCCCAGCCATTGAGAAGTGATGTGACTTGTCCATAAATTAGTGGGTATTATTAGAGGCAGGACTTTCACCCAGATCACCCCAGCTCCAAGGTAGGCCCCTTGTTTATTTGCCCTTCTCTACTGTCTCTTAACCACATACAGGAGTGCACATGTGCACACAAATACACACACCCCACATAAAACAGGGTAAATATTATAAAGAGGATTATAGTGATATATGGTTTTGAATGTTAAGGTATAAAATGAAAATTCTGTATTTTGGATTATGTTTATGAAAGATAGGAACTCATGATAATTGTAAGTTAATGCTGCAGGATTTATTAAACTCAATATTTTCAGAGCATGGGGAATGAGAAAGAATGTTTTCAAATTCTAGTGATATAACCAATTCAATTTAATCCATGATGCTACTCAGGGAATAATTGACAATTATTTAACAAGAGAATCTCCTCTTCTTCTAGGCCCCTTTTTATGTACATTAAATTAAATACTTTGACGATGAGGATTAAGTCTATTCCTTCAATACCCTTTTTTTTTTCTTTACCTTTGGTGTTTAGAAACCGCCTTTGCTGCATGTGAACAATGTGAATGGAGTTCAGAACCCTTACACTTGCACCACAACCAGCACTTTACAAAGTTGCTGGAATACGTACGAAACATTTAGGAATCTTCCTCTAGTAGGTGAATATTTTTGGTGCATGCTTTAGTAGTCTTTTGGAAAATATTTGTTGTCTTTTCTTAAAATAGTATGAAAGGATGGTTCATTCCCTTCAGTATCAATGAATGACTTCAGTTTTTTTTTTCTAATTTTTGAGATATAACAGTTTCTGTGTATTTTTCTTCAGACAAAAGGATAGTGACTAACCCCAGGATTTTCTTGATCTAGGGATTACCCAAGCAAGAAAATTCTCCCTGCCAATTTGGGTCACCACTTTATTTGTTTTGCATAGTCTAAGAGGGTTGACTAGAGCAACCCCCTTAGAAAGAGTCACCTGATCAGTGTATGTCAGAAGTGGAACCTGGACCGAGATCTTTCTTGCTTCAGGAAGAAATTTCTATTTGCTACTCAGTGCTGCCTCCTTTATGTTTATAAATGTCTTAAAAATGCAGATCCTCTCTAGCATACTGATATATTTTAGTTTCTGTTTAATTCTCAGTAGCTTATAGTATTATAACTTGATTGAAAAAAGATGTTTTCAAAAGCAATGAATTATTGGTTATCATTGCACCCAAAAGAGATTCCTAAAAATGAAAATTTGGCTGTACTAGGTTCTGAAAGTAGACTGTACCTGAATAGAATGTGCATTCAACGTATCTAAACAGAAATATATTTTGGAACTATTTTAGAAATAATATTCCCCTGTCAACATCATTTTATTGAAATGTTCTGCTCATCAGTTTTGGCTTTTTAGCTAAATCTGCCAGTTCTTTTTTTTTTTAGTGAGGATGTTTTTGGGTCAAGTCTAATAAAAATGTAGGTAATCTTGTGAATGTTTCCATAGGCAACTAAACATGCAGTACTTATGCATGGGACTCTCATTTACCTCATTGATTCTGAAATGAGGTCCAAAGCTGATTTAGTCTTATAATAAAATATAAGTAGTGAAACAGGCCAATGTAGAAGGCTAAACAACACAGGTTTGGCAAATGATATAATTGTTTCTTCATTGTCTTTGTCATGCCTGAAGCAAGGTGATCCTCTCATTAATAAGGTACAATTTTCCTGTAAGCCATTTCAGGGCACAGGCAATTATCTGCCACTGGCCACTCAGTACTCCTGACCAAAGTCACATATACAGGGTCATTACCTCCCGCTTCCTTTCCCTGACTACTACTTTTGCTATAATTTTTTTTAGGCATTTATTAGAATTTTTTACATATATATTGAATATATATGTAAACATTAATATATTGAAGCCTATCTTGTTCAATAAAGTAGGAGAAAGTCACCATTCTGATTTTTTAAAATGTCCTAAGATGGCATTTTAAAAATTAAATGTTGTATCTCACTAACTAAAAAAAATATGGCTGAAGTGTAAAGAAAAAAATCTCATTTTGTATTGCCATAGAAGGAAAGCTTAACTTGTTTTCTTGCTTTTTTTTATAGAGAACACCTGTTCCCAGCGCTGAAGCATTCCGATGGTTCTTTTAAAGGTGTAGTGTATCTTATTTTCAAGGCAGTCGGAAGTGAATGGCAAACTAAAGTCTTGTTTTAAGAAACTGCTTAGTCCACCACTGAAGAAAATACTCAGATACTATTTTCATTTTATGTATAGGGGTTTCCTCAAAAAACAAACAAGCAAACCACAAACATGAAAAAAAAAATCTGGGAGCTTGGGGAATTGGCCAGTCAGTACACTGATTCTTTATTTCTTTGATGTAACTTAGCTATACTAGTGAAGTTGTTGTCTATTTTTAAAGTGGCTGTAAAAAGAGAATAATAAGTTTGGGTAAACCCCTGCTGTAAAATCATGTATCTTTGCAAAGTACATATCTATACTTCATTTTCCAAATATATGTGTTTCAGTACTGTAAACTGTACAGATAGCAGCTTGTATTTTGTGTGTTTAGACACAAGGAGACAATCACGTCTGAGCATCTATGGAGATTACCAGTTTGTACACACCAGTGTGGTTCTACGAGTCAAATCTGGAGCAATAAATTCTAGCTTTAAATATATATTTTTCTTTTTTGCCAGTTGTTCAGTAGCAGCGGCGACGGCAACACTGTTTGGCCATGCATCCTCCTGTAGAGACTTGATGCCAAGTTTTACAAGATTAAAAGATTATGATGCATCTAGCAATTACCTTCAGTTGTATTGTTGTAAAAGGGGAAGACATTATAAAATTTTAAATTAATCTTTTGAGCACTATATTAGAGTAGTGGTTATGCACTTGCATTGCTTACAAAAGAGCTGTACGGAAGAGGATACCTCCAAAGTACTTAGGGTAGTTGATTTGCCTTTGACTGCACTGGAAGGTGGAGCACTCAGAATAGTAGGACATGCAGTTATATATTTTAAAAAGTGTTTTCTAGGATACAGAATGAATAAAGTACTACATCTTAGGAAAAGAATCCATGGCTGACTATATTTGCCTGCTTGCCTGCCCACCACAGGCTACAAAGTAGGCTTCTTAATAGTGAAAGGAAAACTTTATGAAACATTTTAATTCCATATATGATATTCAGTGGTTAGATTTGTTTTTGAATTTAGGTAAGTTGAGGCCTTCTGCAGCCACACAGGGCAGACTAGATTCATATCAACTAACAAAGAATTGAACGCACATGTACAAATGTGGCTTTTTATCCCTTTCCATCTTCTTTCTCTCCAATGAGCCTACCTGGTGGCACCAATGATCTTCTAAAATAGTCCCACAATGGGAGCCCCATTAAATCTACTTCCATTCCAGTCACTCAGCCAATCTATTGGTTCCCAAGAAGACATTGCCACACTACACGGAATAAGAAAAAAATTCAATCTGGAATGGAAACACAGAGAATCTACATCTCACAGGATTGATGTTATCTTTTATTTCTGGTGAATCATTATCATAACAATTATGGATGTATAAGCCATTTCATCAATACTAAAAAGTGTTTGGAATGATAGTTATGTATTAAATTAGTTTGTAATACAGAGGATGATAACTATTATATGCTTCATGAGTCACCTACATAATTTGGGGGAGGGGAAAAGGGGAAAACCAAGTAAAATATATAAAGTGTTTGAGTTGTCATGTTATTTCCACCCTTTCCCCTTTCATCACTGGGTTGTCTTGATCCACAGACTTTCTCTTTCTCTCATCTCTTCCCCTCCCACCTCATTCACTTGCTGAAAGAAAAAAAAAAGTATTAAATGGTTAGCAAAGATGTTCATTTGCCAATGCAGCTTGGAGACAGTAAGAATTGACTGAGTGGTGTAAGGAACCAGGGAACATTAGAATAGCAAATGGATTTTATAAGACTTAGTTGTAGGTTTAAATTGGGAGTGGCACAAAGAGCCAGGAAAGCATAAGAGGCAGTGTGCGTTTAGTGGACAAATATTGTGTTTATGAGGTAAGGGAGCTTACAAATGACTATTGGAAAGCCAAAAGGTTTGCCCTAGCTTTCATAAAATCTGACATCAAATGCCTGCAAATCTTGGGAGGCGATATCCTTTCTGAAGTAACCCCTTGTGTGTTTCACTTGTCAATGTTTTAGAAAAATACAATAAAATCACCATAAAGATAAAATGTTTTCTATTCATTAATTTGGTTGCTTTCTATATGGTGCTGTTTTATTTTAGACATTTTTGTCAGGACCTCTGTTTCCACTGTGGGACCAATGAGAGTTCACTCTGTAAGTTCTTAACCAAATTGCTGAACAACTAAAATTGCGCACAACCTGATTTGCACAGCTAGTTGGTACAATTACTTTGCATCTCTCTTTTTTTTTAATTGTCATTGCAGAAGTAAAACAAAAGTCAGTTCAGTCTGCATTAGGAATGTGATACCATACAAAGACATCAGTAGCAATGTATTCACTGTCTAAAATGCCCTAATGTTGTATGTCATTTTGTGTTTTTAAAATTTGCTTTTGAAAGAACTGATGGATTTGTATATTGTAAGTGTGGTGTTTTACATGTCAATTCAAAAAAAAATTTAAGAGAAACCTGTTAATTATTAAAACAGACAAGGGTAGATTTTCTTTGATTCTTGCATACATTTTTTATTGATAGTTGTTCCTTGACATCATATAATTTTTATGTTTTGACAAAATAAAACTATGTTGTAGTGCGTGTAGAGCATTCTGGTTGATAATACTTAAAGAAAGACAGTCCTTTTCTGGTTTTTATTTTTCTCATCACAGATTAAGTATTTGTACATTAGATCATTATATATTAAGTTTCTGACTAAAAATTTGATTTTTACCACAATTCCAAAATACTTATGAAATGTGAAAGATTTCATTTTCATTGTTATTCCTTGCTCTTTTTTTCTTTTTGAACACCAAGAAAATGCAGAACATAATTCTGAAGTCTTACGGGTGTATACATTAAAGACGACTTTTTTTTTTAAGTACACTAAATAAGCTAATTAAGTGGAAAGGCTACAAAAAAGATATGGTCCTGGAGAGTGGCATGTTCCACCTCAGTCCAGTGGGGAGAGAAACTCTCACTAACATACTTGGGTAGATAAAAGCAGAGTGGCAGAGGACAGTAGTGAGGACAGGGAACATGTTTCTTTCTACTTCAACAGGATCATTCAGCAACTTTGTGAATGGCTGGAGCCCTCAGATCACATTTCCTTTTTTCCATGAGCTGCCTGGCTATGCGAAAGGTGTGGCACTGCCACAAAGTGGCCCTATGGAGATGCTTCTTCACCCTTGTGCAAAGGGTTTTCAAAGATTCCTTCTTCACCTCTGTGATAGCACGACCCTTCAATTACTTCTTTTCCTTCAACCTACTCTTAGGTGGAGAAGAGAGTTTACAATGAATTTGTATTAAACACTCCCTAAGAGAAAGGAATAGTCCCTTTTATCAGAACCCCTGGCATGTAAGTCATACAATTAATGCTAAAGCATATAAAGTCTTTATGCTGACAATATCTGTAATCAAATAATGAAAAAGAGAGAGTTGTTAAGTGAACACACCATCCAGGGTTGAAGGCATTCAGCAAAAAGCTGTAGTGGGTCTTTGATCACAGTTAGATGCATAGTGATATCAAACAGTTGGTTCTCATGTAACAGCTAAATGTTTCAGATTTTGTTTTTTATTAAATTTGGCAGTTTCACACTGAGATCTGTATTTCTAGTGAATAAAAGACAGCTACTACATTAAGAAGGGTTCCATTTCCACAACTGCAGGGAAGTTGGAGATTTTTCAGAAATGTGGGCCACAAAAAAAGTACTCCTTTCACAGTGTTCTCCTATTTCTGAACTGTGCAGTTATCTATTAAATTTTCTAATAGATATTTGTGTAAGGTGTATGTATGCTTGTGCAATTATAAAAACAGTTTTGGAAAACCATGTATTTATTTAAAAAATCACTTATGGGGCATGTACAAAACTGTAAAAAGGAAAAAAAAACATTCAATTTGCCCAGTAAAATTGTTTTTTGTGAAATTTCTGTGTTGTTGAATAAAGGACTTTAGTATTCAAAATATCTCTATTTTTCCATGGACAAACTTTTGTTTGTGGGATTTTAAAGAATGAAAAATTATCCTTGAAAAGCGATCTTCATGATAAAGAAGGCTATAATTTTTCCCTGACTCAAGTAGTTGAATGAACAAAATGTATGACATTTTGGTAAAAATAAACCTATGAAACTTTTGTTTTCCCACTGAAATTAAAAAGCTCATACTTCTCATGTGTGAAGACAATTTGAGAAACAAAAACACATTCCTTTGTATGTTTCTAAGTGACAGTAATATTGAAAACATCCAAAAGTTATTATTCAAAGAGAAGTCGAATGGAAACCAAAACAAAAACAGAAAAAAAAACCCACTACCTCATCCCCTACCCCAGATAGGATTAAAGGTGAACCCCATTATTCACTTAAATTGAACATTGGATGAATTCATGTTATGGATGAAGAATAAAGCTGTTGATGTTTGGACATATTGAGGTATGTGAACAATTCTGAAATTTCATCCACAGCCATAAGAAAAAAAGCCAGGAATATTTTGCCTGATATTAAATTGGTTTTTATGCTTTTATGATTGGAATATTTTGGATCATGAATGGTGCTTATTATATGGTGGTAGTAGCACTTGACCCTCATTTTATTGCTCCTCGGTATAAATTTCCAATTTTTAGATGCCTCATAAACTATAGGAAGTGTAAGAAACAGGCTCTTACACCTTGCAAAATCCTTATGATGGCAAACACTATAAGCAGTTAGAAGTGTTTTTGACTACAGCATGCCTTGAGAACACAATAGCACATTTAAAAATTAAGTTTAAAATAACATTCTTCAGCTCATCTGGCATGCTATAATACTTCAGGACACAGTATGTGGTTATGGCATTGAAAACTGATTGATAATTGGGTCTGTGAGAGTCATTGAGTTCCCTAGCACTTGTCTTGGTAAGTTAAAAAAAAAAAAAAACAGTCTCATTATCTTTTAGAATAAGTAATGAAAATCAGAAGTGTGTGCAACAGTAGGTTTTTCTGAGATCATTTTATTTTCTAAGAATCGTTAAGACTATATCTTGCTTATAACACTCAGTAAATAAATGACAGTGAGAATCTTTGGGATTGTTTGAATAAAGAGAAGAAGGTTTGCCTTCTCAAGTTGATGCTGCTTCTTTTCCATGAGTTTTCTCCATGGAGATTACTGAGTGGACATATCCGTTATATCCTTTTTCCTGTTATTTTCAATGAATGAAAAAGGAGTAAGTTGCTTGAAGCAGACTACAGATTAGTCAATAAATCTATAAGCGTTTATTAAGTGCCTACCATGTACCAGGTACCATGCGAAGCACTGTTATATGTATATACTTAGATAATCCAGGTAGTATAATTATGAGAACTCTTCTTATTATGATTTTTTTCTTATTCTAGAATATAGGCTAAAATCTAATCTTAGAGTTGGACTTCTAGGAAAGCTCCATCAAATAAACCCAAAATTCTTGTGTAAACCATATATTCAAAGAATCAAATTGCAATGTTATATTATTATTTTGAAAGCTAATAGTGTATGTGTGGCCCTCCACTTGAGGCTGAAACCTCAGGCCTTCTAACCAGAGTTGTAGTGTTGGATGCTTGATACAATGTTGACCAATCATTGGAATCCTATAGAATACTCAATGCAACTCTTAAAGTAAATAAATTATGTAAATTTCTTGAATCATACTAAATTTTATGTTTTTTTTTTCTTTTTAGTTAGGGAGAATAAGTATCTCACTACCTAGTTTTAATGATTTCCTTTGACTTCTATTATTCTTTTCCTCTCTGTTAGCCATCCTTTGGAGAAATGTCCTTGCTTTTAAAGCACTGTTGTTAAATGATAATTCTTAGAAAAATTGAGTAGAATTGGTCAGATGGTTCAGTATTCATAAAAATCCTTCGATATTTAAAATGGATAATTTGACTTAAAATGGTTAAACCAAATTTTGTTTTTCCATAGGAAGGTATATTTTACCCTAATCTTTTTTTTTAAGTTGACATTTTTCAAATAAATGCCATCTAAGGAACATTCTCTAATAGTGTTCCAAGTAAATTTTTGTTTTTCTTTTTAATTATTGTTTTGTTTTGAGAGCACTTTCTATTTCTTTACTTAACTCACAATTGGATATAAGTAAAGCCCTTCATGAGTAGCGAAGGATCATTCCTGGAACAGAATCTGTGACAATTTTAATAGTTTAAAAGCGTGCACTTTTTCCTCCATGATGTAAAACAGATCATAAACTCACTATTCAATGAGATTAAACATGCTGATCCATCCTTTTGCAGCGTCTTGGTTTCCTCACTTCTCCATCAGATGCTCAGAGAAGCTGCATTAACTCTTTCACGCCATTAGGAAGCCATTTGGTAAATTATCACTTCATTTCACACCACAAGCACTCTCATTTATTTCAGGTCCTAGGATCAAATTTGTTGACTGCTTGGGTCTCCTGCTACTAAAATGTTTGTTTTCATTTGCCCATCATTTTGGCATTGGCGGTAGAGTTAAGGAGGAAGGAGAGACAAATTTTGCTTTTAATGGGGAATAAAATGGATTAATTTTATCTTTCACCTCTTCTTGAACTTATCCTCTTTTTGATGCTCATGCTTACAAATGGATCGAAGATAGGATAAGTCCATTTGCAGACTGTCAAAATGCTCATCTGTTTGCACGTATATTTAAGTTGCCTATGCATGAGGTGTTGAATTGAGAACTCTGTGAAGGGTTTACTTTGTCCATCTAAGGAGTATCTTGTTGGTATGTGTAGAACATTTACAACAATTCAACAAGTGTTTTAAAGCACCTTTTTAGGATCTAACCCAGAGGGTTTAAAACTCCATGAAATGTATTTTAAAATATTTTCATAACCATATCTCAATATAATTTATTTCCTTTATAATCCTTTGTCTTTTAAAGTTTTTAAAAGCATTATTTAGAGTAAAAGTTTCATAAGTCTCATTAATCTGCCAAAGTGGCCCATGTCAAAAGGAAATAAATATAGTAAATGTTCAGATACTCTGTCCTAAGTACTAGGGACTAGGTTTTGGGAACATAAGGGTGGATATAATATGGTACTGCACTCAGGGAAGTTCCAACTTTCCTGAGGAAAGGTAGGAGGAATATAAGTGTCTAAATAATTTCAAGAGAGGAAAAAATGTGATATATATATGTATATATATATATTATGTATACACACATGTGCATATATATGTATATATAAAGAAGGTGTTTTTATAAACTAATGGGAGAAATTTGATTTGAGCTTTGAAAGAAGAAAGAGACCTTACATTTGAGATGGGAATGGAGTTTAGAGTTGCACTCTAAATGAGAGAAAATATGAGCAAAGAGGTAGAGTAAATAGTTTATATGAAATGTAAAATCATACAGATGGGAAAAACAAAATAAGATTAGAAAGGTTGTTTGGAGTCATGCTGTTAAAGTAGTCTGAAATGCCATGATGAAAAGTTTGTACTTTATTTGGCAAGAAATTGGGGTGGGGGTTGGGACTAAATGTTTTAAGCAAAATCATCAAATTGTTCAGAGATCTAAAGCTGAAAGGAATCTTTTATATATATTCTCAATTTTTACAAATGAGAAAACTCAGGTCCAGAGAAGTTAGGTGAAAACACTTCATTTTCTTTCCCCTTCAGTCCCCCTTTCTTCCTGACCTTCCTTTTATTGTCCCAGGTACCTAGGATCCGAATCTTAGTGTTATCTTTCATGCCTCACTCTCTCTCACTCCCCATATCCAATCTGTTGCTAAGGCCTGTAGACTCTCTACCTTCATAATTTTTCTCATATATGCCCCTCCTTCTTTTCTGTTATTGTCACTACCCTAGAGCATACCGTCATCATACTTTGCCCAGACTATTGAAATAGCCTTGTGGTTGGTCTCCCTGGATCATATATTTTCCCACTTCAGACTCCATTTACTCCAAAGTAAGGGACTTTAGAGTATCTCTCTAGTCCAATGTCTTCATATTTCAGATGAGGAAACTTATGTCAAAAGAATTTATGATTTGCTCAAATTCCTCCAGAGAACAAGAGGCTAAGTTAGGATTTTAATCAGAATTCATTCACTCCCTCCAATTCAGTGTCCCCTCCATTGTCTTACATTGATTAACTTACCAAGTGTCTCCATCCTAAGTTCTTCACATTTGAGAGGATGTTGATAACAACTTGGGCATGCTTTATTCAGAAATGGCCAAATGTCATATAAGGGAGAAGAACATGTAGCATAACCCTGGAATCAAAGGTAAAGAAACTCTGAAGGTCTTTAAAGAACACAGGAGCCAGAAGAAGATATTTGCAGGGAAAATGGAAGCCATTCAGAAACCTAGGAAAACCTTGGGGGCTTAGAGGAAAACAGAGGAATCTGTGAAGTTAGTGCATCTTCTGTTTTCCTCTGCCCAAGAAAGTTAGCCTCTTTGTCTCCATCATTAGTAAGACTTAGAACTTGACCTTCTTCCTCCAATGCTTCACCAAGGTTAACACATGATCATGACCATCATGTTCATTATCATCATCATCCTTGCTATTGTCATTTGTGCCATCCATACAAAGTGTTCAGCTGAAAAAAAAAGTTATCCTAATATATATATATATATATATATATATATATATACATACATATATATATGTATATATAAAGTCAATTTCCCTTCCTGTGCAGCATAATCATGAGAATAGTTCATAAATTACTAGAGCTAGAGGGAGAATACTTGAACTCAATTCTCAGTTGTGTCACTTAACAACCTGTATGAGGCATGCTCATGTCCTCAGTTTTCTGATCTCTAACTTTCTTCCTGCTCTGAATCTCCAATGAACCCATAAAATATCCACCAGTCAGAGTGTATTGATAACATTGAAATGAAATCAAATTAATAACATCATTAATAACTCCAATGTCTATCCTTTGGAATCATATGTCGAAATACACTTCATATTCCCAAATTTTGCACACTTTTCAGCACTTCCTTAAAGAAGCAGATGGGAAACAAAAAGGATGTTAAGAGAAATTATTTAATTTTGCATCTTCATAGCTGCTCAGGAAAGGGGTTTGTTGGTAGAATGGGTCAAGTTAATTACCACAAATTTTATTGTCTCACATTCCCACTATCGTGACAGGGAATTGACAGTAAGTGATGTCCTGATCACCTGAAAGGGTTAATGAGGTTTCCCGCTCTGCCCTTACTCCTGTAGGATAACTTATAATGTGTGTGTGTGTGTGTGTGTGTGTGTGTGTGTGTGTGTGTAGGAGGGCATTGCATAGAGAAAAAATATTATTTATTAAGCCTTAAAAAGTAGATGAGCATGAACTTATCACTTTCCTTTCCTAAGTGATTCCCCTACTCCTTTTGCCCTTGACTCTTAAGAAGTTAATCACAAGCACTTTCATTAATAGCCTGAACCTCTCCCAGGGAACATGGTGGGGAGAAATATTACTTTACATCTTCCTTGCAAGAGACAGTTTTGTGTCAGGAGAGTGCTAAATTATCCGAGGCTAGAGATTCAGTATTCATCCCAAGCTGCTGACAGAAATCCTTGCATAACAGATGCCCAGCCCCATCTTCCCCCACCATTCAGAAGACCATCAAGAGAGACCTGAACCTAAGGGAGGGAGTAAATAAGGACTATCCTTATGCACTCATCACCCAAGATCCTGAAAATACAACCTGAGATGCCTCAGTATAAAGTGCTAAAAAGTGTTGAGAAGCTAAGGTCAAGAAAAAATGACTTTGATCTAGGGAATACCGCACTTTATATTTAACCTTCAAAAGAAGCTAAGTGAAAATCTATGATTAGGCCACCATGGACATTCAAACTTCTAAAATTTATCAACTGATGCCACAAGAATTAGCTAAGTTAGGTAGAACACGATCACCCATGAATGTTGATATACACAGCACCTCTCCTGAAATATCAAGTCAGGCTGCTGGATCATTAAACGAGCATCTTGTTTGACCCTGTCAAAACTACTAAAACTGAGAAGAGGTGAGACTTTCCAGTTTATATCCAGTTCCAGAAACTCATTTCTTAAATAGCTAATTTAAAGGAAGCTGGCATTCAATTTAGAGTTGTAATTTGAGTCACGGCTTGATGATACACTCTTACTTGTTTAGCCTTATATGCAGATTGTTTGCATTACCCGAACAGATTTTTCTGTTTCTGTTCTAACTGCATTGTGTATGATGTGAGGAATACTGATTAATTTTTGTCAGTAATCACCACATACCCTGCCAGTGGTGAACATTTATATCCTCTCCTCAAAAAATCTATGGGTGCATTCCTTCTGTTATTAGTGGAGATAGAGTTTAATAGGTAAATAAACTTGGTCGTGATTTAGATTAAAAGTGAATGTCTATCCTTTCCCATCTTTAAAAGCATATAAACCTTAGGGAGGGGAATCTGGTATAGCCTCCAACTACTTCAAGGAGCTTTAACCAGAATTCTATAATTGCCCCTACAGCTGCTCCCTGTAGTAAACTCTGAAATACCAATTGTAATTGGAAGTTCAATTTGCATTTTATTTGAGACATGAAGTATTCCTTACCTTTTGAACTTTCACAGTGCATGGCTGACTATAGGAATAGGATTGGAGTTTTCATTTAATGGACTATTTGGTTATTTGGTGTAGAAATGACGCTCTCATTCTCTACTCTCTTTTAAGAGACAGATATATAGAGAATCACTTCTAGTGATCATGAGGTAGAGAATGCCTTCTACTTGTGATTACTATGAAGAGAATGACTACTAGTCAAGGTCTCTATGTAGAGAATAGCTGCAAGTCATGGCCATTATGTGAAGAATCACAGCTAGTAGTCGTCACTATGGAGAGAATGGCTGCTAGTTGTGGTCAGTCTACAGACAATGTTTTCTAGTAGTGATCACTATGTAGAGAGTGACTTCTAGTTGTGTTTACTTTAGAGTACTACATATTGCTTTGGCCAGAAAAAAAGATAAGAATAGCATAGATTTATAGCTAGCAGGGAAACTTAGAATCACTGAGTCCAACCTTCTTGCTTGATAGATGAGAAGATTACAGTTGCTAAGGTAATACAGCTCATGTGTCTAAGGCAGAATGGGAATTCTCTCTGGATTCCACTACTACCCCATACAACCTCTAGGACTAAAGAATACTCTGGGATCCTATCAGTTCTCATGTTTTATTGAAGAAATCAAGTCAACAAATATTGCAATGTGCCTTCTATATGCTATATACTGTGTACAGTGCTGGATTTTGGGGATACAAAGAAAAACAAATGCAGGCTCCGTTCTCTAGGTACTCACAATTTAATAACAGAGATAACATGTGAACAACTATGTGCAAACAAGGTATATACAAAATAAATTAGGTATAATCAATAGAGTGAAGGCATTAACATTAAGGGGGATCAGAAAAGACTTCTCATAGAAGGTGGGATTCTAGTTGAAATTTAAAGGTAGCCAGTGAAACCAGGAGGTTGAAATGAGGGGAGAAGAGATTCCTGGTATGGGAGGCAGCAAATGAAAATACCTGGAATTGGGAGATGGAATATCTGGTGGGAGGAAGAACAAGAAGGTGAGTATCACTGGATGACAGAATGTGAGGGAAGCAAAGGATAACTTGAAGAGTGGAAAGGTGAAATCATTTTCTAGGCTATGTGGGGAATTTAAAGGACAAAAACAATATGGTCTTTCCTTTTGAGGCACTAATCTCAGCTGTCTTCAAAGAGCGGAATCAAGATGCTGTGAAAAAAAATCTCGATAACATAATCTGATTTTAGCCTTTAGCATTGTAGCTTTCACTTTCTCCTCTAACCAAGTGTTTGGTTAAAAAGAAGCTAAGATGGGACAACTTAATAAAATCATCCGATTGGATCTGATCAGCAAGCTTATCTCTAGGAAAGGGAAATGGGAGACCTGATATTTTCATGTAGGCCCTGTATGGATTGGGTGAGCTACCTAGATCAAATCAGAATGTTTAATTATAATTTAGCTTAGTTTCTTAAGAAAAAAAATTAACTTCCTTTGCTTCTAATTACCTACCCGTCCACAAGCTAGTTAATTCAAGGAAAGAAGCATGTAAAAGAAAGATAAAGAAACAAGGTATTGTGCTCTGAGCATTCAAGAACTAACTATATTTGGTTCACATAGATGACTTGTTCATTTGTCACCTAACTATATATAAACACATGGACACACACATATATGTATATACTCTAGCCCTTTCTTAGTCCCTATGCCCTCATTTCAGAATCAGTAATATACATTTCATTTTAAGGAATAAAAGCCTGGTTCTTTTGGTTGTGGATGTGACAGTGGTCTAATGAATATTTCTAGGCATAGGTCTCAGTGTGTCCTTAACCCAATAAACTCAAGTGGCTTGCTATTGACTCCAGAGTCAAATGTTGTTTGAAGTTCTGCTTAAAACCTTTTTTCAAAACCTGGCTCCAATTTACTTTCCCAGGCAACACATATAACACACCTCCTTTTCACATTCTGTGGGCCAGCCTAATTGACTTTCTCATTGTTTCTTCTACAGAATGCTCCATCTCCCATATTCATTCCTTTATACCTTTACCTTGCCTAGAAAGCTTTCCCTCCTCACTCCCACCTCCTAGAATTTCTAATTGCCATTAAGATTCAGGTAAAATGCCACCTGCTGTGTACATGTCCTCACATACCAGTTACCTTTTATAGCTCTAGAGCTATGTATTGGCTTTGTATAACTTGAATAAATCAGTACACATACATCTTGTCTCAACTGAAAGAGTTTAAGCTTCTTGTGAGCAGGATATGAGCCATTTCCATTTGTATCTCCAAAAGTTAGCTTTTCCCAGGGTAGGGACTTAATAAATGGTTATTGTTTGGTGGACTGTGGGGCTTAACCTCAAAAATGTGCTGGTTCTGAAAGATATAGCAGCCAAATAACAATTGGAAGTAGTCTGTTCTGTATAACAGAAGCTGAAACTGTTAGGTCATGAAAAAACTTCCCAGCCTGTCACACTCTATCTCCCTCTCACTTCTCTATTGATTATGCAGTTACATGGAGCCTTTGAACTCACCAGCTACCAGATATTATAGGTAAGAAAGCAATATTCAAGATAGCTCAGTGCCTGAAAGTATGGATAAAATTTGGGCCTGAATCAGTTTCAAAGAGATATTTTTAAGTCCACTGAAGGTGAAAGATGCTGAATATTTTCTTTTTTAATGCTATTTACTCTTGCCTTGTAGTGGGGCCCATTTGAAATTCTTTCATTTAGAATTTTGGAATGTCTCAAATTTCTCTTGATATAGAGCTATACTTTGTCTCTATCATCTATGTCTGTATCTATCTGTATCTATGTCATCAATATCTATATTTATGACATCTGCATCTACTTTATAAATATAATATCATCTATCTGTATAATTTTTATCTGCATAATCTATATCTGTAGATATGTCACCAACATTTACTATATTTAGTATTATTATCTCTACAATCTATATCTATTCGATTTATGTTTATCTCTATCTATATAATTTACATCTATTTATAATCTATATTTACATTTTCTCTACTACATATCTACCTACATAATATATATTTATCTCTATCATCTCTAAATCTATCTATATAATCTATATCTATAACTATGACATCCATAACTATATTATCCATATCTCTAGCTATATACATATGTAGAACTTGATCTATGAACAAAAATAGAACAGTTAACTCTGTTTCCAAGTACCAGAAAATGAATTATTGAATTAATATATTAATTCATTTTTAACTAAAATTAATTATGTATACTATATCTAATATATCATGCTAGGTGGTAGGCACATAAGAAAAAGTAGATTTAGTCCCCGTCATTAGTGGCTTATAAAAGAGTAGGTAGAAGAGATAAGGTAAAGACCATGCAAATTAAAATATGCTATACACATGTTATCAAATGAAGAAGCAATCACAAAGTTTATATTATTGTTTGTTTAATTCTTGCTCCTCATTTTTTCATGTTCACTTATGCCATGAAGATAATGGTGTTATTTTTAAAATGAAAAGAATTTCTAGAGAAAAAGAAAATGAGGAACCTGAATTAGAAAATTATTTCAAATCTATTATCCCATACTGTTGGGCTGTTTGAACATTTGATTATGTAATGTAACAACAGTGGCACCAAAATTGGTTGGCCGAAAATAGCTGATAAATGATGAACTTGTCCCTGGGAGACATGCAGTCTGAATAAAACAAAATATGGAGTAAACAGTACTTGTTGATATATGATGTGGTTTTATTGGCCTGTGACACTTAGCAGACTTTAAAATATAAGAACTCCAGCCCATGGCTCGATTTCAAGTGCTCCCAGCCAACTTCACAAGTTTAGAGTGCTATTCATCCCTAGGGACAATACTTCTTAGTTAGAGTTAATTAAGGTTATGGAGAGGTCAAAGTAAAGCTTGCCATATTTCTGTCCAAACTTATGTGTCTAAATAAGGGACTATAGTCCTCAGATTTTTTTTTTTTAATCATCACCAAATTTACTGCTATGGAATTAAAATACTCTACATTAAGTGTTTTCTGGTGGTGACATGGCAGGAATTGGCCGGCAATGCCACTCAAGTGACTATATATTAAAACAACAATTTTTTTTTTTTTTTTGCTTTTTGGAGGGCAATTGGGGTTAAGTAACTTGCCCTAGGTCACACGGCTAGGTTTTTGTTTGTGCATTAAGTTATCTGAGGCTGCATCTGAACTCAGGTCCTTCTGACTCCAGGGCCGACACTACTCACTGTGCCACCTAGCCACCCCTAAAACACCAATTTTAAACTTAAAAAAGATTCTAATCCAAATTCTAAAACTTAGAGTTAAAACCAATTTTTCCCTATTGTAAATGCAACAATAGGATATTTATTTAATATCTGAGATCATCATTGGGTGGTAGTTAGAGGTAGGGAGCAGTTGAAGTATTTTACATATTAATATAAGTGTAAAATGAATTTAAACAATTAATAAATGCCTGGTGATTGATATTGGTCTTTCTACACCCACAAACATGTTTGGTTCTTAATCATACTACCCAGTCACTCTAACTCATTCCTTCTTTTCACTGGCAAATTTCTAGCAAGAATATTTTACTCTTATGACCTCTACCAGATAACTATCTACTCAGTCTGGCTTCTGTTCCCAACACTACTAAAACTGCACTATGGTCACCAATGACCATGTGATGGAAAAATTCAATGTTCTTTGCTCAGTGCTCCTTGACCTTAATAGTTGATATTTACTTGAAACTTTCTCCTCTGTCCAATTCATTGCATGGCTCTCTTTCAGTTCTCTTACCATCTCTTGCTATTCCTTCTTGGTTCCACTTCTTCCTTATCTACCTCCTTTTGGTAGAGATTCTCCCCTTTGGCCCTATCCTCTCTCTTCTGAGAGAGCTGACATAAATATAGATATTTGATATACCTTGTATATAGTTAATTTTTTTTCTTAAGAACCATCTATGCCACAAAATCTTTCCTCACCCCCATCTTCCAAATGAAAATGATATTACTTGTGAACCCCTCTAACACTTTGGTAACACCACTAATAGCCTAGATCTTACACTGACTTAAAATCTCATTATTTGGGAAGGTATTTCCTCCATTCATAGACTGTAAGCTCTCTGAGAGTAGGGAAGGGGCAGAGCCAAGATGGCAGAGTAAAAACACAAACTGGTTGTGGTCTCCAGCTTCAACCATCTCCAATACCTGTAAAAAAATGGTCTGTAAAAAAATGACTCTAAACAAATTTTAATGCTGCAGAACCTACAATGAGACAGAGAGAAACAAATCTCCTGCTGAAGGCAGCCTGGCAGAGCAACAGGAAAGTTCTATCATAGCATGATGGAAGATAAGTGCAGTCCCCCAGTGAGCCATGGTTCCAGCCCCAGGGAGGCCCTGACCAGCACAGACTTCAGAAGATTGAATCACCAGCAGCTGTTGTGGTTTCCAGACTCCTCAACACATAAATGCCAAAGAGGAAATATATGTCAGTCAGGAAATTCTGTTGTAAGCGTGAAGGAACACCAAGGTCTGGCCCCTGTCCCTGGGGCAAGAAGTGTCAGGAGGTGAAGTGATGCCCTGTAGCTGCTTTCAGATCTCCCAGCCTGTAGATTTTAGGGGGACCAAAAGACCATTCAAAGGATAATCACTCTTGTGCTGACCTGCTTGGATCTGGATCATGGTTTTGGGTGGTGGTCCTGGGGTGTGTGGCCAGTGAGCCAGAGCTTGAGATGGCTGTAGAGATGGTGACCAAGTAATAGCTCCAGCAACTGCAAAAACCCAACAATTTGGGACAAAGCTCTTTCCATTCAGTAAGCAGAGTTCTACTGTGGGAAACAGCTCAAAAGTCAATTGGCAAGATGAGGAAGTACAATGAGACCAATCAATCTTTCTGGGGGGACAAAAATTATCAAAGCATGGAAATGGAGGAGGACAATGAAGTCAGAATTTCTGCATCAAAAGCTCCCAAGAAAAATTAGAGAGGCAGAGCCAAGATTGTGACATAGAAGCAGGAAAACTCTATGTGCTCCCCCCATAACCACCTCAAATAGCTATAAAAATGACTCTAAACAAACTTTAGGGCTACAGAACCCACAAAGTGACAAAGAAAAACAAATCTTCTATTGAAGACAGACTGGCAGGCAGAGAGAAAGAGTCCATCACAGACTGCTGGGAGCAGAGCCCAGCCCTGCCTGATAGCCTCAGGGCATCCTGCCCAGCCTTGGCTAGAGGGACTTCCAAATAGTGGATCACCAGCAGCTGTTATGGTTTCCAGAATTATCAACCCATAAATGCCAAAGACAAAGTGAGATGTCAGAGTAGATTTTGGGAACAGGGGGTCCAGGAGTGTGGTCCAACCTTGGCCCTAGTAGGGAGAAGCAGTTGAGGCATGGAGGCCGCCATTGAGTGGCTGCTTGAAAGCTCCTGGACTGCAGCTTGTAGGGAGATAAAGCAACAATTCTGAGGGGGGTAACAGCTCTTCTTTTAACCTGTTTAGATCTGGATAGCTCTCTAGGGTGGAGATCCCAGTATGTGTGACCAGGTGTCAGAGCTGGTGGAGGCTTTATAGAGGGCACCCCACTAATAGCCCAGGCAGCTTCGAAAATCCCAGTGATTTGGGACAAAGTTATCCTCTCAGTAAGCAGAGTTCTTCTGTGGCAAAAAGCTCAAAAGTCAAGTAACTGAGCAGCAACATGAGTGAGCAAAGGAAGCATAGAAATCTGACTTTGGATTCCTATTTTAGGGACAAGAAGGATCAAAGCACGGAACAGGAGGAAGACAATAAAATCAAAACTGTACTAAAAGCTTCTAATAAAAATATGAACTAGTTAGAGGCCAGAGAGGAACTTAAGAAGGATTTTGGAAACTAAATAAGAGAAGTGGAAAAAAATTGGGAAGAGAAATGAAAATGATGCAAGGAAATCATGAAAAGAGTGTCAACAAATTGATTGAAGAAAATAACACTTTAAAAAATAGACTAACTCAGATGGCAAAACAGGCTCAAAAAGCCAATGAGGAAAAGAATGCCTTAAAAACCTGAATTTGCCAGATGGAAAAAGAATCTCAAAAGCTCACTGTAGAGAATCATTCCTTCAGAATTAGATTGGAACAAGTGGGAGCTAGTGACTTTATGAGAGATCAAGATACTATTAAACAGATCCAAACAAATGAAAACAAAATAGTAGGCAATGTGAAATATCTCATTGGAAAAACCACAGACCTGAAAAATAGATCCAAGAGACACAATTTAAAAATTATTGGACTACCTGAAAGCCATGATCAAAAAAAGAACCTAGAAATCATCCTTCAAGAACTTCTCAAAGAAAATTGCTTTGATGTTTTAGAACCAGAGTACAAAATAGAGGTAGAAAAAAATACAACAATCACCTCTTGAAAAATATCTCAAAAAGAAAACTCCTGGGAATATTATAGCCAGGTTCCAGAGTTCCCAGATCAAGGAGAAGATATTACAAGAATCCAAGAAGAAACAATTTGAATATTGTGGAAACACAGTCAGGATAACACAGGATCTGGCAGATTCTACCCTGAGGGATCAAAGGATTTGGGACATGCTATTCTGGAGGTCAAAGGATCTGGGATTAAAACCAAGAGTCACCTACCCAGAAAAACTGAGTATACTCTTTCAGGGGAAAATATGGTCATTCAATGAAATAGAGGACTTTCAAGCATTCTTGATGAAAAAACCAGAGTTTAATAGAAAATTTGACATTCAGATGTAAGAAGCATGAGAAGGTAAACAGGGAAAAGAAATCATAAGGGACTTATCAAAATTGAACTATTTACATTCCTAAATGGAAAAACAATAATTATAACTTATGAAACTTTTCTCAGTATGCAAATAGTTTAAGGGAATATACATGAATATATATGTATACATACATATACATATATGTTTATATAGGAGGATATATATGCATATGAATACATACATAATGTGTGTATATTTGTGTACAGGTGTACATAGACAGAAGGCACAGGATCAATTGAATAGGAGGGGATGGTATTTTTAAAAATAAAATTAAGAGGTCAGAGAGGAATATAATGAGAGGAGATGGGGGGAGAGAATAGGAGCAAGGGAAAACTGTTACAATGGAAGGGAAGAACAGGAAGGCAAAAAGGAACGGATCAACCTTACTCTCATTGAATTTGGCTCAGGGAGGGAATAATATACACACTAAATAGGGCATCTCACCCTACAAGAGAGTGGGGGGAAGGGGATGAGAGGAGGAATGACAGAAGGGAGTGCAGGTTTGTGGGGGAGAGAAGTTAGAAGCACACATTTTTGAAAAGGGACAGTGTCAAAGTACAGAATAGAACAAGTGTGGGGTGTTATAGGATAGAGGGAAATATAGTTAGTCTTTCACAATATATCCACTATGGAAATGTTTTGCTTAGCTACACATGTGCAAACTATATTGAACTGCCTATCTTCCCTATAAGGGTCGGTGATGAGGGAGGAAGGGAAAGAATCTGGAGTTCAAAATTTTAAAATAAAATGTTTAAATATATAATAATTATAATAATAATTATTATTTATTTTTATTATTATTTTATATGCAACTTGGAAATAAGATATATAGGCACTGGGGTATAGAGATCCATCTTGCCCTACTAGAAAGTCGGAGGGGGTATGGGGGAGGATATAGGAGAGAGCAGATTGGGGGATGGGCTATTCAGTGGATCACTGATTTGGGGTGGTGGGTTGGGGAAAGATGGGGTGAAAATTTATAACTCAAAATCTTGTGCAAATAAATTATATAAAATAAAGATAATTTAATTGAGAAAAAAAAGATCCCTAAGAGAAAATTCCTAGGAATATTATAGCCAAATTCCAGAGTTCCAGGTCAAGGAGAAGATATTACAAGCAACCAAGAAGGAACAATTTTACTGTTATGAAAACACAATCAGAATAACACAAGGTCTAGAAGCTTCTATATTGGGGTATGACATTTCAAAGGTCAAAGGAGCTAGGATTAAAAGCAAGAATCACCTGCCCAGCAAAATTCCTCCCTCCAGAGAGAGAGAGAGAGAGAGAGAGAGAGAGAGAGAGAAGCATTGGAAGGTAAACAGGAAAAAGAAATCATAAGGAACTTATTAAAGTTGAGCTATTTACCTTCTTACATGGAAAAAAAGATAATTAACTCAAGAGACTTTTCTCAATATGAGGATAGTTGAAGGGAACATATATATATATATATATATATATATATATATATGTGTGTGTGTGTGTGTGTGTGTGTGTGTGTGTGTGTGTATATACATATATATTGGGGTGTGTGTATAAATATATGTGAGTGTGTGCGTATTTATGTATGTGTATACATAGACAAAGGGCACAGGATGGGTTGAATATGAAGGGATGATATCTTAAAAATAAAATTAAGAGTTGAGAGAGGAATATATTGGATGAAGGAGAAAGGGAGAGATAGATTAGGATAAATTATCTCATGTAAAAGAGGCAAGAGAACAAGGTTACAATGGAGGGGAAGAGCAGGAAGGTGAAAGGGAATGGGTCAACCTTACTCCCATTGAATTTGGTGTAAGGAGGGAATAACATACATATTCAATAACATACACATTCAATATTACCTTACAGGAAAGCAGGGGGGAAGGCCATAAGAGGGGAGGTGATAAAAGTGAGGGCAGATTGAAGGAGAGGGTAGTTAGAAGAAAGCACTTTTGAAAAGGGACAGATCAAAGTATAAAATAGAATAAGTAGGGTGAGGGATAGGATGAAGGGAAATATAGTTATTCTTTCACAATATAACTATTATGGAAATGTTTTGTGTAACCACACATCTACATCCTAAGTTTAATTGCTTGTCTTCCCAGTTGGGGTGGGTGAGGAGGGAAGAAGGGAAAGACTCTGGAACTCAAAAGTTTCAAAAAATAAATGTTAATGTATGTTACATGCAACTGGGAAATAAGATATACAGGCACAGGGGTATAGAAATCCATCCTGCCCTACTAAAAAGTTTGGGGGAGGGGACATGGGGGAGGATATAAGGGAGAACAGATTGGGGCAAGGGTTATTCAGTAGGCTCACAATTTTGAGATGGGTGTAGGGGAGAGATGGGGAGAAAAATTTGTAACTCAAAATCTTGTGGAAATGAATGTTGAAAATTAAAAATAAATAAATTTGAAAAAAAAAGAGCAGGGAAGATTTCTTATAGATTTGTGAATTTCCTGTACTACCTAAGCTCGTTCCTTACAAAGAGTCATGTTAAATATTTGATGAATGAATGACTTGATTCAATGAATGAATGGATTGAATAAAATTGTAGTAAACCCGGTAACTGTAATTGAGTGCCCCAAAGTCACTAGAGTATGACTTTTCTGCATAGTTTTTCACTGGTCTTCTACCCAGGCAGAATGTACTGCTGTGTACTAAGTTTTGATGTGACATTTCACATGTATTAGACTACACCATTACTCTCTTTTCTGTCATTGATCTTTTAGCTCCCTTTATGTCAAAAGAAGAATATTTCTGAAATGTGTCATAACTGTACAATTACCTGTGACTCGAGAAAATGATAAATATCAAGTTTCATTTATTTGGGTTTTTTTCAGAACTTTCCAATTAAGGTTGAACATCATTTCCAATTAAGTCCCTTTTAACTCACTTCCAATTCTAACTTGATTTAAGCCAAGCTCCCTTTTAACTAACCTCCTATTCTGTATCTAACTCCTTGATATCAGAGAATGATAGGATGCTCCCTATGATATCATTACAGTTCAGATAAAAATAATCCACCTAATTGGCTACACAGGACCATTTTGCTTTTTGAATGAGCCCCTGCATGTATGCCTCAAGTTAAGGACCACCCATTTATTGGAAGACAAGCAGTTTGACAAGTGGTAATTTCAAGCCTTGGTATGACTATTCACATTTTTAAAAGTGCTTTTAGTCTGCCTGGATAGCAGAGACTTAGGAATACACCAAGGAATCCCAAGCCTCCAGGCCTCTTAATATAGCCTCAAAGCAGCCTAGTGTAAGTTGAAACGCTGGGCAGCCTGACAGTGTTCTAGCCAAGAACAGCAGCAGCGAATCATTTTTCTCCATGTGCGAGCTGGTGGAAATAAAGGGCATTTTTTTCTTTCCCTCTAACATTTTCCCATAAGGAATAAAGAGAGATTAGGAATAAAGACAGGAGGAAGCCAGTGTTTTGACAGAAAATGGCATTTTCAAGCTGTGGCAGAGATAGACCTCAAATCCCAATTTTTCTTCATTAAAAAAGTCCGGATTCTTACAGTAGTGGGTTTAGATTTTGCTTTCATATGTGATTCACCATGTTGTAACTAAAGAAAAAATAGATCAGAGTTTCAACCTTGGATCTTCCACACATTTATTTTTCTTTGTGTAAACACAGAGATTGTCCTTGGTTTTAACACATAGACCTATACTTGTACCTTACTGCTCTTGACTTTGCAATTACACAATACTTTTTCTCAAATAGAATCACAATGAGAACAGATCTTCATAAGTAAAGTGAAATGGAGAGTTGAAACAATTAATTTAATAACATATTTAGCAGTAAGGCTCTAATAAACAGTCAAAACCCTGGGGCATAGAACAGCAATCAACAAGCCCTCTGACCCCATTGCTCCCTAATTGTATAGTCTATCTTTTATATGGCAGAGTGTATTACTCAATCTCTGACTTGGCTCTCACCTAGGCATACCTCGTCCTTTCATTTTCTCACTGTCATTTCATTGATTCACCTTTGCTTAGGGTCATGATTTAAACACAGTATAATCAGATTAGGAAATTCAGAATGAAAAGGAAACGATTAATTTCAGGCAACATATTGTACATCCCATTCAGTCCTCACATCCAGTCCTTACAAGTGGCAAAAACATCTTCTGGAATGGAATCTCTTTTCTTTCTAACTGCCACAGCATGGAAAAGAGTGATCTAACTCAGAACTTAACCTCTCATTGACTGTTACAAACCTTACATTGCCAGGTGAATAGGTGTGCGTTGTTCTACATCAGATCCCTCCAAGAACCCATCTTTCACTTTCAATATCTGCACATGGACACATCCATTTTACATTGCCATCTTCCTGCAAGTTTGTCTATCTAATGCAGGTCCAAACTAAGACAATGTCTTCTTCTGTCTGTATATCTTTCTGGTTAGAGTGTATGGCATCATCCCCTCTATATTTGGAGAAATGAAGTTAAAAAAATAAAACCTACAATATTTATAATCATTGGAGTATTGACTACATATAACCCTTTGAAGTAGGACTCTGAAGTCTGTATATCAATGATTCTCAATAGGTATGCTTTTAATGCCATTCACAAGGTAAGCCATGATGTTTTGGACATCATACTATTGCAGATTAAGAAAATGTACAAGAAATTTTATTTTATATAAATTGTATCTACCTGACATCAGATGGTAAGAATATCATTTAAAAAGTTAAAAAAAATGTCTTTTACACATATACATTGACTATAAACACATACGATTTAAAACTGAAAGGATACAATAAAAATAGTTCTTTTAATTGAGCCACACACATGCAACTTTTCTAACTTTTGTGTAATGTTGCCGATTTAAATGTCCCATGTGGTTCAGATCCTCTTGGCAAAGAATGTGCTGACAGAAAAAAAAAAAGTTTGAAAGCAAATGGCTCTAAACTGATTGTCCTTCAAGAATTCATTATGGTTTCCATAGAATGAGCAGTATTTTTCGTGGGTATTGATCTTGAAGATAATATGAAAATCGAATAGGATAGATAAGACCTCATGGTATGGGGACAAGAACACCGACTGTTTGCTTCTACCTTTAGTTTTACAGTTAACTAGCTTCGTGACCTTGTCTAAGTCACTTAACATTTATGTCTTCATTTATAAAATACTAGATGAAATTATTTAGGACTAGATAATATTCAAATAAGTTTTGTTGCAGCTTTAGGAATCTGTGATTTTGACCAGGTTCTTAACTCACACTTAATTATACAGCATGTTGCTATGTTACTATGTAAACCTTAGCCTGGTGAATGCCTAGTATATTAAAGAGAGGGCTGACTATTAGGTTTATGCTAATCCTCTGCAGCTACTCAGTGAAGCGATAACATGTGTCTGTCCTTTGCCTTCCTGGGCAGATGCTTTAGCAATAGTGACCAGCACAGTGGAATTACTGAACAATGGTCACAGGAGCTTGCAGCACAGAGTGAAATGGAAGAGACTCCCAGAGGGTTATATACATGCACAAACTCTGGCTTCTGAGTTACTTGATGCATTCCAGAGCATGGCTTTTAAAAAATAGATAGAATAGAGCTGAACTTGTTACAGGGGCTTACTTGATTCTGTCCATGATGAGAAATGGATCAGACAGGATGCCTTCGTTATCAAATTAGTCATACCATTGTGGCACATTTTGTGGATGCTCTCAAGTGCTGTCTGTCTCCAAGAATTTATGGAGAGAAGTGCATAAAAGCAGTCATTCAAAGGGTAAACAGGGTTGAGGCCTCATCCAAGTTCTTCATAGTTTCCTAAGTTTGATTTGAAAGGAAAACTTGATCTTATTTTAGTATAGTGTTCTTTGTGACAAGTAGCATAAATTATTTGATAGGGCCCTGTGACTGTGGCTGAGAGACCTAGGCTTTTCTCTCACCTTAACCACAGTCTTGCTAGGTGTCTACAGTAAGGATTTTCTTTTTGCTTTTTGGAGGGCAATTGGGGTTAAGTGACTTGCCCAAGGTCACACGGCTAGTTTTTGTGTTAAGTGTCTGGGGCCAGATTTGAACTCAGGTCCTCCTGATTCCAGGGCCAGTGCTCTATTTACTGTGCCACCTAGCCACCCCAAGGATATTCTTTATACACAGTTGTCATAGAGATCATATTTTCTGCAATGAGACTGGGAATGTAGAGGGGATTTTCCAGAGTATTTTAAACTAACCATATGCTAAACAAACATCAGATATACAAGTTGTATGCTAAAAGTCCCTTGTATTCACTGAAATAATGGTAAGGATAGGAGTCATTTGTAATAATAGGGTCATTTGTAATAATAGGAGGCTATTTCAAATCAGCTAAGGCTGGAACAGAATACCTAATATTGTAAATTATATGACAAGAGAGCAATTGGTCCTAAAATGAAAAAAAAAAATCAACTAGATGCATTGTTTACACAGTGCCAGACAAGTGAGTTAATGAAGATCTTGGATCTATGGACTCATTGGGAAAATAAACCAATTGATTGCTTGGGCATTCTGTATAGATTCCAGATATGGATAGGTGATTTCCCTTTATTGTATTTATTTACAATGAGGATATCAAGTAAGAGCAAGCTTTCATGAGATAAAATATCCAATATTGTAACAATACAATTTCACCTAAGTATCAAGCACACCATATATATTCACTATGTGCTTGGATATAAGAATATATTCCATATAAGAATTTTTCATGTTTTAGATGAGAAAAAAAGGTTCCCATCATTTAAACTATTTTTTTTTTAATTTAAAAGGTGGATTTTATTACCTCGGGACACCTCGGGACTGTTGGAGTACATGGTCACCCAAATCAGACAGCACTTTGACACAGACTTTGTGCTAGTTTTATAGAGGTTCCTTAGCCAGATTAAGTAAACTGAAATTACTGTGATGTAAGCTGAAACTCCAATGATTGGTCAGTGTACACTTGAAACTACAATTAGTCATTGGTCAATATACATTTGAATTTCCCACCCACAGATTAATCAAGGGTAAGCAAGGAGTGGGGGGTTCTGCCTGTTTACAGATTAAGCAAGGTGGAGTTCTCTGTTTTACAAATCAATGAAGGAAAGGTTGGGCTGCCTGTTTTACAACAAGGAAAGGGTACTCACCCTTTGTGTCTGACATTCAGGAAAGGCAAAGTGACAAAACAAAGGGGGAAGGGCAGAGTGGAGCTGGGTCCAACATTCCCTACTCTTTCTTGTATGTCAAACCTTTGACATAGCTGGGTTCACATCTAGGGGTCACATCTAGATTACCCAATTCTGTTCCTAAAGGATGGGGGGGGTACCTGATAATTAACATTAATGGAGTTAACACTGGATTTGACAAATTGTAGAAAACAATAAGATAGGGTCCTACGATTAGGGCTATGATCAGAAGGAGGAAAGGCTAATACCAATACCAAGTCTGATATCAATTTAGTGAGTTATGGGGGTGTTCCAAGGGAAGAGGGACTGATACCCATTCTCAGAATTTTTCAGCTCTCTGTGCATCAGCAATATTCTGGCTTACCAACTTCAGACTCTCCCTCAACACTTCAGAGTTGTTGCACAGAAGCAACAAGCCTCACCAAGGACTGCATACAAGCCACCCTGTTTAAGAAGGTCAAGGCCTCTGTGGTTCTGAAGAACCACCTCTGCCAGAGAGTCCACCTGTCTTTCCAGGGCTGAGATGGACTGCTCTGTGTGGGAGAGATCAATATTTACTTGTGTACTTAAGGCCTGATAGTTGGCCTCCCCCTTAATAAAGGCTGCCATCCCAGTCGCTGCAGAACCCACAAGGCCCAAGCCCACTGAGATGGGAATGAGGAGTAGTACTGCCTGTCTTTGGCAGTGGCTCGGTTGCCCTGGGAGAAAGGTGACTCAGGGAATTATGGCCACTAGGATACACCGGGGGCCCTCAGTGTGTTGTTGTCTGAGGAACACTGTAGCAGAGACACACTGGGTAAGGCCATCGTGGCTAATACCAATACTAATACCAGATCTCTTCTGTTTACAATCTCATTAAACCTTGATGAAGAAAGTTAGTTGAAAACTTAAAATGATCTTAAATAGTTTGCATAACTTTCTGCACATGATCTAATTCTGGATGAGAAATAACATTAGATTTTCAACTAAGCTGACAAAAAACCTCACAAATGTAGAGTTTACATTCTTAGGTGTGTGACAGATCAGATCTCGAAGCCTGGGCCTGATCAATAACCTGAGGACAATCAGAGACAGCTGGGGAGAAAAAGCCAGTGGGTCTCCACTGAATGAGGGGTGGAGATGGAAAGGGGCTGACCCAAAAAAAGGCTTATCAGCTTCTTTAACAAGGAGGGCCTCTGCAGAGATGGCCTGGAGGCAAAGGGCCCTCCAGCAGCTACAGAATCCAGGGCCCCAGGATTTTTTGATTAGCTGTAATAGTATTCCTACTTCAAAAATGTTTCTTAAGTTCACTTAGCTAAATAGACCTTTAGATACACAATACAGTCTCAGAAAGATGGTAACAAATTAACAATGAGTATCAAATGACCTCAAATGACTTATCAATTGACATCAATTGACCTTATCAATTTTGGCATGGATTCAAAGTTAGACCGATAACAACATATGCCAGTCATACAATTTTTACTACAAGTATTTCACAAATGCTATTAATTTTCCTTTTACAAATTCAAGGAACAAGTCAAGCTGAGATAGCAAAAAGCTTGTTTTTTTAAGCAGTCCCAATATTCTATTTCCAGTTTCTTAAAAATTTTAATTCTTAGTTAATTTTACCAGGACTTGTAAATTGTAAATTTTCCAAATCAAAATTTCAAAATATTGCAAAGACAGGGAGAATTTTGGTGGACCTTTTGAAAGTGAGCTTTGAATTTGCCAATCTCAAAGCTCCACACTTAATTGGCTTTAATTGATCAGGCAGGAGAGATTTTTTAAATTTGACAAAGAGCCTCCCTACCTCCCACAATGCTCACAAGGAGGGCTCTGCAGGGCCTTCACCTTCTCTTGCCTGAGCCAGCAGAAGCTCAGGGTGGAGGTCAGCCCTTAGTCTGACCTGGGAACCAGGCTGGCCCACCCCTCCCCGCCCAGCCAAGGTCATGAGCCATGTGGCCAGCCAAGCCAGGCTCAATAAGGCCAATTAGGCTGGGTTAATGGATTTCCTGAGGGGATGGCTGAGTCAGAAGAGGGTTCTTCTGGAAACTAATATATCATCTTCCCAGTGGAAATCAGAAAAGCTCACTTGAAGGTGCTCTTCTGACAGCCACTCAAATACCTACTTTGCAGGAATAGAAACTTTAAAACAAGACTTTAAACAACTGAGCTCAGGACAAAACTTTAGGAACACTCAAACATATTACAAACAAAGGTCCATATCCCCACTTCTTTACTTCCCATAGATTCTGAACAGTAAGCAAATGGGCTCAATTGAGTGTAGGACAGACAAACAAACATATAACCAGACCAGATACGGGCAAGGGGATCAACGTCTCGAGCCTTGCCCGGGGAAGAAGTACCCTATGGGGGCACTATAAGCCTTGTCAGGCTCTCTTTCCCTCCAGACATTTACCAGCATATTTAACCAGACATACCATGGAGATATTATTTAACCAGACATTTACCGGTATATTCAACCAGATATACCACGAACAACATTTAACTTACCCCCCAGACTGGAGGTCCTGGATCCATGAAAAGCCGAATGAGGAGCAAGTCAGAGTCAGGAGGCAGGCTCAATCTTCCCTCCTCGAGACCTGGTGCCCTGGAATGTCATCAGGGGCTAGCCCCACTAGGGCTTGGGGAGAGCAGATGCCTACATCCGGAGGCTGAGAGCTCTTCTTATTTGGGGATCTTTGGGGTGACACGGAACACCCCAAATCTCACTGGGGCCTCCAAATGTTGTACCTTAATAAAAGTGAGAAGAAGATCCCCAAGATTAAATTTAAAAGGTGGATTTTATTACCGTGGGACACCAGGGGACTGTCAGGGTACATGGTCACCCAAATCAGACAGCCTCATTTAAACTATTTACAGTGAGATTTGTAATGAATGAGAACTATGATTTATGATAAAATGTTTCAAAAATATCTTCCCATTTACTTCATATATATATATGTGTATATATATATATGTATATATATATGTTTGTATACAGATATATATGTACATACACACATATAAAATACACACAAACTTGCATATTCAGTCATTTTTAGTCATATCTGACTCTTTGTGAACCCATTTGGGGTGGGTTTATTTTTTTTTGTTTGGTTTTTTTTTTTTTTTTTGCTTTTTGGAGGGCAATTGGGGTCAAGTGACTTTCCCAAAATCACACGGCTAGTAATTGTGTCAAGTGTCTGAGGCCAGGTTTGAACTCAGGTCCTCCTGACTCCAGGTCTGGTGCTCTATTCACTCTTCCACCTAACTGCCCCATTTGGGGTGCTCTTGAAAAATATACTGGCATGATTTGCTATTTCTTTTTCCAGCTCATTTTACAGATGAGGAAACTGGGGCAAACAGAGTAAAGTGAGCTGCCTGGGGTCACACAGCTAGTAAGTGTCTGAGGTTGGATTTGAACTCAGGAAAATGAGTCTTCCAGACTACAGGCCTGGCCACCTCACTGACCATATTATATTGATTACATATAAATTTATCTACAAAACATTTACATATGTATATCTAAATAGATAGATGAATAAATTGATAGACAGGCAGATAGGTGTAGAGTTTTGCAGGGAAATTGAATAGATAACCCTTAAGTTTGAATTAGCATAGTATCTGACACAGAATAGATGCTGCAGAATACTTATTTCTCTCCCTCCCCTCCCATCCCCTTCCCTTCCTCTTCCTTTTCCTTTTCCCTTCCCCTTCCCCTTCCTTTTCTTTTCCCTTTATCTTTCTTATCCCTTCCCCTCCCTTTCCCTTTTCCTTTCCCTTCCCTTTCTTTTCCCTCCCCCTTTCCCTTCCCTTCTCTTTTCCCTTCCCTTCCCCTTCCCCTTCTTTTTCTCTTTCCTTCCCTTTCCCATATTTTCCTTTTCTGCTCTATGATCTTGTTCAATAAATAGATGCAGGTGCTCTTATTTTATATGAACTGACCTTCATTATACACAAGTGATTGTTTTCAGACAGGTATACCATAGAAAAATAATAATCCCTATCAATATAGTTCCCTAAGAAGAGACTTGTTGTAACAAGGTGAGTGAATAACCTGTTTTATTAGCCTTGTATCTAAACACTGACACTAGGATTAGTTCAGTCTTCAAAAGGGATAATTAGTTGAGGACCTAAAAGCAGCAGTAGGAGACATGATTACAAATTGATAGCATTCCAGATTCAAAATCAAAGGAAATAAAACAAAATGAAAGCATAAAGAGAAAAGAGATTTCTATTATGTTGTAAAGAGTGTTACTTGAAAGGATTTCATGAAGAAAAATGTTGTCTCTTGATAAGAATGGAAGGGAAGATTATTAATAATGATTCCAGAAAGTATTAATGTTTTTCTTTAACAACAACTATAACAACAAAAACTAAAGCAAAGCAAAGAAAAATAAAATTGGTCCACAGAAATGAATCTGTCTTTAACATAATTTGCAATTCTTCTGTCAGAGCTCAAGGACCCTAATTTGGAATCCCTTTAAGAATCTGTAAGTGTAAAGATGTTCGGTTCTTTCATTCAAATTTATGTTGTGTCTGGCAACTTTGTTAGTATTTTCTAAAACAATCAAATTGGGAATTACTAACATTTTCCAATCATACCTTTTTCCTTCCAAACTGTGTTCATCCCTTTCCATTATTTTCCATATGAATAGAGCACAGAAATGCAGCATTGCCCAAATCCCTCATTTTATACACAAAGAAACAAAAGCTCAGTGAGAAAAAAAAAATGAATGGCTTAAGACCATGTAACTAGTTGTGGCAGGGCTTGGACTAGAGCTCTAATTTCTTCACAACCATTACTTTGTTCTCATCAGATATTCCAGATTCTCATTAAGCCAATTTTGAGTTCTAGACTCTGAATTGGAATCAATGTTTACTTTCCGACTGGCCAGTGATGAGGTTTTAACTAGAAATCATAGACTTAAAGGGGATCATCAAAAAGTGGAAAGGGATCATCTGAGAGGGAATTTCAACAAATCCTCTCCCCAAAATAAACATATTTTAAAAAATCATCTTAAGAACATAAAGGGTAAATCAACATTACAGAGAAAAGAGAAGTATTTTCTCCTACCTAGGAGATGTAGATGTATAGAACAACATTCCTCCTCTCATCTTCTACATAGATTTGTTTCTTGAAGACACATGCCTACACCTCTCAACACTGGATTCCAGTTGATTTGGTCATAACACATATCAGGTGAACTTGGGAAAAAACCTGGTAAATGTCTCACAGCTGGTTTTCATTTAAATTGTTCTCATTCTCAAAGGAGATAGATGGGATTTTAATTATGATTTCATACCAACATAGAGTTTTATTTTCTTTAAAGTTCAATACAGATCTTAAATACTTCTCTTTCTCCCTAGTAGCTATGAAAAAAAAAAAGTGGTTGAGGCATTCAACAAAGGCCCAATACCCTAATCCAGAGGATTAGTAATTTAGAATCGCCTTTATTTTTCCTAGCTACTAACTG
Organism: Gymnobelideus leadbeateri; assembly: GCA_011680675.1. NCBI lineage: Eukaryota > Metazoa > Chordata > Mammalia > Diprotodontia > Petauridae > Gymnobelideus > Gymnobelideus leadbeateri. The sequence goes on from WOXC01007596.1 coordinate 939,508, forward strand.
ATTGTACTCACACAATAAACTTACAGATAGAAAATAAAAATTTTAGTTATCTAAGTACTTGAAATTCATGTTGTCAAATATTCTAATGATTGAACGAATGTATGTTTCCATCTGTATGTTCTGTGTCATGGCTGAAGAGTAAAGTCCCTTTTAATAAACTTTCTATGTATGTGGCATATACAATTTTGAATTATCTAGTAGAAAGAAAAAAAAATAGAAGGAATTGTATTAGTATTTTTGTAGTTAACATGCTACTTCATGCCCAAGAAAAAGTTGTTGATGTGTATTTCCTAAATTATAATGCCCATCTTATAATGAAGATTAACATTTACATTTAAAAGGATAATATAATTTCTATTATTTGTCCCCTGCCCTTCTGACTCTGATTTCATATTGTGTGTGTGGGCCCCCCCCCCCTCTCTCTCTCTCTCTCTCTCTCTCTCTCTCTCTCTCTCTGTGTAGAACTATTTAAGCACTTTATTATTTTCTGATTTTTACGAATGCTCTGTGGATCTGGGGATATGTCTTCAGATCTAGAAAAGGCTATTCCTGTATGACTTCAATATTTTTTAGAATTAATGATAATAGAGATAGACAGATAAACAGATAAGTAGACAGATACATATGATAGGTGGATAGATAGATGCATTTCTTCATAACTGACAAGAAGAGGAATATTAGGGTCATTTAGTGAGGCAAGTATAAAATTCTCCACTGATTGGGAAAATGAAAATAACAGAAATGGTATATAAACTAAGGGTTTGATGCAAATTTAAATATTATTATTATTAATATTATGAATCCTGGACAATATGAAGGCCAGTGGAAACCTATAGAAGAATTTTATTCTATTTTATACTTTATTTTTAAACTTAGCAGGAGTCTAAGAACTTTGCACAAGCTAGTATAGATGCAATGTTAGTAAGTACAACTAATTCTTGGAGGAAAATGATAATGGATGTAGTGATCATAAGTGGCTTACTTTTGATTTTATTTGCTTTTGTATTAAAGTAAAACTTTATCAATATATGTAACTTACTTTGTATTAAAAATGATCGCTAGTTTATTTTTAGAGCTACAACACTTAGCTAATATAGGCTACTAGCAATGGTGAATGACTGAAGAATTGGGAAAACAATCATTAAGTGCTTATTACATGTCTGGCTATGCCCTTAAGGAGCTTACATTTTAATAGAAGAAGCCAAAACATAAAGAGCAACCAGAAAGTGATAAGGGTACTTTAAAATAAAATATTCTGTAGAAAATGACTTTTATTTCCATTCCGTTAACATTCTTTTCTAGCTATTTTAAATAAATATTAAATTATGCAGATTAGACCATACACACCAGGGTTCAATAGAATCCCACAAATACTTATTGAAGACATAAGGATATAACAAGTTAAGTCAAAATGGCACAAGATTTTGACATAAAGGTTCATACCCTAAGCAAATTAGGGAAATATGGAATAGTTTATCTCTCAGATCTATGGATAAAGGAAGAATTTAAGACCAAACAAGATAATAGAGTATACTACAAAATGTAAAATTAATAATTTTGATTATATGAAATTAATTTATTTTTGCATAGACACAAGTAGTGGAACCACAATTAGAAGGAACAGAAACTTGGGGGAAAATTTATACCAAATATATCTTATGCAGTTCTTATTTCTCAAATATATAGAGAACAAAGTCAAATTTATAAGGATGCACATTGTTTTCCAATTGGCAAATGATCAAAGAATATGAACAAGCAGTTTTCAAGCAAAACAATAAAAGATATCCATAGCCATATAAAAAATTCTCTAAATCATTATTGATTAGAGAAATGTAAATTAAATAGCTCTGGGGTAGCACTCCACACCTATCAGATTGCTTAAATAAAAAAAAAAAAATTCGTGGTGGCTAAGAAATGAAAATTGAGGGGAATTTCGATTAAATTGGGAAATGACTGAACAAGGTTTTGTATTTGATTGTTATGTAATGTTATTGTTCTCCAAGATATTATTAACAGGATGACTTCAGAAAAACCTAGGAGGACTTACATGAACTGATGTAGTGTGAAATGAGTAAAACAAGAACACTGCACACAGTGACGGCAATATTTTATGATGAACTATAAAATGACTTAGCTTTTCTCAGCAATACAATAATCCAAGACAATCCCAAAGGATTTGTGACAAAAAATGTTATGGACCTGCCGAGAAAGGACTAATGGCATCTGAATACAGACAACACGTAGAACTTTTCTCTTTCTTTCCCCTTCTTTTTCTTTTTCTCTCCCTCCCTTTCTTTCTTCCATTGTTCCTTCCTTCTTTCCTTCCCTCCTTTTTCACGTTATCTTCCTTCCATAAGATGACTAATGTGGAAATAAGTTTTGCATGCTTGCATGTTTATAGCCTATATCAGATTACTTACCATTTCACATAGCAGGTGGGGGGGAAGAAGTAAAGGAGGATATAATTTAAAACTTAAAACAACAACAAAAATTAAAATTGTTTTTACTTGTAATTGGGAGAAAATAAAAAAAATAATTATTATGATAAAGTTCTTAGGAGTGATATTTATTATTTTTCCCACATAGAAATGTTAAGTGTTTAACTCTGTTGAGTCCCTTATGATTACTCTTTCATGTTTACCTTTTTATCCTTCTCTTCAGTTTTCTTTTTGAATGTCAAATTTTCTATTTATCTCTGGTCTTTTCATCAAGAGTGCATAGAAGTCTTCTATTTAATTAAACATTCATTTTCCCCCAAACGATTTATATTCGGTTTGTCTGGGTAGTTTATTCATGGCTGTAATTGTAGATCCTTTGCCCTCCAGAATATCATATCTCAAGCTTTCTGATCCTTTAACATGGAAGCTGTTAAATCTTGTGTGATCCTGACTACAGAACCATAACATTTGAATTGTTTCCTTCTGGATGTTTCCAACACTTTCTCCTTGACCTTGGAGATCCGGAATTTGACCAATGCTTTTCTTTCATTTTGATATCTCTTTTAGGAGATGATTGATGGGGTTTTTTTTCATTTTTTATTTTACATTTTGATTCTAGGATATCAGGGCAGTTTTCCTATGTAATTTATTGAAATATAATATCAAGGCTACATTTTAAAAATCATGGTTTCCTGATAGTCCAACAATTTTAAATTCTCTCTTCTTGATCTATGCTCCATTTTTCCAATGAGATATTTCACATTATCAGTATTTTGATTTTGTTTTATTGTTTCATTAAGTTTCATAGAATAATTAGCTTACAATTTCCTACCTCTATTTTTAAAGTAATTATTTTCTTCATTGAGATTTTGTGCTTCTTCTTTTCAATTTGGAGAATTCTGATTTATAAGGAGTTCAGTGAATTTTTGTGTTCCTTTTTTACCATTATGCCAATTCTGTTTTAAATATATTTTCCTCAGTATAATTTTGCTCTTTTACCAAGATGTTAATTCTCTTTTCATAATTTTCTTGCATCGCTCATTATTTCCCCCAGTTTTTACTCTAGTGTACTTATCTTTTTCTTTAACTTGTCCAGGAATTGTCCTTGAGTCCAATTATCTTTCAGTGTAGCTATTTTCACATTGTTTTCTACTTCTGAAAGTCTTGTTATTCCCTTGCCACTGAAATACCTTTAAATAATCAAGTTTTGTTTTTGTTGTTGTTTGCTATTTTCCCATCTTATTTCTTTACTTTATGCTTTCTGTTAAAGCTGGAGTCTGTTCACCTTGATGTGGGGAGGCACTGTGGCAAACTTTCAGGTTTTTTGTTTCCTGCTGTTTGAGAACTAGTTCTGGAGATATGCAAGATTTTGGTACTTATAATGTAGTGTGATTTGGTAAGAGGTGGTTTGTGCTCTGGTCTTTACATGGAAAGGGTCCTCTGCTCCTCTGCAATAGCAAATAATAATGCTTCTCTTGGCCCTGAAGCTATCATCTGGTCCTCTGTCCCCCAGCTTCTGCAAATGTTAGCACTCCTCTTGGCCCATCAGTGACCAGAATTCCCGTTCTCCTACTGCCATAGGTTCTAGCAATCCTCTTGTCCTTTTAACTATGGTCAGGGCTCCTTCTACCTTTGAATGTGATCATAGTTCAACTTTCTGCTCTGGAACTGTGACCCAAAACTGCATATGGACCATAGAGTTGCAATAAGCACCCACTGCCCCCATTGCCATTAACGGGTTTCATTTTCTCTGACCAGTTGATAGACCCCCACCTTGCTGTCTCTGGGATGACAGCTGTCAAAGCTGTTGCTGCTACCGCAGCTGTGTTGGCTGCCTCCAAGGGAGGTTCTGCTGCTTCAGAATTTGATTCAAGGCTTTATTTTACATTTGTTTCAAGGATAATGTTGGGAGAGTTCACCTGGGTCCTGGCATGTACTCTGCCATCTTGGCTCCACATCTAGGGAATGGCTATTGGAACTTAGAATGTTCAATTGGAGATTTGGGATAGAAGTGAGATTATTTGAGAAAACAAGATAAGAAGGAGCATGTTAGAAAATAGGAAAAAGTTAGGCAAATAAAGTTATTCCAGAAAGTTTCACAAAATGCTTTGAAATATAGAAAATTGGGATCTATAACAAAATCATATAATTTACTGCTAAAAGGAATTTTAGAAGGCACCAAGATAAATGAGACAGTGGAAGTTATGTGACTTGTCCAAGGTCTCACAAGTATAAATTGTAGAACTAAGATACCATCTTAACTCCTCAGATTGGTAATTGACCTTAATGATAATGGAATTCATCAAGAATACTAAGGAAATAAATGACATTATCAGTGAGATGAATTGAGTAGGCAATTAACTGAACTAGAAATCAAGAATTGATTGGAAAGGAAGGATTCTTCAGACAGGCAGTACAATGAATTTTTTGTGTGTCTTTGTGTGTGTGTGTGCATGTGTGTGTGTGTGTGTGTGTGTGTGTGTGTAAAAGATGGAGACATACTTACTTTGAAGAATATGAATAGAAGAAAAGAGAAGAAGAGGTGGTTTAGTCAGCAATATTTTGGGAAAAAAACAGATGGATTGAACAAAGGACAAGGGTGACTTGAAAATTATATCAGCATTTTTTTATATTTTCCACTTCCCTCAAATTTTGTAGCAAAACTCAGTTAAAAGACTTATTAATCAATTCAATTAATTCAATTATTTGAGCTAGCAGACATAAATATAATTTCTGGTTCAGAGTATGCTATGTATGTGATCCTACATTCACTCAAAGCCACAGCTTCTTAATCCCCACAGAGAAGTTTCTTTTATCAGCCAATTATGGAATGATAGGTTTAGATATGGAAGGGGTTATAGAGACCACCTAACACAACCCTCTTATTTCACTAATGAAAGAATGGTGCCACAATTATGTTAAAGGACTTAACTAAGGCCATATAGTTAGTAAGTTTAAACACAGCTCCTCTAACTTTAAATCCTCTGCTCTTTTCACTTTTCCAATGAGGTAGACAAATTATTTCAAAATAAAAGATAATATACTAGCATAGCAAGAGAATATACATGAAAGAGTCCATATATATACCAAAATGTACTGTTTCATAAGCTACCAAATTGCTGCATGGAGAAAAGATAGTGAATATGAATATATATATTGGGAAATGATTAGAGAACACATGCATTTGAGGCAACTCATGTGTCTGACTTTGAAGAGTTGCTAATGGCCACTAAGAAGTCATGGGAAAGTTTATGTTTTTCTCTATGAAATTGGCATCCTTTGTCACTGTCCTCCCCATCAAGTATGCCATTGCTGCTGAATTCCTCCACTACTGGCTTCCTTTGTTGGTGTACACCACTGCTTTCCTGAATTGCTCTGTGTTACTGTCTACTTGCTTTTGCCTGTACCACTCAGTTGAGTCCTCTCCTACGGTCTACTTCCATATGCTATAGTGCAATTCTGTGCTTACAGCTTACTTTAGGAAGAAGGCAAAGCATTCTTTAGTTATACCCAGGGCTAAGTAGTCATAGCCAGTAAAGAAGCCAGCAAGAACTAGCAGAAATGTTCATGTTTTGATTGTTTTTCCTTCAACTGCTTTTCCTTTTGGTGAACTTCCTGATTTCAGTTCCCTATTTGATTTGAAGTCAGAAAATTCCTTTCATTTCTTGTCACTAATTGATATGGTTTCTAAATATCCTAGGGATTCCATTAAGAAAAATGGAAAGGAGTTATATTGAACTGGAATGACAAGGTCCTTTTCAACTCCTATAATGTCCTAAGTTGATATGCAAATCAGTTCAGATGGAAAGTCTGCCCATTCACCTAGTAATGCAGGGAGGTATTGGGGGTGGAGTTGGGATGAGGTAGCCACTCACTCACTGCTACAGCAGGTGATGCCTCAATCACTGACCTGTGCTGGGCCTTAGGGTCTTCTGTGGGTTTGCTATGGAAAGGCTTGATGATGGTTTTCCAGGAAGCTGCCTGCCTTGAACTGTGTTCTGCCTTTTATCTGAGTGAGACAATCCTTTTCTGATGACCTTTTAAGTTGTCTTGGGCTAGAAAATTGTTTCACCTGTCTTTTTATTGGTTCTCCCTTTCCAGAATTTGTTTTAAAACACTATTTTATAATTGTTTAGAGACGAATATGGTAAATTTCAGGGGTTTCCTGGCTACCTAACCACTTGCATCCAAAAAGTCCCTATTTCCTTTAATATATATATCTACACAAAACCCTATCCTCTCTGTTCAACTTCCTATGCATTTGTAACTAACTGAAATAAAATATGGTGAAGACACTTAAATGTCTTTGAAATTCCTTTAAACCTAACTTTTCTGTAGCCCTTGAGAACATTAAGCAATGTGTAGGTACACTAGTGTTTATATTGCTGTCAGAAATACATGACAAAGGTAGAAATCTAGAAGAAATGAACCAAGACAGAGTTTCTATTAGCGACAACTGGCTCTCTCAGAATGGGCAGACTTCCCATGGCATTGGCTCAACACTAGGCCCCACACATAACACAGCACAATTCCATATGAGCCTCCAGATTCCTGAAGCACCATAAGGTACCAGCCATTCCCCCACCTCATCCCTGTCTCAGCACCAGGTGAACAGGCAGATGCCAGCACCAGTCCTACGCCATGTGCCTCAGTATCACACGAAGCAAACAGACCAACCCCTGTCACCCTAGAACAGGACCAGCCCCACCTATGTACCTCATTGCTACACTGAGTGAGCCACCAGATCCCTACAGCCCTGGTATAGCACAATGTCCCTCTATGGGCAAACAATAAGGACCTGCAGCTCCCAGCACAACAAACTTTGGACAGGGCACCTTCTACTCCAGTAGCAGAGCTCAACTTTAAAAATATGAAATAGAGTGGGAAAAATGAGCAAAAACGTAAAAGAACATGACTATAGAAAGTTATTGTGGTGACAGGGAAGATCAAGATGTGAACTCAGAAGAAGACAACAATGTCAAAATGCCAACATACAAAGCCTCAAAGAAAAAAAATATGAATTGGTCTCAATACGAAAAACAACAACAGTAATTCCTGGAAGAGCTAAAAAAGCAGCTTAAAAGTCAGATGAGAGAAATAGAAGAAAAAATGGGAAAAGAAATGAGAGTGATGCAAGACAATCATGAAAAAGTGACTTAATAAATGGCTTAATAAAGCACAGAAAACAGGGGGGAAAAGAGGTACCAAAATTTTACTGAATAAAACAACTCCCTAAAAAATGGAATTGATCAAATGGAAAAGAAGTTAAAAAAGATAACTGAAGAAAATAACTCCTTAAAAATTAGAAGTGGAAAAGTGAAAGCTAATTGCTCCATGTGACATGAAGAATCAGTCAAACAAGATAGAAAGAATCAAGAAAAAGAGAAAAAAATGTGAAATAACATTGAAAAAACAACTGAATGGGAAATATAGATGCAGGAGAGATAATTTAAAAAGTGATAGACTATCTGGCATGCACAACAGCATAAAAAGACTTGGACATCATGCTTCAAGAAATTATTAAAGGAAACTGCCTTAATATCCTAGAATTAGAGGGTAAAATGGACATTAAAGAATCCACCAATTACCTCCAGAAAGAGATTCTAAAATGACAACTTCCCAGAACATTACAGCCAAATTCCAGAACTTCCAGATCAAGGAAAAAAAAATATTGCAAGCAGTCAGAAATAAGCAATTCAAATATTGAAAACCCACCATCAGGATTATGCAGGATTTGGCAGCATTAATGTTAAAGGTTTGGAAGGCATGGGATATGACATTCTGGAAAGTAAAGGAGCAAGGACTACCACCCAAAGAAACTCACCTGGTGAAACTGAGCATAATCCCCCAGGGGAAAACATAGTTATTCAAAGAAAGCAAAGGTTTTCAAGACATCCTGATGGAAAACAAAACAAAACAAACAAACAAACAAACAAAAACAGAGCTAAACACCAACAACAATAATAAAAGATTTTTTAAATTGAGACTCAAGTAAGAAAAAAGGGGAAAAAAGAAAGAGAAAAAATATATAAGGGATTCAATAAGGCTACATTGTTTATATCTTTACATAGAAAAATTATATGTGTAATTTTAAAGAACTGAATCACCATTAGTGTAGTTAGAAGGAGTATACATAGACAGTTGGGTATGTGTTTAAGGTGAATGGGAGGATGAGATTTAAAAAATGTGTGCAAAAGAGGATTACACTGGGAGAAGGAAGGGATAGGTAGAATGGAGGCAAATTATCTCACATGAAGAGGCGTGAAAGACCAATTATAATGAAGGGGAAGATGGGAGATTGGGTAGAGGGCATTGCTTGAAACTTACTCTCAGCAGAATTTGTTCAAATAGGGAATAACATACAGAATCAGTAGGACATGGAAATCTTACTTATCCTACAAGGAGTAGGAAGTGAGGACAAGTAAATGAGGAGAAACTGACAAAAGGAGGGGGGCAATTGGGAAAGGTGGTAGTCAGAAGCAAAACATTGGTGAGGAGGGAAAGGATGAAAGTATAGAGAAGGATAAACAGGAGGAAAAATAGGATGGAGGGAAATACACATTTGGTAATCATAACTGTGAATGTGAATGGGATGAACTCTCCCATAAAATGAAAGCAAATAGCAGAGTAGATTAAAATTAGAATCCTATAATATGTTCTTTAAAAGAAACACACTTGAAGCAAAGGAAAAAGAAGTAAAGTTAAAGGAGCTGGATCTGAATCTATTATTCTTCAGCTGAGAGAAGAAAGGAGAGAGAGAGAGAGAGAGAGAGAGAGAGAGAGAGAGAGAGAGACAGAGAGAGACAGAGAGAGAGAGAGAGAGAGAGAGAGAGAGAGAGAGAGAGAGAGAGAGAGAGAGAGAGAGAGAACGAGTGAGAGAGAGCACAGATCAATGCATTGGGCACACAGTTAACAAACTAGAGAAAGAACAACTTAAAAATCCCTAATAAAGCAACAAATTTGAAAACCTAAAAGCCAAAGGTGAGATTAAGAAATTTAAAATAATAAAACTGTTGAGCTAATACATAAAACTAGGAGCTGATTTTATGATTAAAAAAAGATCAATCGTTGGTTCATTTGATTAAAAAAAAAGAAAAACAAATTTCAAGTATCAAAAATGACAAGGATGAGCTCAGTACCAATGCACAGGAGATTGAAGAAATATTAGAAAACATTTTTTCTAATTATGTGCCAGCAAAACTGACAATCTAAGCAAAATAGATGCATATTTATAAAACTATAAATTGTCCAGAGTAACAGAAGAGGAAATAGAATACTGAAATAATCTCATCTTGGGGGAAAAAAAAAACTGCCTAAGGAATAATCCCCAGGGTCAAATGGGTTCACAAGTGAATTCTAGCAAACATGTAAAGAACAATTAATTGTAATACTATGTTAATTATCTGGAAAAATAGGCAAAAAAGGAGTCCTACCAAATTCCTTTTATGACATAAATACAGTACTGATACCTAGACCCAAAAGTACTGAATCTGAGAAAGAAAATTATAGACCAATTGCTCTAATGAATACTGATGCAAATTTTTAAATAAAATGCTAGCAAGATTACAGCAATTTATCACCAGGATCATCCACTACGATCAAGTAAGATTCACATCAGGAATGCAAGCTCATTCAATATTAGCAAAACTATCAGCTTAATTGAACATATAAATTAAAAAAACAACAGAAATCATGTGATTATGCCAACAGGTTCAGGAAAAGCTTTCAATAAATACAGTACCTGTTCCTATTAAAAATGCCAGAGAGGGGCAGAGCCAAGATGACAGAGTAGAAACAGCATGTCCAAGGCTCTCTCACTCCAGACTACCTCCAAACTATGTAAAAGGGGACTCTGAGCAACTTCTGGAGCCCCAGCACCCAAAGAATGACACAGAGAAGCTAACCTCCCATTAAGGACAGCCCAGCAGCCCTGCAGGAAGGGCCAGTATTTGGGGAACATGTTGGCTTCCTCCCCTGGTGGCTAGAAGCCACTGAGGAGACCCGCCATTTTGCAGTTTTCAGTGGCAGCTCCAGCTCTTGGCTTTCAAACTGTACAGAGATCCAGTAATCAGTCTCGGGGGTAATTGCTCTTGCTTTAACCTCCCTAGATCTGGATTGTAATCTTGGGGGGTGGGCAGGTCATGGGGCGGGTTTCAGCTTACCAGAAACAGAAGTTGCCCCCACACACATTCGGGATGAAGCTCCCCTGTCTGGTAGCAGAGATCAACTGGGGCAACAAGCCCAAAAGTCAAGTAATTAAGTGGCATCATGCCAAGGCAAAGGAAACAAAATAAACAGAAAAATGAAACATTAGACTCCTATTTTGGGGGCAAAGAGGATCGAAGCATGGAAAAGTCAGAGGACTGTGAGGTCAGAAATCCTGCTCCAAAAGCCCCAAAGGAAAATATGAGCAGGTTACAGGCCATAGAGGACCTTAAAAAGGAGTTTAGAAACCAAATAAGAGAAGTGGGGCACAGAGATTCACCTTGCTCTAATGGAAAAGTCAAAGGGGGTAAGGGAGAAGATATGGGAGAGAGCAGGATGGAGGAAGCAATATCTTGTGGGACTGCTATTCTGGGAGGGTGGGTAGGGGAAAAATGGGGGAAAAAATTGTAACTCAAAATCTGGCGGAAATGAATGATGTAAAACAGGAGTTAATAAAGCATTTGTTTAAATTAAAAAAAAATGCCAGAGTACATAAGGATAAATGGAGGCTTTCTTGAAAGGATAAGTAGTATCTGTCCATTTAAAACCATAAGCAATATGTAATTGGGATAAACTAGAAGCCTTCCCAATAAAATCAGAGGTGAAAAAAGCATGCCCATTATCACCACTATTATTCAATATAATTAAACAGCTAACAAAGTGTTAGCTATAACAATAAGAAAAAAAATTAAAACAATTAGAATAGGCAATGAGGAAACAAAACTATCACACTTTGCCAATAATATGGTGGTATACTTATGGGATTTCTAGAGAATCAGTTAAAAAACTGAAATAATTAACAACTTTAGTAAAGTTGCAGGATATAAAATAAGCCCACATAAAGCATTAGTGTATATATATATATGTGTGTGTGTGTGTGTGTGTGTGTGTGTGTGTGTGTGTGTCTGTGTGTCTGTGTGTGTCTGTGTATGCATATATATATAATATATATATATAGGGGCGGCTAGGTGGCGCAGTGAATAGAGCGCCAGCCCTGGAGTCAGAAGGACCTGAGTTCGGAGCCGGCCTCCAACACTTAATCCACACAAACAAAAAAACCTAGCCATGTAACCTTGGGCAAGTTACTTAACCCCAATTGCCCTAAAGAGGCGGCTAAGTGGCGCAGTGAGTAAGAGCGCCGGCCTCGGAGTTAGGATGACCCGAGATCAGATCTGGCCTCAGAAAATGAGCACCCACGCATAAATAATGACTAGCCGTGTAACCTTGAGCAAGTTACTCAATCCCAATTGCATTTAATATATATATATATATATATATATATATATATATGTATATACATATATATTGTATATATGTGTGTATATATGTGTGTGTGTATACATAACTATATGCTACATACACACACACACACACACACACACACACACACACACACAATATATATATATATATATATATATATATATATATATATATAAAACCAACAACACCCAGCAGGAAGAGATAGAGAAATTTCATTTAAAATAAAGTAGACAATATAAAAAACTTGGGAGTCTACTTACCAAGACACTGTGTGAACACAATTACAGAACACTTGTCACACAAATAATGCCAGATAAACAAGTGAAAAAAATATCCTTTCCTCATGGCTAGGCATAGTGAACATAGTAGATATGGCAGTCCTCTCGAAGTTAATTTACTTATTTAGTACCACACCAATAAAACCATCACAACTATTTTATAGAGCTAGAAAAAATAACAACAAAATTCATCTGTAAGAACAAAACGTAAAGATTATAAAGTAAATTAATGAAAAAAAAACATGCAAAGGAAGGCGGTCTAGCAGTATCCAATCTCAAACTATATTATAAAGTGGTAATCATCAAAACAATTTGGTATTGTCTAAGAAATAGAATGGTGGATCAGTGAAATAGATTAAGTACATAATACATTGCAATAAATAACCATAGTAATTTAGTGTTTGATAAACCCAAAGACCCCAGCTTCTGTGATAACAACTCACTATTTGAGAAAAATGCTGGGAAAACTGAAAATTACAGCAGAAACTAGGCATAGACTAATATCTTATATTATATACTAAGATAAGTTCAAAATGCATAGGTGATTTAGCCATAAAGAGCAATCCCACAAGCAAATTAGGAGAGCAAGGAATACTTTACCTGTTCCATCTATGAAGAAGAAAATAATTTATGACCAAAAAAGATGAATAATTTGTGTTATGTTAGCTTAGTTATGTTATGTTATTTTATGTTATATTAACACTATATCATATTAAATGAACTAAATTTTGGACAAACAAAACCAATACAACAAAGATTATATGGAAACATAAAGTTAGGAAATAATCTTTTAATCAGGTCTTTCTGATAAATGTCTCATTTCTCAAATATATAGAGAACTGAGTTGAATTTATAAGAATGCAAGTTATTCCCCAGTTGATAAATGTTCAAAAGATATGAATAGGCAGTTTTCAGACAAAGAAATCATAGCTATACGTAGGCATATAAAAGTTTTAAATCACTATTGATTAGAGAAAAACAAATTAAAGCAACTTAAAAGTCCCACTTACTTTGTACTTTAAGAGTACAAAAGTATAACTTGAAAGTAGTTTAAAGCAAATTAAAGGTACCACCTCACACCAATCAGATTGAGTATTATGACAATAAATGAAAATGATAAATATCAGAGAATATGTGGGAAATTGGAGCACTAATGTGTTGTTGATGCAGTTGTGAACTGATCCAACCATTCTGGAGAGTATTTGGAATTATGCCTAAAAGGGTTATAAAAACCCTTTGATCCTTCAATACAACTACTAGGTCAATATTCCAAGGAGATAAAGAGAGAGAAAATAACCTACAAATACAAAAACATTCATAGCAGCTCTTTCTGTGGTGGCAAAGTATTGGATATTAAGGAGATGCACATTAGTTGGGGAATAAATGAACAAGTTGTGTTATAAATGTAATGGGATACCATTCTGCTATATAAGAAATGAGAAGCAGGCTGATTTCAGAAAAATATGGAAAGGCTTTCATGAACTGATGCAAACTGAAGTGAACAATTCAGGGGAATATTGCACATCATGTCAGCAACACTGTGCAATGATCAACTGTGAATGACTTAGCTCTTCTCAGCAATACAATGATCCAAGAAATTCTGAAGGACTCATGATGTAAAATGCTATTCGCATCCAGAGCAAAAAAAAAAAAACAAACAAACACTGGAGTCTAAATGGAGATTGAAGCATACCATTTTCACTTTATTTTTTTTTTCATTCTTCTTTCCTTGTGTTGTGTTTCTTCTTAACAACATGACTAATATGGAAATATATTTTACATGATTGTACATACACAACCTTTATCAAGTTGCTTACTATCTTAGGGAGCGTAATGAATGTTAAAGAAAATCTTTACATGTGGAAAACAAAACACTTAAAAATAAGGAAATATAATATTGCTATCTACATAGAAATAAGAATAAGGGACCAATAAATATCTTCTTGATTATAATGGTAACCCAATAGAAGGTCAGGGTCAAGTTTGATAGCTACTACATTTTGGGCAGCTATGTGGCACAGTAGATGGACTACTAGGCCTATATTCAAGAACTCATCTTACTAGCTGTGTGACCCTGAGCAAGTCACTTAACCCAGTTTACCTCAGTTTTCTCATCTGTAAAATGACCTGGGGAAAGAAATAGTAAACTACACCAGGATCTTTCCCAAGAAAAATCGAAATGGAATAAAAAGAGTCAGACATGATTGAAAATGACTGAACAACAGCAACAACATTTTTCTGGCCCCAGGCACCCTGCCAAGTCATCTTCCTGCCGTGTTACTCCTGCCTTCTGCCATATACCCACTCAACTAGAAATCTTGCTTTCTCTCGAGGGTCATGCTGATTGGTCAGAGCTCACTGCACTTGTCTGATCATAGCCACCTCATTATGCCATCTTTCAGCCTGACTAAATTTGTATATTTTCCCCATTTTCATTTCCTGTCTGTTCCTTTTTCTGGGAACAATGATCAAATCTGTGTTAGAATTGCTTGTGGGAAAAAATTCCCTCTTTTTATTGTCAGTCACCATTTCTTTAACTTCTCCCTTTCCTGGTCACCAGTTGACTATATATGTTATCTCCCCTATTAGATTGTCAGCCCTTCAAAGACAAGGATTATTTTCATTCTTTTTTTTTCTTTTGGAGTTGCAGCACCTATAATAAAAGATTAATAAATATTTGTTGAATTGAATTAAGGACACAAAGATATGCGGTTGAATGATGGGGAGACAATTTAATTAAAATTTTGGAAACTTAGATTTTCCTTGAATAATCTGTGTAAATTTGATTAAGTGTCTCAATTACTCTGGGCTTCTATTTTTTCCTATATTAATTGAGAGAATTGGAATAGTTGATTTTTTTTTAAACAAATACTTTATTAACTTCTGTTTTACATCATTCATTTCTGCCAGATTTTGAGTTACAATCATTTCCCCCCCATTATTCCCCTACCCAACCTCCCAGAATAGCAGTCCCACAAGATATCTCTTCCTCCAATCTGCTCTCTCCCATACTTTCTCCCATACCCCCATCGGCTTTTCCATTAGAGGAAGATGAATCTTTGTGTCCCAATGCCTGCACATCTTATCTCCCAATTATAGGCAAAAGAGTATTAATAATAGTATTTATATATATATTTGAAACATTTAATGTTACGACCTTGAATTTCAGATCCATTTCCTTCCTCCCTTGTCACCCATTCCTTCTTGGGATATAAGTAATTCAGTATATGTTGTACATGTCTAGCTATGCAAAACATTATCATAGTAGATATATTGTGCAAGGCTGCTTATAATTCCCTCCCACTCATCCCACCCCCCACCTGGTCCATTCCCTACATGATCCTGTCCCTCTTCTATAGTGGGTACTTCCAACCTCCCCTCACCCCAAGGATGCCCTCCCATACATCATCTCTCCTCTCATCCCCCTTCCCCCTATCCTGCTGCAGGTTGAGATATCCCATTTAGTATGTATGTCATTTTCTCCCTGAACCAAATTCAATGTGAATGTGGTTTGCCTTTTTAGCCTTCCTTATTCTCCCCCTCCTTTGCACCCACTTCCCCTTGTAGCAGCAAGCACCCCAATATCCCCAGGGTGACTGCCAACACAGGTTCTTAGATCTGCTTTTCAAAAGGAAAGCAACTCAAAATGGGTTAACAAGCTTACTTTAATCAAACAAACACATTACCTAGTTCAGGGGGAAAAGGTCAGCACCCCGAACTTCAGAGTTACAGAACTTACAGATCAAACAGACAGGCTTCCAAACTGTCCCAACATTACATGCATCAATACCAAATCACAGTTACCAGAGAGGGAAGCATCAACATCTGGGTTTTCAAAGCCGGGGGGCTCTCAACAACGGCTTCCCAGAGTCTCATCTGGTCAAATCACACAACACTTCTCAAAGTGAGCCCCAAAGCAAAGCCTCTCCTCAGGGATTATATAGCCTTCTCCTGGCTCAGAGAATGTAACCACCCTTTTGATCCACTGCCCAATCACACAGCATCAAGGTGTGGTCATTCCTGAAAACCAAGCCTCCCACCACAGGCTCCATGTGACCACATTCAGCCTATTAGGAGGCAAAGCATATTTTCAAATCAAGGAAGGTTTTCAGAGTCTCTTAAAGCCAATCAAAGTCTCTTAAGCCAATCAAAGGGCCTAGGGCAGGGAAGATCTTTAAATCTGCATTTCCATTACATTCGGCCCCAAGATCTTTCTTGCCCATAGCATACACAATTTACATTTCAATTAGCACTAACCATCTCTTAAGTCTTATTTTCAAGGTACATCTAAAGTTACCAAAGTGGCCACTGGGCCTTAAACAAAGTACATTGTATTTTCACATCAATTCAAAAAATACAAAGCATTATCACATAAAGTTCTCTTGGGAGGAGGGGGGTGTCCTTCCCATAACACTGCTCCAGCCCCTGCTTCCAAGTCCAGAGGGGGAACTAGGCAACAAAACCAAAGTGGGGTCCTTGTGGTCCATGGCACTTCACCCCACCCACCAGTCACAAGTCCATCCTCCCCCTGGGTCCCAAACTGTGGGATGCAACAAGGAAACACATTCAGTGCCCCTGCTTTGCCACACAGTCCTTATCTTATCCTGTGGCTGAACTCCAAACTCCTGGGTTCCTTCTCCAGCAGAAGGCAGCAGCTCCAGGCTTCTCCACAGGTCTCCATGCAGGCAGCTCACCATTCCTGCTCTCAGCTCAGTGAAGTCAGCATGCAGGTCTTTCTCTCCTGCTCCATGGCTCCACAGAATCACAGCTACCACAACTGGGAAACAATTATCCCAGCCCCCATACTTTCCTTTTACTCAGCAGATCCCATCCCTCATCGCCATTTTGTAGCGGCAAGCACCCCAATATCCCTAGGGTGACTGCCAACACAGGTTCTTAGATCTGCTTTTCAAAAGGAAAGCAACTCAAAATGGGTTAACAAGCTTACTTTAATCAAACAAACATACATTACCTAGTTCAAGGGAAAAAGGTCAGCACCCTGAACTTCAGAGTTACAGAACTTACAGATCAGACAGGCTTCCAAACTGTCCAACCATTATATCAATACCAAATCACAGTTACCAGAGAGGGAAGCATCAACATCTGGGTTTTCAAAGCCGGGGGGCTCTCAACAACGGCTTCCCAGAGTCTCATCTGGTCAAATCACACAACACTTCTCAAAGTGAGCCCCAAAGCAAAGCCTCTCCTCAGGGCTTATATAGCCTTCTCTTGGCTCAGAGAATGCAACAACCTCCTTGACCCACTGCCCAATCACAAAGTATCAAGGTGTGGGCTTTCCTGAAAAACAAGCCTCCCACCACAGGCAACAGGTGCACTTAAACTAGGGGCAGGGAAGATCTTTAAATCTGCATTTCCATTACACCCCTACATGAGATAGTTTACCCTACCATGTCTCTCCCCATCTCCTCTTGCCACTTACCTCTTTCACCTCATAATTTCATCCCTTGAATACTCTCCCTTCCCAATAAAATCAACCTATGCCCTCTATCCATATATAACTGTAACCATATACACACACATTCACATATGTATTCGTATGACCACACCCCCTTCTTCCATTATTTTCATAGTGGGAAAGATATCATCAGTCACAGATATTGCTTTTCCATATAGGAATGTAAATAGTTCAACTTTGATAAGTTCCTTTTGATTTCTTTTCCCTGATTACCTTCTCAGGCATCTCTTACTTCTTGCATCTGGATGTCAAATTTTCTATTCAACTCTGGTTTTTTCCTCAAGAATGCTTGAAAGTCCTCTATTCCACTGAATGACCATATTTTCCCCTGAAACAAAATACTCAGTTTTGCTGGGTAGGTGACCCTTGGGTTCATTCCCAGTTCTTTTGCCCTCTGGAATATCATATTCCATGCCCTTCGATCCCTCAGTGTAGAAGCTGCCAGGTCCTGGGCTATTCTGATTGTGTTTCCACAATATTGAAATTGTTTCTTCCTGGCTGCTTGTAGTATTTTCTCCTTGATCTGGGGATTCTGGAACCTGGCTATAATATTCCTGGGAGTTTTCTTTTTGGGATCTTTTTCAGGAGGTGATCGGTGGATTCTTTCAACCTCTATTTTGCCCTCTGGATCTAAAACATCAGGGCAGTTTTCCTTGAGAATTTCTTGAAGGGTGATTTCTAGGTTCTTTCCTTGATCATGGCTTTCAGGTAGTCCAATAATTTTTAAATTGTCTCTCCTGGATCTATTCTCCAGGTCAGTGGTTTTTCCCATGAGATATTTCACATTGCCTTCTAATCTTTCGTTTGTTTGGATCTGCTTAACAGCATCTTGATTTCTCATAAAGTCACTAGCTTCCATTTGCTCCAGTCTAACTCTGAAGGAATGAATCTCCTCAGTGAACTTTTGAGATTCTTTTTCCATCTGGCAAATTCGACTTTTTAAGGCATTCTTCTCCTCATTGCCCTTTTGGGCCTCCTTTGCCATTTGAGCTAGTCTATTTTTTAAGGTGTTGTTTTCCTCAGTCAGGCTGTTGACCCTCATTTCATACTTTTCCTGCATCCTTCTCATTTCTCTTTCTAATTTTTCCTCCACTTCTCTTATTTGATTTTTAAAGTCCTTCTTAAGGTCCTCTATGGCCTGCAACCCACTCATGTTTTCCCCTGGGGCTTTTGGAGCAGGACTTCTGACCTCACAGTCCTTTTCCCGCTCTATGCCCCCAAAATAGGAGCCTAGGGTTGCATTTTTCTGTTTCCTTTGCCTTGACATGTTGCCACTTAATTGCTTGACTTTTGGGCTTGTTGCCACACTATGGCTTTAAGGCCAGATAGAGGAATTTTCGTCCCGAACGTGTGGGGGGCAACTTCCGTTTCTGGCAATCTATAAACCCACCCACAACTTCCACCCTAGATCACAATCCAGATCCAGGGAGGTTAAAGCAAGAGCGATTACCCCCCAAGACTGATCGCTGGATCTCCCCACGATTTGTAGGCTGGGAGCCGGAAATGCCTCTGAAAACTACACAGTGGCCTGTCTCCTCAGCAGCTTCTAGCCCCCAGGGGAGGGAGCTGACGCAGTCCCCAAATACAGGTCCCAAAGTCCATAGGACACTAACCTCTTACTTTGTCCTAGGCAAGTCTATGTTGATAATTCTGGCGTCTCCACAGTTCCTGGTGTTCTGGGGTTCCTCCAGCTGGCTGCTGGCCCTGCCGCCCTGGGGCTAAAACCTCGGCTCACGTGGACCTGGGCTCGGCTCGGCTCCTGCGCTCTGCATGCTGCCGGCTCCCAGACCACTGTGCTGGTCCTTCCTGCAGGGTGCTGGGCTGTCCTCAGCGGGAGGTTAGCTTCTCTGTGTCGTTCTGTGGGTGCTGGGGCTCCAGAAGATTTTCAGAGTCCTTTTTTACATAGTTTGTGGAGAATCTGGGGGCAGAGAGGCTTGGACGAGCTGTTTCTACTCCACCATCTTGGCTCCGCCCCCCCAATGTCGGAATAGTTGATTTTTAAGATGTCCTCTAGTATTAATATTCTTTGATTCTACAATTCTGGGATGCCCAAGTGTTGAACCCATATACAATCCATTTTTTTTTTTGTATGCCCATAGCACTCAATCCAATGTCTCACAACTGGCAGTTGCTCAATTAATGTTTGTTGGTTGATTGATCATAATGAATTAATCTGCAACATTTAGTGCCACAAGGGACTTCAGAGGTTATCAAGTCCAATCTAAATCTGAATAAGTATCTCCTCTCAAAAATCTCCGTGTGGTAGTAATCCAGTCCTCCCTTTAGCACCATAAAAATTTTCAATTTTAAAAAAACAATATGGAGCCAAGATACCTGAGTAAGATGTAAGTCACTCTCATCTTCCCTTATTTTTTTCCCTGCTCCATTCTTTTTTTATGTTTAACAAATGCTTTATTAACTTCTGGTTTACATCATTCATTTGCACCAGATTTTGAGTTACAATTTTTTCCCCATTTTTCCCTACCCACCACCCCAGAATAGCAGTCCCACTAGATATCCCCTCATCCAATCTGCTCTCTCCCATATCTTCTCCCATACCCCCTTCAGCTTTGCCATTAGGACAAGGTGAATCTCTGAGCACCAATGCCTGAACATCTTATCTCCCAATTATATGCAGTATAGTATTAATAATAGTATTTGTATACATTTGAAACATTTGATTTTAAGACTTCAAATTTCAGAATCATTCCCTTCCTCCCTTGTCACCCACTCCCTCTGGGAAGATAAGCAATTCAGTATGTGTTGTACATGTATAACTAAGCAAAACTTTACCATAGTAGATATAGTGTAAAAGACTGCTTATATTTCCCTCCCATCCATCCCACCCCCAACCTGGTCCATTCCCTACTTTGATCCTGTCCCTCTTCTAAAGTGGGTACTTCCAACCTCCCCTCCCCCTAGAATGCCCTCCCCTCCATCATCCCCCCTCTCATCCCCCTTCCCCCTACTCTCCTGCAGGGTGAGATATCCTATTTAGTATGTATGTGATTCTCTCCCTGAGCCAACTTCAACGAGAATAGGGTTTTGCCTTTTTGCCTTCCTGTTCTTCCCCTCCCCTGCAACTACTTCCCCTTGCCTCTTCTACACAAGATAGTTTACCCTACCCTGTCTCTCCCCATCTCCTCTTGTCACTTTCCTTTCTCACCTCTTAACTTCACCCCTTAAGTATCATTCCTTCCCACCAAATTCAACCTGTGCCCTCTATCCATGTATACCTGTAAACATATATACACACATTCACATATGTATTCATATGTCCATATACCCTTCTTCAATTATTTTCATAACGAGAAAGGTTTCATCAGACACAGTTATTGTTTTTCCATGTAGGAATGTTAATAGTTCAACTTTGGTAAGCTCCTTTTGATATCTTTTCCCTGATTACCTTCTCAAGCATCTCTTTCTTCTTGTGTCTGAATGTCAAATTTTCTATTCAACTCTGGTTTTTTCCTCAAGAATGCTTGAAATTCCTGTATTCCACTGAATGACCATATTTTCCCCTGAAACAAGATACTCAGTTTTGCTGGGTGGGTGACCCTTGGCTTCAATCCCAGCTCTTTTGCCCTCTGGAATATCATTTTGGGATCCTTTTCAGGAGGAGATAGGTGGATTCTTTCAACCTCTATTTCCCGCTCTAGGTCTAAAACATCAGGGCAATTTTCCTTCAGAATTTTTGAAGGATGATTTCTAGGTTCTTTCTTTGATCATGGTTTTCAGGTAGTCCAATAATTTTTAAATTACCTCTCCTGGATCTATTTTCCAGGTCAGTAGTTTTTCCCATGAGATATTTCACATTGCCTTCTATTCTTTCATTTGTTTGGATCTGTTTAACAGCATCTTCATTTCTCATAAAGTCACTAGCTTCCATTTGCTTCAGTCTAATTCTGAAGGAGTGATTCTCCTCAGTGAGCTTTTGAGATTCTTTTTCCATCTGGCAAATTCGGCTTTTTAAGCCATTCTTCTCATTGCCTTTCTGGGCCTCTTTTGCCATTTGAGTTAGTCTATTTTTTTTTTTTTAAAGCAATTGGGGTTAAGTAACTTGCTCAAGGTTACACGGCTAGTCATTATTTATGCGTGGGTGCTCATTTTCTGAGGACGGATCTGATCTTGGGTCATCCCAACTCCGAGGCCGGCCCTCTTACTCACTGCGCCACCTAGCCGCCCCTTTAGGGCAATTGGGGTTAAGTAACTTGCCCAAGGTTACACGGCTAGGTTTTTGTTTGTGCGGATTAAGTGTCTGAGCCCGGCTCCGAACTCAGGTCCTTCTGATTCCAGGGCCGGCGCTCTATTCACTGCGCCACCTAGCCGCCCCGAGAGTTAGTCTATTTTTTAAGGTGTTGTTTTCCTCAGTGAGGCTGTTGACTGTCATTTCATACTTTTCTTGCATCTTTCTCATTTCTCTTCCCAACTTTCCCCCCACTTCTCTTATCTGCTTCTTCAGGTCCTCTATGGCCTGTAGCCAGCTTGTATTTTCATTTGAGGCTTTTGGTGCAGGAGTTCTGACCTCACAGTCCTCTTCCTGTTCCCTGATTTGATACTCTTTGCCCCCCAAATAGGAGTCTAAAGTTGCATTTTTCTGTTTGTTTTGTTTCCTTTGCCTGGTCATATTGCCACTTAATTACTTGATTTTTGGGCTTCTTGCCACAGTAGGACTTTGCCACCAGACAGGAGAGCTTCTGTCCCAAATGTGGGGTCTTCACAACTTCCGGAGGTTGGGTGTCCTTTGTAAAGCTTCCACCCACTCTGACAAGCTTGATACCCACTCTAAACCTCCCCCCCCGACCACAATCCAGATCCAAGGAGGTTAAAGCAAGAGTGATTAACCCTGGGAATGATTGCTGGATCTCTCTACAGTTCACAGACCAGAAGCTGGAGCTGCCATTGACGATGCAAAATGGCCTCTGTGCTGTGTTTCCTCAGCAACTTTTCGCTCCCAGGGGAGGAAGCTGACGTGTTGCCCAAATACTGGTGCCAAAGTCCATAGGGCACTAACTTCTCACTTTGTCCTAGGCATATCTGTGCTGATAGTTCTGGAATTGCCATAGCTGCTGGTGTTCTGGGTTCCCTCCAGCTGGCTGCTGGCCCAGCTGCCCTGGGGCTAAAACCGCTGCTCACACGGGCCTGGGCTCATCTCCCAGAGAGCTTCACTGTCAGTTCCCAGATCAATGTGCTGCCTGATCTCAGAGTGCTGTGCTGGCCACTCCCTGCAGGGCTGCTGGGCTGTCCCCAGCAGGAGGTTAGCTTCTCTGTGTCATTCTCTGGGTGCTGGGGCCCCAGAAGTTGTTCAGATTCCCCTTTCACATTGTTTGGAGGTGGTGTGGGTCAGAGCTCCTTGGAAGTGCTGTTTCTACTCCGCCATCTTGGCTCTGCCCCATCTTCCCTTATTCACCTCTGAAAGCCCAGAAATCATAGAACAGCTGAGCCAACAGAAAGATGGGGTGCAGCAGCCTTGTAACCCAGCAAGTTTAGGGGATCAACAAGAAAGGCACCTTTTGCTCTGGGGGAGGGGGAGCAGTACTGGATGTGAGGTGTCACAGCTATCCAGTAGAAACCCCATCTCAGAATACTAGGGGCAGATTCTAAGCCCCAGGGTGATGAAGCAGGCAAGTGCCAATACCAGAAACCCAGAGCACCTTAGCAGAGGGAGAGTAACTGCTAGATGCCAGTTTGGAAAGCCACCACATGGGCCAGCATTCTCCAGCAGCCAAATCTCTTGGGCTTCAGCACAACTCCAGGAAGTAGAACTCCAGGAGGCATAGCTTCAGACTGGCAGATATCCTCTAGCAGCTAAGCATTCAAGTGCAAAGCCCAGGTATGCAGGAATCCTCCAAGGGCCAGACTCCCCACACCAACTCTGAGAACTTCAGTGCTGTTGGCCTAACTCAGCATCAGGTAAGTTGCCAGACCCCAACAGACTCTAGCTAACACCACATTCTCCCAGTACAGAAAACTGGTGACCAGGTCTCCGACTTCTAGCATAAGAAACTTATGTCAATGCATACTTTGCTCCAGTAGGAGATCTCAATTTTAAAAGCCAGGAAATAGGCAAGCATCATGAGCAAAAAGCAGAAAGGGATAATGATCCAAGATTCTTATGAGGAAAGGGAGGATCAAGGCACAAATTCAGAAGAGGAATACATTATCAATATACCCACATCTGAAACCTTGAAGGGGAATATAAAGTGGTCTCAGGCACAAACAGCCTCCTTAGAAGAGCTCAAGAAGGATTTTAAAAGTTAAATAATAAAGGTAAAAAAAATGTGAAAAGAAATGAAAGGTGTGCAAGAGATACTTAATAGCTTGGAAAAGGAAAGAGAAAAATTGACTGTAGAAACAAGTCCTTAAAAATACAATTGGCCAAACTGGGTGTGTGTGTGTGTGTGTGGGCGGGGGGAGTACATTGAAGAAACCATATCCTTAAAAAGTAGAATTGACCAAATGGAAAAGGAGGCACAAAAAATGTTTGAAGACAACTCCTTAAAAAGTAAAATGTGGCAAATGGAAAAGGAGGTACAAAATCTAATAGAAGAAAACTTTATGGAAAATTGGAATTGGGCAAGTGAAAGTTAATGACTCTATGAGATATCAAAAATCAGTCAAACAGAAACAAAATAATGAAAAAATAGAAGAAAATACCAAATATCTCATTGGTAAAACAATTGACCTGAAAAATAAATCCATGAAAAACAATTTAAAAATTATTGGTCTTCATGAAAACCATGATGATGAAAACAAAAGGAGCCTGGACAGCATCTTTCAGAAAGCCATCAGGGAAAACTGCCCTGAGGTCTTAGATCCAAAAGGTAAAATTGTCAGTGAAAGAATCCACTGATCAACTCCTGAAAGAGATCCCAAATTCAAAATGTAAAGAAATATTGCAGCCAAATTAAAAAAAAAAATTACCAGATCAAAGAAAAAAATAATGCAAACAATCAGAAAGAAGCAATTTAATTATCATGTAAACACAGTCAGGATTAGGCAAAACTTTGCACCTTCTCACCTTCTACATTAAACAATTGTAAGGCATGGAATATTGTATTCCATAAGGCTAAGGAGCATGGATTACAACCAGTGATCAACTACCCAATGGAATAGAGCATAATCTTTCAGGGGAAAAGATGGACATTCAATAAATAGGGGATTTCCAAACCTTCCTGATGAAAAGACAAGAACTCAACAGAAAATTTCATCTTCAAAAGTAAAAATCAAGATAGGCATATAAAGGTAAGCAGGAAAGAACATAAAAATGCATTATTCAATAAGGGCAGATTGTGTACATCCCTCCAAGTGAAGACAATACTTTTAACTATTATGAACAGTATCTTTATTAAACATTTAAAAGGGGGTAGACATAGGGGGTGTGGGTGTAAGTTGACTGTGATATGATGATAAATCATCTAATTAAGTGATGAAAAGGGATTGTACTGGGAGAAGAAGAAAGGAAGAGACAGACAAGGGTAAATTTTATCGCATAAAAAGGAGCAAAAATCTATTACAGTAGAGGGAAAGAAGGGAGGGAGATGAGTATTGTTTGAACCTTACTCTCATCTGATATGACTCAAAAAGGGAATAACATAATAGTTAAGTATAGGAATACAACTTACCTATAAGAAGTATGAGTGGAAAGAGGAAAGAAAAGGGAGGAGGTGAATAGAAGGGAGGGAAAAAGTAGTAAGGTTAAAGGGGAAGGAAAGGGAGGGGGCTAATAGAAGGGAGGGCAGACTAAGGGAGATGGTGGTTGAAAGTAAAACTTTACTGAGGAGGAAAAAGGATAGAGGAGAGAGAAAAGTATA
This sequence comes from Gymnobelideus leadbeateri, assembly GCA_011680675.1. NCBI lineage: Eukaryota > Metazoa > Chordata > Mammalia > Diprotodontia > Petauridae > Gymnobelideus > Gymnobelideus leadbeateri. The sequence continues at coordinate 964,982 of WOXC01007596.1, forward strand.
AACAGGGGAAAAAATAGGATGGAGAGAAAGACATAGAGAATAATCATAACTGTGAATGCGAATGGGAGTCTGAATGCCAATGAAAGCATACTATTTGCTCTCCTTTTCTTTTGCTGTTTTCTTTTGTTTCTTCTTTTTCATGGTTCCTTCAATTCGTTCTCATTTTTCTTCATAACATGACTAATATGAAAATATGTTTTGTATAAATGCATAAATGGAACCTATAGCAGATTGCATGCCATCTTGTGGAGTGGAGGTTGAGGGGAGGGGAGAAAATTTAAAACTCAAAATCTTTTGGAAGTGACTGTTGAAAACTAAAAAAAAATAAATTAACTGTTTATAATAATAATTAAAAAATTGGGCAAGCAAAGGAAATGGGGTGTTGGTCCAGAGACCGTGCTGATTGTGAATGTAGTAGCACTGGAAAAGAGAAATCTCATCTATCTTGGGGTTAGGGATAAAGTGAGATTTCAGAGTGGGGCTTCATAGCACTGGGATCCTGAAGAAAGCAATGTATAATGGTATGGACAATTGGAAGACTTCAATAGGAAGTGCAAGGTTGATAGATGTCACAGGAAGATAGGGTGATCACCTGAGGAAGAAGTCTTCTTCATGTGGTCTAAGTAGGGGATGAAACTACTCAAACAGAATGTTGGTACCCTGAGGGGAAAAGCCTCATTTATTACATGCTAATTATGCCTAATTATGAAGATTTTCAGGGATGGGAAACTCACTATCTCTCAGGCTATTCCACTTTTTGATTGCTCTATTTTTCATAGAGTCTCTCCATAGAATCATAGATTTAGAGCTTGAAGGGACTTCATGGTTCATCTAGGCAGCTTTTTGATACAGTCAATTACTCCTCTGAACCCAGAACATAAGTTTGAATTCTGCCTCAGACAAAAACTGCGCTATCCCTCGGCAAGTCGCTTAACATTTGATTGCATTGATTTTGTCATTTGTGAAACATGGGTGATGATAGCACCTGCCTCCCACGGTTATTGTAAGGATTAAATGAGATAATATTTGTAAAGTACTGTGTAATGCTTGAATGTATGATATAAATGTTACTACTACTACTACTACCACCACCACCACCACCAATACTGCCCCCCTACTATCACTATGGCTACCACTACAACTACTGTTGTTTTTGTTATTATATGAACTACCAGTTTTATAAAATGAGGCCCCAGGAGGAGAAGTGGCTTGTCAAAATTTGTGTTAGTAAGTAGCAGAGCTATATCCTTTGTCTCCAAATTCAATAATCTTCTCATTGCACAGTAGGGCCTTCTCATGTTGAGCTGGAATCTGCCTCTTTGTACCTTCTACTTATTACTCCCAGTCCTCCCTGTGGATCAACAGAACAGCTTCCACTCTCTGTTCCCTATGACATACCTTCAGATCCTTGAAGAAAGTTGTAATGCTTTCCTAATCCTTCCCCTCTCTGAGCTGAAAATCACCAGTTCCTTCAACCAATTTCTTACATTTCATAAGCCTCCTCACCAACATGATGACTGTTCTCCAGAACCTCAACAACTTCTCAGAGTACTTCTTATGAAATGTCCAGAATAAAATCCAATATTACAGTTATTTGCCCCAGCTTTACCAGAGCAAAAAAATATAGCAAGAACAATTTCCCAAACCCTTTCAGAATGACAAAGATACCTATTTTCATCTTAGATTTTTTGTTTCTTTATTTTTGATTGGGATACACTAGTGGTAAGTAAATTTTTGATTCCTTTAACCTTCCTTGAGGGGTGGAAGCAAACAGAAACCAAAGGAAACTTTTAAACATTTGAAAAGTCAATAGATACACATAGGGGAAAAATCTGTAATGTTAATGGTATATAAGATCTTCTCCTCCCATTAACAGCTTATGAGCCTAGCTGTGATACACTCTGATACATAGAGCCCACATGCTTAAAGAGAAGCTTGCTTAGGAGAGGCTTGCTTGTAGGAAGGCTTTCCCATCTTTTGGTACTAACCTAATTAGGTACTGAGTCATGCGGGTTGTGATGCCTTCTGGCTCTGAGAAGTGTTATATACTCTGAGTTGGTATTTTGCTTTGGGGGTTCACTCATGAGAAGGATCTTTTGATTTCCTGGTCAAGACTATGAGTAGCCTTTTGTTAAGAGCTCCGTGACTACTCAGATGTTGTCTGTGCTCCTTAGATCCAGATGTATGTAAAGTGTATAGCAATGTTGCTATACTCAGACAGCTGGAACCCTGTGTCTGTTGAACTTGTACTAATTTCTCTGCTTGTATTTTCTATTTATATGTCTCAGATGTTCACTTCTTTATTAAAGTAAGATCATTAACTCCATTAAAGCAGATTATTAGTTCCCTTTCCTAGAAAAGTAGATCAAAGATCCTATGCTAGCAGCCCATCTTGGGTATGCTAGGGTATTTGCTGTTATAACATCTTATCTAGCTATTAAAAAGGAAGTTATGGAAAGGAAAGGATATGAGAGGGATTACAATTCAAGAAAGATGCATCCAGAAGATGGGTCCCATTTGGGAGTGAACAATTTTAGTTGTAGTGTAGTATAGTGGGTAGGGTACTAAGTTTGGCATTATGTAGGAACTGGGTTCAAATCCTGCCTCAGGTACTTACTAGATTGTGACTGGGTAAAAATTTAGCCTCTATATTTCATCAGCAAAATGATGGGGTTTGATTTGTTGGTCTCTAAAATCTTTTCCAGTGCAGCAAGGGGGCACAGTGGATAGAGTGCTAGGCCTAGAGTTAGGAAGACTCATTTTCCTGAGTTCAAATCTAGCCTCAGACACTTACTAGCTGTGTGACCATGGACAAGTCTCTTAACCATGTTGACTCCTCCTCTATAAAATGAGATGGAGAAGGAAATGGCAAACCTCTCCAGTATCTTTACTAATGAAATACCAAATGGGGTCACAAAGAGTTGTATGCTATTGAAAAACAACAGAAAAAACAAACAACCAAGTTTCTTCCAACTCTGGTATATGTAAGAAATGGCAATGGTTTCAGAGAAACCTTGGAAGGCTTGTATGAACTGATATAGAGGGAAGTGAAGAGAAGGAGGAGAACAATTTATATTTACAACATTGTATAAAATGACTTGATTTGAAAAGCTCGAGAACTTTGATCAATTCAATGACCAACCATGATTCCATAGGTCCCAATTTGAAGAATGCTTCCAATCTGCTGACTGGGAAGTATGTAATAAACTAAATATGCCTAAGGCGACACACATTCTTAGACAAGGTCAATGTGAGGATTTGTTTTGCTTAACTCTGCATATTTGCTACAAGTGTTTTATTTTTATTTCTTCTTCTTCCTCACTGGGAGGGGGGAGGCAGTGGGAAGGAGAGAAAATCCATATTTCTTAATAGAAAAAATTAATTGAAAAAGAGAAAGTTCATCTAACATGTACCAGAAGTTTGGAGATGCTCAAATGGGTAAGTCACTTTTTGCAACACTTATACCACTCATATGCAGCTTAGTTTCATCCAATATTCTAAAAATGTATACTGTGATGACAGAACCTTAGCAATTAGGCTCAGAAGCACCTGTTAAATCTTTCTCGGGTCTGTTCAGGATTTCTTCCAATATGCTTTCCAGTGTTTTCTTTGCTCTAGTTATATATGTGTTAAATGAGGTTATTTCTAACACTTCCTTTGGAATACTGTTCTCACAGGACTGTCAGGAAGTTATTTCCTGATATTCAGCTTAAACAAGGAAGTAGAAAGGAGCTTTCCATTTATGATAAAACCAAGCTACAAATTAAAATAGGATAAGACAAGGTCTACCCAACTAAAGCCAAGTTGGAGGGGTAGGCAGTCATTTGATGAATCCAAGGCTTTGTAGGTAACCAATTTGGTTCGTGTTTCCTTGCTGCCAGTAACTTCATTTTATTTAAGTCACATAGATAGCCCACAGGAACCCTAGTCAATCCAAATGACATGCCTGAATGAACCTGGGTTGGTGGAATATATGCTTCCCTGGAATCACTAGATAATTAATTATCCTACTTTGTCTCCTTTGAGAGGTCCTGTGGTCTGGTTGATAAAAACAAAACAAGACATAAAACATGAGATCTGGTCATCTGGACATCTTGATCCTAAGTCTAAGTCTGTCACTTTATTTGTGCTTTCAGGTAAATCATTTACTCATCTACCCTACACCTGGCTGTTCCTATCAGTTTACCTGTTTCCTAATGGCTTCCAAGTGCTCTTTTGGAGGATAATGAGGCAATATGTATAAAGCTCTTTGAACCAAGAAGGAGAAAGGAATTGTCTTGGTACAAGGTGATGGGACTGTAAGTCAAAGCTTGATGAATGAGTGGCTGTCTTCAGGGTGCTAGACCGATTCACTTAGTTGCTTTAATCACCATTAAAGATCTTTATTTTGTAGAGGTAGAGGGGAAACAGGATGCTCCACCAATGGTAAGTTAACCTCTTTGCTACAGATGGTTCTTTGAAACAGTGGGTGAAGATGATTAAACCTGTACCATTCTTGGTCTCATCAAAGAAGAGGAGCTCTACTGTGGGAAAAAAGTTTCCTTGCAGCTTGTGCATTGCTACTAGAAATGAGACCAGGGATCTAGTTGCAAGCAAAAAGTCCCCCATTTGTTTTGGAGACCATTTTTATGTATTCTTTTTTTTGGGGGGGGTGAGTACATGCTAAAGGGCGCATTCTCCTCTGCCTCACAGATTGCAATGATATTTAGTAATAGCTATAGATGAGGAGAAATTAAAAAAGAAGTACATTTGTTTCTCTAAAATATAAATATAATTTGCAGGGTTGGACATCTTCTATTAGATGGTTACACAATAGGATACTACAATACTCTTTCTAATTAATGTAGAAAGAAACTCAAACTTGTTATATTGCTCATAGTTAAGAGTTTATATGTTTGTGTGAGGAGAGGACAGTTGAATTCAGATGCGTTCAGATTTATGCTTGACACCTATGAGGTTTCAGGGATTTGTGGCAGAACCACATGAGAGTAGAATATACTCTATGCACCTGAAGATATCCAGAAATTAGAACTTGCTTCACGGAAAGGGACTAGATTTTTATAAAAGTAAATCAGGGGTGACTGATCCCTCTGGAAACTTGCTGGCTTCCTAATATTCTTAGATATGGCAACTAAAATCAAATCAAACGAAATATTGTAAATGACTTGACCAGGGCAGAAAACACACAAATACATATATGTATGCAAGCATATATACAGGCATAAAACATGTATGTTGTATATTAAGAGGCCATATATGAACATATCTTGCTGTATATATGTGTATATATATATGTATATATATATATATATACATATATATATATATATATACACACACACACACATATGTATGCCTATATACTTCTTTCTCCTCCCAGAATGGCTATTACTTTTCTATTAATGCAACTTTACATCGCATGTGTGTGTGTGTGTGTGTGTGTGTGTGTGTGTGTGAAAGAGAGAGAGAGAGAGAGAGAGAGAGAGAGAGAGAGAGAGAGAGAGAGAGAGAAGGTGAGGGAGAGAGAGGAAAGGGAAGTAAGACAAGAGAGGGTTAGTAATTATGGAGTACAATTTGGGTAGTATAGGAAGGAAGAAAGTGACATTAATATTGCTAGTAGATGTATTCAGAAAATGAGTCCCATTTGGGTAGACAACGTGAGTGGCAGTGTGGCATAATAGATAGGGTACTGAGTCTGGAGTCAAGAAGTTCTGGGTTCAAATTCCATCTCAGCCACTTTCTAGTTGTGTGACCTTGAATAATTCCCTTAACTTTTCTGTGCCTGTGAGTTGAGCACTTTTAGAAAGTAAGCTCCATTCAACTCATCTTAGTTCCATTCAACAATTCTTTACTATACACTTTGATGTAAAATGCTTGGGGATATGGTGAATGTGTAGCTCTTGCTACATGGGAACTTAAGGTCAATTCTACCTTTCTTAATATTTTGGTGATGGGTAGGTTTGAGAGAGTCACAGAAATAAAATAAATACAATGCAGATTACAATAAAAGAACAAATAAATGCAATAATATGGAGGTAAAAATTGGGATGGGGTCTTAGAGCTATGAGTTGTCACATCTATTTGGTATAGTTGTGAGACTGGGCAGGAAAAGCTATCTGGAGGAGGTGGCATTTGATTTGGAAAGTGTAGAACGATTAGGGATTCTCTAAGTATAGATAGTGCAAGAGGGCACATTATATGGAAGGAAGAATATGAGCAAAAGTCCAGAGGTGAGTAATAAAAACAGTGATAAATAATTGTGTGTGTGTGTGTGTGTGTGTGTGTGTGTGTTGTAGCTGAGGATGACAAAATATGCAGAGAATGCTTCATAGGCATTTGTGGTTTGCTTTATTATTATCCGGTCTGACTGGACCACGTATGCATGTGTACTATCTTATGAGGATAGAAAGAATCTGATGCTAGAAATATAGGCTGAGACCATAATTGTGAATCATTGTGGAGACCAGGTTGAGGAGTTTGCACTTTATTATTTTTGTAATTGAATGTTGTTTAAGGTTTTTGAACGGGAGAGTGACTTAATGGGAGTACCTTATGATGACTGATCTGGGGTTACTGTGGAGGATGCATGGAAGGGGAGAGAAATGGGAAAATGGAAGATCAGGTAGGAGCATATTCAGCAATGAAAGCAATCATAAGCAAGAACATCTTAACTATGATGATGGCAGTAGGAATCAATGAAATCCTATACATATATGTATATTTATACATCTAAATAACACAACGCATGGGTTTAAAAATGTATTTCACAAGTACAGGGAAAATGAAGTATAATTAAACTACAGTTTTTGTGACAATGTGAATGCTTTAGTAGCCTGAAATGTCAATATGCATCAACAGTGTGATGTGGCAACTGCCCCAAAGATGATGCAATCAGAGGCTGTATTTAGTAGTATGTCCTTAAATGGGGTGATAGTCCTACCATACTCAATCCTGGCTGGATTATATCTAGAGTGTTAATTTACTTCTGGGCACCACATTTCAGGAAGGAAATTAACAACTGGCAGAGAATCCAGAGGAGGAGAACTGTGATGGTATGGATTCTAGAAACTATGCCACATAAGAATTTAATTGCTGTAACTGGTGCTGCTTAGCCTGGAAAAATAATCATAGGGAACACAATTACTTTCTTCAGGAATTTGAAGCTGTCATGAAGAAGGATGAGGCTTGTTCTACCCTACCACAGAGGGTCATTTGGTAAAGAAAAGGTGAGCTGGACCTAGAGTTAAAAGAAATCTGTGTTCAGGTCCTATCTACAACACTAACTACATGACCCTTAGTAAGTCTCAACTTTATTGAGCCTCAATTTCCTCATTTATAACATGGGGATAACAGCAATTGAGCTGTCAACTGCACCTCACAGGGCTCCATGAAGAAATGACTTTATAAACCTGAAGGCAAGATTTAAGCACAAGCTTTTATTTCTACGTTCTATTATGACTCTAGAATCAAAGAACCTTCCAGTTGGAAGGGATTCTATAGCTTATAGTGTTTAACTCCAAACTGAAACATGAATTCTTTCCATAGATCAATGTCTTAAAGATATTAGGCATTTAAAATATGTTTGCTGAATAAAATTGAACTAAGAATACTGGGAAGTTATTGCACAAAAGCCAATTTCTTCTTAATGTAAAGAAATTCTTTCAAACAATTAGAGCTTTCATGAAATGAAATCAGTTGCCTTAGGAGATAGTAGATGCATCTTCATTAGAGATTTTAAAGAGAAGACTAGGTAGCCACTTGTTGGAGCATTACAGAAGAGTGTATTCCTGTACAAGTAAGGGTTTTTCAACCCTGAGAGCCTAAAATTCCACGAGAGAATTGATTCAAGGGAAATTGACAGTATAATTTGATGGAGCACAAAAGATGATGTTTATTAGGTATAGGAGATAACTCTAAGACTTTGAGAGTGATTATCTGGGAGAATGATGATGCCATTAAAAAGTACAAGAATATTAGGGAAAATAAGTGAGTATATGGGAAAAATTATGAGTTTGTTTTTGCTATGTTAAATTTTAGGTTCTAAAAGAACATTCATTCAATCAATTTCAATTCAATATAATCCAAAACTAATTCAGTTCCATGTGGATTTAGAAAGTTCAAAACACTATTCTAGGCAATGGATATACAGAGAGAAAAATGAAAAAAAAAACAGTTCTTATTCTCAAGGAACACTGGCTATTATATTCTGGGAACAGATGTACACAGATAAGTGAAAATAAAATAAAACCAGGAGGATAAGAGTACTAACAACCAAGTGGATGAGAAAAAGTGTCATATTGGTTGTTGCATCTGAATTGATTTGTGAAAGAAGCTAAAAATTCTTAAAAAGTGGGGGAGACAAGAAAGTCATAGGAGACAACTTGTGAAAGGTAAAGAGACACAAAAAAGGAATGCCATTTTCAGAGAATAGCAAGAAGCCTGAATGGGAGTAACGTGGAATGCCTGGAAAATTAAGCTAGATTCACATTGGAGTTTTACATAGCAACTCACTATATTTCAATCCTAATAGCAATAGGGGGATTTCTGAGGAGGAAAGTGACCTAGTCAGACATGTGCATTAGGAATATTATTTTGTCAACTCTGTAAAGGATGAATTAGAAAGGAGGTTACTAAAACTAGGAAAACTGACCAGAAGGTAATTTTAATAGTCCTGACAAGTCCTAGAAGTAGTTTGGTGACAATATGAGTGGTAAGAATAAGATCCATGAGATCCATATATTGTTGGGGGAGAAGATAAGACTTGTTAACCAATCAAGTATCGGTGGTGTTGGGGTGACATTGATTAAAGAGTTAGGGATGACAATGAGATGGTGAACTTTGGTGACCAGATGAGTGATGATGCTCTCAACTGAAACAAGCAAGTTTGCAGGATAATGAGTTTATGGGCAAGCTTATGGGAAGCAATAATTATTTTTGTTTCTGCACCTGTTCATTCAGTTAAATAGATTAAAAAGGAGGTTAGACATTTAGGACTAGAACTTTAGAGGCAGGTAAAGTATAGCTATATAATTTTGTAATGCATCCACATAGAAGAAATCTGGAAAAGGAGCAATAACCAGTAGAGAGAAAAACAATGCAAGCACATTAGAGAAGGATATAATTGAGAGAACAAAATCATGAATAAGATTGAAATGAATGAGAATAAAAGCACAGATAGAGGGGAATAAATGAAATGGTCAAGAGACCAAGTATAGAAAGGGGAAGGAAAAAAGTGTTGATTTCAGTACTAGCATTTTCCTAGCAACTTCCTTGGGCCCCAACTTCCTCTTCCCACACAATCAGATTGGTTCCATTTTCTTGTTTGAGAGGTAAAATCTCACTGCTGCCCATACTCTGGGCCTCTCAAATTTGGTGGATTCCTGAGATTACTTGACTTACCAAATGAAGATTACTTACTCACCAGATGATTAAATGAGCAGGGTTATGTACAGAGAAGATGTGTACCACTATATCCCCCTTTTGCATATTCATACTGCTGAGGGCAAAGTAAACCTCGTTTGTAAACTGTCCAATGACTTCTGAATGCCTGAATTCTTCGCAATGTCAAGTCTGAAGTAGGAGGGTGATGAATTTAGCATTACACCTACAACATAGGGTGCCTTAAAATGTTATCGTTACACAAAATTTGAAGATATGTGCATTAAGAAAGATCAGAATTCATATTGTATAATTTTCCAGGTGAAATATAGACAAAATAGAATAAATCAGTTCCAAAGAGAAGCCCAAATGAATCATATATGGAAGAAAATAAAGAGCTCTATAAAGAAATGATGTGTATGCATAAGGAACCTCTTTTTTTTTTTCTTTTTGGAGGGCAGTTGGGGTTAAGTATATTGCCCAAGGTCACACGGCTAGGTTTTGTGTTTGTGTGTGTTAATTGTCGGAGGCCGGATCTGAACTCAGGTCCTTCTGACTCCAGGGCCGGCACTCTACTCACTGTGCCACCTAGCCACACCCATAAGGAACCTCTTAAACAATTTAGAATAAAAAATGAATATATACAAAATAGAGAAACAAATGCAGAAATTAAGTAGGTATACAAAATAATGGGATGGTTTTATAAGTATACTGTCAGAAACAGTAAAGCTCAGAATGAATTGAAATTAGAATACATGTTAAGGAAGACTTAAAAAAAGCTTTATGCCCTTTCAGAATTTTGGGGGTCTATGAGAAACATTGAAAAAGAAATGGAACTCCTGCTTGGGGGTGGGGATGAGAAAATGATAAATGCCTTAGAGCAAACTCAATTATTCATCTTTTATTTTGCTTCTTTTTCTCAATTATGGAAAATGATTGTTGGAATGGGCAGGATCCTGATAAAAATAGTTATCAATGAGATAAAACTGAAAATAACAGAGGGGAAGATAAGACAATATTCTTCCTTCAGGAAGTCCAAGGCACCAGGCCTGATTGAGCTAAATTGAAGAACCACTGAAAGGGACTATTTTTAAAAATAATAAAACATGGAACATGGTCAAAGTAGAAATGTCATGGTACTACTGGAGGACAGGAGAGGATGTCCCTATTCTTAAGACAGGGAAAAAGGTATGATTTAAAGACTACTGGACAATGAGTTTGGTTTTATTGAATAGATGATTTCTGAGTTTCTCTCCAAGTCTGAGATTCTGAGACTTCTAACATAATTCTGAGGTCTATTACTAGTGGAATGGTTTTATAAACATTTAGAAAGGGAAGCTGTTATACCTAAAAGCAGAGTTTCATAAGGAATGGTTCATGCCAGGTCAGTTTCATTGCCTCTTTGTTGTATAAGTTGCTAGTATTCAACATAATGTTCTGGCCATAATAAAATAAGAGTTTAGCCAAGAATTTGCCTCTCTCTTATGGATATTCTTGTGAATAGAGTAGAGATGTGTGGCCAAGATGAAAATTTACTTAGTAGGATCCAGAATTAGTTGGATATGCACACATCAAATATGATTGATACTGGTTGTTGTCAAACTGAAGCAAGATTTCTAGTGAGTATCCCAGAGAAATCCTCGACTTTTTTCTATTTAAGATTTTAAAAATGAATTAGATTACAGCATAGGTGGCATGCACATGCAATTTGAAGATGAGAGAAAACTGGAAGGTATGTCAGACCACACCAAGAGAAACACATTCAGTTCTGGGTATTGAATGCTGACAAGATGGAGGGGCTCCATAGGAGTAACCAGGATGGTGAGAAGACTGTGAACGATTTTGTAAAAAGATAAAGAGAAGAAAAGAAAGAAAGTTTAGTTTGGGAAAGAGTAGATTTTAAAGGATAATAATGATACCAACTCAAGTTTGTATAGTACTTTAGAATTTATAAAGTGATTTCCTTTGAACATTCCCATGGAGTAGGCAATGCAAAGTTTATTTTCCCTACCCTAATGATGAAGAAACTTAGTCTCCAAAACAATATGTTTGTCCATGTTCACAGAACCTGTAACAGTTTGAAGCAGGATTTGAACTCAGGTTTCCTAATTTTAGTCCTAAACTTTCTCCAATATGGCACACCACTTTCATGACCAGAGAGAAATTTTTTTAAATTTTAAAGTTTGCTTAAAATATGCAAAAAAGTATAAATTATTTTCTGCTTGGTTCCAGAGAGTAGAATGAGCTGATCATTTATTTATTTATTTATTCATTCATTCATTTATTCATTCATTCATTCATTCTTTCATTCATTCATTCATTTATTTATTCTTTCATTAATTCATTCATTTATTTACTTATTCATTCATTCATTTATTCATTTGCTTTCTGGCGGGGGGAAGGTAGGGCAATTGGGGTTAAGTTACTTGCCCAAGGTCTCATTGCTAGTTTTTGTGTTAAGTGTCTGAGGCCAGATTTGAACTCAGTTTGTCCTAACTCCATGGCCGGTGCTCTATTCACTGTGCCACCTAGGCACCCCAATAGAGTAAAATGATTTTTAAAGTGCTAAAGTCGCAAAGATTTGGGCTTGATATTCTGAAACATTTCCTGACATTTAGTGCTATTCAAAAGTGCAATGAGTTGCCATGGAAGAAGCAGGTTCTTAGTAAACAGAAGTCATCCAGTAGATCTAGAATGACCAGTTTTGAGACATTTGTGAGGGAGATTACTGTTTAGTTATGCCTAACTTTGGATCTGTTGCATTGTCTGGTTTCTTTTCCATGAAACAAGATGCCCCTAACAAGATCAACTCATCACTTCTAAACTCACCACCATGGGATTGACTCAAACCTTCATTGACATGACCTCCTTCTGCCATCTCTCCCCTCTAATTGAAGTCTTGGAGGGTGGGTTACTCAAACTTCTGCTAGTGCCTTCCTATGTAGAGGGCATAAAAACAGGACTTTCAGATGACTCTACTTGGTATCTGTTGCTCTGCTTGGTTTCATTTTCATAAGTCACAATGGCCACCACACTAGTTACCCTCGGGTTCCCCATCATCCCATTTTCCTGTCTCCTTTTCAGTGTTACCTCTGCTTTTAGATTAAGCTCCTTGAGGGTAAGAACTATTTTTTTTATTAATTGTAACCCTAGGCTTAGTACAATACCTGGCCCATAAGTAGGTCCTTAATGCTTATTTGATAGGATTGACTTCCATGGGATGACCTTTGGAGTCCCATCCAACTCAGAGATTTTGTTTCTCTTTCAGTGAAGACACTGAGTTCTGAGGGGGGAAATGAACAAAAATCCAGGAGATCTGTGATTAGAATGCTATTTTTAATCTTTTAGAAACTAGTTTCGGTGGTGTTTGGGGACTAGAAGCCAGTCTCTGGGGAAGTAAAAATAAATGGGTGGTTTTGTGAGGGATTGTGTAGGTTGTCAGTCAGTGAACAAGCAATTATAAAATGCCTACTGTGTGTCAGGCACTGTGCTAAAAAATGGAAATAGAAAGTTAAAGGGCATTCCCTGACTTCAAGAAGCTTCCAGTTTATGAGTCATGGGTGACTGAGCAAGGAGAAAGTGATGGGGTCTTCCTGACACTATATAGGGCATCAGAGATGTTTGGTATTGGGCTGTGGATGAAGATGAGGATGAAGTGAGCCTTCACAGTAACAAGATAAAAACTTCAAGAAAACTCACTTGAGAACGGTAACTTGTCAGCTTGCTAGAACTCTGCCATTAAAAAAAAAAATTTCCAACAAATTTCTTCAGCTTTATGTTATCTGAAAACTAGATTGCTGTTCATCTTAACACTTTAAGAACAACCTGGTAATAAACCTTTCTTTTGGATAATGATGATTTTCTTCCTTTATCCAGGTAAAGCCTTCCCTGTAGCAGACAAGGATGACAAATTACTGGCAAAAGCTAACCCTCTTTAGTCATGTGGGCAATAGAGCACTGAACTTAGAACCAAGAAGCCCTAACTTCACACACAGCTTCAGACACGTACAAGTTGTATGATCTCTGATAAACCAGTTAACCTATCTCAACCTCAGTATCTTCATGGGTAAAATGGAAGGAATAATTGCATCTTCATTGTTGTGAAAATCAAATGAAACAGATGTGAAGTACTTTGCAAACCCTAAAATATTATGTAATTGTTAGCTATCACTACATTTTATAAGCTTCCTGACAGTGAAGTCAAAGGGTGACAATAATGGTGAAGAGGGGGAGAAAGATATTTGGCTAGCTTGAGGGATAGAAGGGCTCAGAGGAGATTTCTCCACTCTACTCAGTTTGAGGGAGGTCAAATAGGTTTAAGTTAAAAGGAAAGGGGTGGTAGAGAGGAAAAGAGTGAAGGGACCAAAAAGAGCTCTTCTCTTCAACTTTCTATTTCAAAATCACTTAATCATTCCTTATTTTTCCTCCTTTACTCTCATGTGGAGATGGTCCTTCTTCCAAAACCAATCCCTCTATTCATATCCTGGATCTCATTCTCTCTCATTTTTGTTAGAAAATAGCACCCACAATCATCCTACCTCTTCTAAAACTGTAATCTCTTCTTGTAAATAAGAGATTGTAAACTACAAAGTAGCCCAGGTCTCCAATATCCTTTAAAAAAGCATTACTCCACCCAACTGTTCTCTTAAGCTGTCATTCCACATCTGTTCTTTTCGCAGTCAAATTCCAAGGGAAATGTTTCCCACTTGCTATCCTCTCACATTCTCCTCAGCTCTTTGCAATCTGGCTTCAAATCTCATCACTCAAGTGAAACTACTCTCTCCAAAGTTATCAATGATCTCCTAATTGCCAAATCAATTCTTATTGCTGTTTCTCTGTCCCCCTTCTTCTTGACCTTTCTGCAGCATTCGGCAACATTGGCTACCTCTCTGTGTTTTTGTGATTCTGATATCTTTTGGTTCTCTAATTGATATTTGGCCCAATTCTCAATCTCCTTTGTTGGATACTCATCCATGTGACTTGCCACTCTCCCCCTTGCCCTCTACAATGCTGCATAATTGATTGCAAAGGAATGATTAATAGAGCAATGTTGGTAGAGAAGGGAGTGGAAGAGGGGCAGTGGGTTAAGGGGAAGGAGAAGTTGGGTATTGAGAGCATAAGTAGAAGGGATGTTTTCTTATCCAAAGGGAAGAAATATACCAGAATACCTTAAACTATCATGTAAAGATCTCTCAAATTGTTATTGTATTTAATTATCAAGAACAAATGAATGAGGAGTGCCCACCAAGTTTAGGGCACTATTATAAATACTGGAACTACAAAGAGACAAGGGGCACAGGAAATGGTGTCTAATTTCAATGGGTTCATAATCTAGTTGGGCAAATGGGAAATATGCATAAGTTACAAGCAACAAGTGCTGTAGGAATTCAGAAGCAAGAACAGGTAATGAAGATGGAGCTGTAAAATTGATGAGAGTGAGGACAGACTTCTTGAAGGGAAACAGAACAAGGAAAGGTGCAACAGTGATGTGTATGCATGCTCTCACAATAAAGAGTGGTGTTTGGTTAATATGGAATGTTTATATGAGGTGACTGAACTGAAATTGTACAAGCAGGGGCATTAAATGCCAGACTGAATTGGACTTTATAATGAACTTATTTCTTAAGAAGCCATTATATGTTTTTGAGCAGAGAGTAGGTGTGTTGTAGAGAAATTCATGGCATTTTATATGGCCAAGGGATGGGAAAAGACATTGACTTTCTGCCATAGTATAGTGGACAAGGCACTGGAAGAAAAGTCAGAAGAATTAGGTTCTAACCCCAGCTTGGATACTGACTTGTTCCATCATCTTGGATAAGTCACTAGACCTCTGTGAGCCTCAGTTTCTTTATTTGTAAAATGATGAGGTTATATTAAATGTTTTCCAGAGCCACATTCAGTTTTTATGATTCCGTAGTATTATATATTGAAAATATTTATCAAATGCCAACTATCTATTTGCAGAGAGAGTGCCTGCTCAAAAGGGATTTATATTCTTAAGATAGGAGACAAGTCTTGCAGCCGCTGAATCTTTTTCTCCTATACAGTGCATCTACTCTCCAGCTCATCCTCCCTCCATATTTGCCCACCCTACATCATCTCTCTCATCACACATCATTCAGCATCACTCTTCTTAGGCTGAAAAAAAAAACAGTCAGCATAGAGAGATAGAAAAAAAGGATTTAGAGTCATTTCAAGTAGAGGGATATCATTATATCCTGCATCTCTCTCTACCTAATTATGTTTTCCATCAAATTGTCCCACTTCCACTGGAAAAAGTATGGCAACACCTTTTACATAAACCGTGGCTTTTATAATATCAGTAAATGCTAGTATACTAGTATGCCTCCTTCTTTTTTGGTCTCAGACCCTCTATACAAAATGGATGTGATACTATTTTCTGAACCACTTAAAAACCTCGGTACCTAGTAGTGTCATCATGTTAAAATAATTACAATAATGATTGGGTTCATACTACACAATGTGGTTAACACCATATAGGGGGGCAATTCATCTTCATCTTGTCTAGTATGAAGGCAGGACTTAAGTTTCTTTGTTTTGCCATTTGGTTGGACAATACACTATCTCAAAAAGACACAAACCTCTTGATAATAGTGGGATACAATCCTGTAGAGCAGAGGTTCTTAATTGTATTTTGTTTTGTTATGGATCTTTTTGGCAATCTGGTAAAGCCTATGGGACCCTCCTCAGAATAATGTTTTTGAAGACATAAAATGAAATACATAGGATTACAAAAAAAAACCAATTACATTGAAGTGGTTATCAATATATATTTATATATTTAATGTTCAAGTACCCCAGATTAAGACTCCTTGAGATTTTATAGATAATTTATATAGAGAATCTAGGATGATCATCACTCAAGAATGGTAGTAAAGTCAGAATCAAGCTCTTATCATAGTATTTCTTATCTAAAGTATCTAGAAATTTCTATCCCAAGATAGAAACTGCCACAACATGTACTGAAAAGTAAGGATTATCATAAGGATGATGATCACTCATTAAGTAGACATTTTTTCCTGATATTTTTATTGGTAATGGTATTTGTATCAAGTCTTTGAATGGATGCTAAATCCCTAAAAGATTCAGAGACATTTCATTTAATCCAAATGGTTTTCTCATTTAATTTCTTTCATTCCAGCGGACTGCTTGGTAAAATGGACACTGTCCCACCTATTTAGAGAACTACTTTTAGTGAGTTATTCTATATTAACATGACTGTACTTAGCAAGAGGTTAAGAACATTTACTAGTGTCATTTATATTGTCTCTGAAAACTCAGCTTCTAGCTGCTACTTGGGTTATTGCTTTTTTAGCATTGTGGAAAAAATTAAACCCTTTATTTACAAAGCCCTATGTAATTCCCCTTCTGCTGCTGCTGTATGATTACCACTAGCATTTCACCCCATTGTACCTCCTCACTAGATGCAGAAAACACATAGGCTGTTTGTTTTCACAAATTTCTAATTGAAGGATTGAAAGGGGGGAGAACTCAAAAGGGGAAGAACTTTAGCAAGATTAAACTGCTGGGAATTCCACACATCGTCTCGTAACTGTTTTGCATTATCAACACTGTTGGCATGGGAGGAAACTGCCTTGCTCTCTGCATCCAAGATAACATTGCCTATAGTGGCAGAAACCTTTATAAACATTTACATTTTTTTTTTTGGTGCGCTAGGGATATTTTAAACAAAGTGAGCCCATGGAATTCAGCTCCATCAACCAACAGCCATAGAGGACTTGCACTTTTATAGCTGTGTGGGTATACACACATACACACATACAAACACACATATACATATGCATGTATGTGTGTAAGTATGTATTTGCATGTATATTGTTCTTAGACTTGGGTTTTTTTCTGGATAGGGAGAGATGCATATAAAAGATCCCATGGGAAATATACATTTTGGGTAAATTCCTAAGAAAGGAAAGGTAATTGTATCATTTTTTCAAAACTGAGAATAAGCAAAACTCTGTCTTCCCAATAAGGTTTGTCTTAGGAGCTATTGCATATTTGTAGAAATGCCACATTTTAACAAGTTACCACAGGGGTTCTGAATCTTTTTTGTGTGTCATGGAAACCTCTGGCAGTCTGAGGAAGCCTATGGGCCCTTCTCAGAATAATGCTTTTCAATGAATAAAATTAAATATAGAGCATTACAAATGAAACTAATTATAGTGAAATACAATTATACAAATATGAAAAGTTCCAAGCTCACAGACCCCAGGTTAAGAACCCCTGAGTCAGCCTAATATAGTAGCAAAGGTAGAGAAATTAGAGTTTGTTTAAATGAGCAAAGACTTGCTTTTCCCCTTGCAATTGTGTTAATGTCACAATAGCTAAAGACTAAACATATTTGGAAACTTTACCATGGACAGTTCCAAATACTCAGACACAACCTAAGCCTGTGCTGTTTGGTGTTTTCCCCTTCATTATTTTTGGTCTGGGCCCCACATTGGTGATTGTGGGTTCCATATATTGATAGAAATACTGCTTCTCACACACTAACTCTAGATAAGGCCAGACAAGCAGTCAAGAGGGTTTCAGAGAGTTGTCAGGTGGATTGTGCTGTGCTAAGTGAAGTGTGCAGCAGAAGAGGAAAAAATACAGGGCTGTATGCCAGTTCTTCAACCTTTGGTAGGGTGACAACCTCACAAGGGCAACAGAGCCAAATGTGGCTAAAAATGATACTCTTGGGTGATGGCTCTCTACATGTCATACCTAGCAGGGATGTGAACTCAGTCTTGCTGGGTTGTGAAGTCAGATGAATGCACACATGGGATGATGACTCCCTCCTTCCCCACCCCCACCAATAATAATAATGATAAAAAAGTCCCTCTTGCAAGTTATTGCTTTTTTACGGCTGCACCTCTGTGCATTGAACTGAAACAGCTTCCTCTGTGCATTGAACTGAAAACAAAGAGTGGGAAAGAAGAAAAAGAATGGATGCTACATTTCCTGTATACAGCTCAGACTTGAGCTCCCCCCTCTCTCCTATCTCTCACTGCCCCCCTCTCTTTGTCTCCCCTCCTATTCCACTTTCTTTCACATCTCCTTCTTTCCCTTCCCTCATCCCACTCTCCATCTCTCTTGTCTCTTTCTGTCTCTTGCTGTCTCTCTGTCCCTGTTTCTCTTCTCTCCCTGCATATGTGTTCAGGCTACTGTGCTGTTGAAGAAAAGAGAGAAGTTATTAATCAATGAGGGTTGGGAAAATGGACCACTAATGAACCCCTTCCATGCCCACTTTTATCTCCAAATAGCTAGACCGATATAAGTACAAACGATGACATAACATAATTGCAAATTGGTGATAAAAATTAATTTGTGCGGTTATCCAAAAAAAAGATCACCCGTGCAATAATTTTAATGTGAATAAATTATACTAAAATGGAGAGCCAGACAGAATGGTAATCTCATCTAATATAGGTAAAATGGCTGTGCTCACCATATAATATGGCTAGTCTCTCTCTCTCTCTCTCTCTCTCTCTCTCTCTCTCTCTCTCTCTCTCTCTGTAGAGTGACCAATTCAAATAATGTCCCACTAGAGAAATGTGTCTTTCTCGATTCTTTTTCACACCCCATCTATCCCACTCCCCAATAATATACCATTAGTCCTTAAAAAATATATATATATATATATATATATATATATATATATATATATATATATATATATATATATATATACGTACAGCCTTTCTCTGGACTTATGAAGGCAAGCAAATCTGCCACTCTCTCCTTAATGCTGTAATCCCCACCTTGTTTCTAATCAGCCTCTTGGAGTAGCAACGCAAGGTTACACAGAGCGAACTGATTTATGAATATAATTTTTGTTTTAATTGAAACAGCAACATTTAGGTTCCACCTTAACAGTGCACCTTAAAAGATTATCTCGGTTATTTCACAGGCACCGAGCCGGCACTAATAGTCCAAGGCAGATATTGAAAAGCAGCGCAGGGCCAGGCAGATCTATTAGAAATTCCCATCCACGCGCCTCATACATATTGATTTCTGACACCAAGCAGCAGTGAAAGCCCCCGTGGGAATAATATATTTAGCAGGGCTCGCTGCGAGGAGGTCACAGAGTGCATACAGATTAGCTTCAGAGGACCAAGGCGCTGGCGGTGAAGCCAAATGCTAGATTTTATATCATTTTAATCTGAACTTTTATAATCCTTTTAGTTCTTCTTTCTCTGGATGGAAGAGAGAAGGCTTCCTCCACGTGTCCCATGCATCTTTTTTTTTCTTTATTCCTCCTATAAATGTGCAAATGCTGTTGTAATGGAGAGAAATGTTCCTTCAGTTTAAGGAGCAGAGCCCCAAACAGATTTGCTTTAATAAACGGTGGTCAATTCAAATGAAGACATCTTTATTTAAAGATTTCCTTCCATGGGGGAGGAAGGTGAGCACATTTCAGTCTCCAGTTTTAGGGGTTCCCTTCCCCCCTTTTGGTGTGTATAGGGGAAGTATAGTCTTAAGAGGCTCACTGCTTTCTTTCCCTCCCTTACTTCTCTCGCACCCCAAAAGCTTAATTGAGCCAAAGTTGCATTTATGCTGTTAAATCTATGAAAACAAAATTCTAAACATTTTTTTAATTACCTTTCTGATGGGAAGGGAATGTCTGCTCATTATAGAAAGGAGTGTTGTGACTGTGTCAGATAAAGGTGTCAGATGAGAGTCAAACAGGCATTTTGGATACTGGAGAGATGCCAGCAGTGGGAAAGGAAAGGTTAGAGTGGACGCACTTTGACAGAAGGATGAAATAAATTCAGACAACAAAGAGAACTCAGAGGTTTCAATAAAAAGACACAAAGGCTTATTGTCTTCTTGTGGACTCCATATAAATTTTGTGTTTTCTACAAAAAGTTCCCATATTTATCAATAATCTGGAGGAAAAACGTATCTATATTCATGAAATTCCATTTGAATACTACATATTTTCTTCCATATATCCACAGGCTAAAAGAAACTATAAACAATACCAGGGTCAGTTAAGGCTCATCAAATAGAGGCCACAATCTCAAGATTTTTATGGAGAAGGCAAATTGGGTTTTGTTAGGAGCCCTGACCTTCTTTACCAGTATGGAACAATTAAAATAGCCAATTAGGACTTGGAATTTTACTTGTCTGTTTTGCTAACTAAAGGATGTCAAACATTCCAATTGGCCTTAAAGGCCTATCTGCAGAAATGTCAGTTAACTTTTCAATTGCTAATGTTTTCAAGTTTGTAGAAGTGCAATGAGTTAAGTGAGAGGGGGTGTAAAAAACATATAAGATTTTTTTTCTTTAAAAAATTGGTAAATTTTTAAAGGAATTTTGTTGTTAGATATATTCTCTATCAGCTATATTGTAGCTGGTCTGCCAAGAAAGAAAAGAAGGAAGGAAGGAAGGGAGGAAGGAAGAAACTATAATCTGTATGCACTCTGTGACTTCCTCACATCGAGGAAAGAAAGAGGGAATGAAGGAAAGAAAGAAGGAAGGAGGAAAGAAGGAGAGAGAGAAAGTAAGAAATAGCAGGAAGGAAGAAAAGGAGGAAAAGAAAGAAAGAAAAAAAATTATGCTGAGTATGTCCAGAAGCAAATTTAATTTATTTTTCATTTTAGGATCCTAAAAAGTTAGTTAGAAAAAAATAGGTTCTTTTTAACAAATAGAAAAAATAGGATTAAGAAGTAAATGTCTAAATACTGAATTATCTAATAGTTTATGATGGTCCTTCAGAAATCCTGTCCAGTCCCCTTGGTTAGATATGAATGCAGAGGAAACTGAACAAGATTAGGCTTTTTAGTAATGATCCTATTCAATGGACAAGGCTCCAAACTATAGTAGGGGGATGGAAGAGGATGCTAAAATGCTGAAGCTATTCTAGGAGTATTCCACTAGTGGTGTGTATCAAATAAGAAATCTCCACTGCTAGTGTGTATCAAATAATTGGTCATGCTGGCTGAGAGTGACAATAGGATAGATCTTGAATGCATTCAAGAAAAAAAAGCAGGGTTAATCTTTGGAGGTAGGAAGGGTGGGGCCCAGAGATAATGTGAGGCCTGCTTCCCCCAGATCCCTTCCACCATTATACAGAACCAGGTGTCCCTGGGTATGCTTCGGTAAGAGACACAAAGGCAATAGATTGCCCATTCAAGCCCTTAGTTTTTGGGTTGATGGATCATGGGATTTAGAATAAAAAGGAGCTCTAGAGATCATTTAATCTAGTACTCTCATTTTATGGATGAGGAAAATGGGACCCAATGAAAGTAAATGACTTGCCCAAGGACTCACCTGTAGTACATGGCAAAAATGAAGAATCAAGGATGGCTTCATCACATAAAATTGAAATTTGATCCCAAGTTCCTTTTAACCCCAAATCTAGCTGTTCTTGTATTACACTACACCTTCTTTTGAGATTATTCTGAACTAAGACCCTCTTCAAAACCTTTCATATTTCCTGTAAGCAGTTTTGGTGCAAGAGTTCCAACTCCTCCTCAGTAAGAATATGATAAATCAGGTTAAAACCTCATCACTTTTTTTCAAAACATCTTTCAAAATGCTCTGTTGGATTCCCTTAATTTGAAGCTGTTGCAACACCAAAACAAAACAAAACTAAACCAATTTAAAAGTGAAAAATCCAGCCAAGCATGCTTTTTACAAATTGGGATGACAGTCCACCTGATTCTTCCTCTCCTTGCTTTTTCATCCCTGAATTGACCTGTTTTGATGTTACAGGTAGGCTCAATTTGAAACTGATTAAGCTGTCCAATTTTGCCTTAAAAGGGAGCCAGCATTTTCCCTTTTCCTTCCCACAAACAATGTAATATTAGAACAGGACAACGATAAAGCAATTACTGAAGATCTGCCCCTTGTCATTTGACCTACCCCCCTCCCCCATATTCAGCTAATGAGGTCTTTTCCATTTCCCATCCCAAACATGTGCAGAACTTCTCTCCTACATGCTCCCATGAAACCCCATCTGGAGAAGGCTCTCGATGAAAAACTGGCAAATGGAATGTCACAATCACTTTCCTTCAGAACCCCAACTTTGATTTGGAAGAATGACTGTTAGAGGGGTAGTTGGTGTAGTTAATGGCAGTAAAACAGAATAATGCTGAAGAGAAAAAAAAAATCACTCACTACCCTATCCCCAAATCTGGGGAGAAAAAAGGAATTCTGACTTGGAAAATGTTCTCTCCTTCTTAAAGCTGGCCTCAGGGTGGATGTGTCTTTTAATCCATCATGGCTTTTGAACTTGCCCTACTGCCAGATGGCCCTCACTACTAAGATAGTTTTCCCTATCAGCAGAACTGAAGAGCTAACCAGTTTCACCTTCTTGTGAAACGATTTGTTTCCTATTGGCATCATTTAACCCTTGCTCAGTCCAGAGGCCTGATCTTCTTGCCTGACCATTTGTAGTGCCTGCTTGGGGTCCTGGAAACTTTTCCATTAAAAAAAAGTATGTGGTAGACAGTAAACAGAGTGGAGATGGGGAGAAGGGGAGGGGGCAATGCTTTCTCAAAAGGAAGCAAGATCTGACTGGGTGTTCATTGTATACACAGTCTAACCTTGAAAATCCTTTTGGAATCCTGCTTCACATTTAATTACTCATATAAAATTCCTGCCTCAGTCAAAAAAAGGCTGGCTGGGGTAGTGGTGGAATTTTTTTGTTTTGTTTTGTTCATTTTTGAAAATTTAATATTTAAGCCCTACACTGTTAGATAAGTTGGTAAATAAAATAAAAATTAAATTATGGAATCATTTCTTGAAAAAAAATCATTTGGACCATCACAGTTCTCATTGCTGGATTACATATTTCTTTTATCTGCCTGAGGAGCTTAAAAATAATGGGCAGTGTGTGTGAGGGAATAAAATGTGACGGTATTATAAACCGTGAGCATAAACGATGTGTGTGGTCTACAATTCCAAATTCTGACGGTGTCCACTGTGTAAGAGTAAGATGCCCAGAGAATATACAGATGTCTTTGTGAACAGGAAACAGGGAAAAAGTCCCTTTTAGTTGGGGGCAAAAACATGCATTTACTTTCAGGAGAAGTAGACACACTTAAATCCCTGCTGAGCGCTGGGGAGGGGTTGGATGAGCTGTCTAGAAAGCATTTTCTCTCTCTTTATAATGTTAGAAATCCTCAGACTGCATTGTGCATTGCAATGCAAGGATTCTGCAGTGTAAGAGCACATCAGGGCATTGAGAAAGGCTTAATGTGTTCTCATTAGAGGAGACTGGGGGGAGGGCGGGCTGGGGAGGAGAGGGAGAGGGAGAGGGAGGTGCCTTGGGGGATGGAGCCAAGCTAGACCACTCTGGGAAGCATTACCATTCTTTTGCTCTTCATTTCAACTCCCTCAATCCCCTAGCTTTACATAGCTTTTTCACAGACAGTTCAGTAAAATACCTCCCGAGTCTCGTGTAAAGAGGGCTATGTTGCACTTAGCTGCTTACGGTTTAGCAGTTTGTTTGCATGTGACTTTTAAATATTTCCTTCCTTCTTACATTTTTGACAATCCCTGGTTTTTACACTTATGGTTTGCCAGATGAAAATGGGGGTTGAACGGAGGAACATCTAATCGACGAAAGAAAATCCAAATACTTTAGCGGAATTAAGGTCAACCAGTGCGCTGTTGTGTGTGTTTGGAGGAGGAGGAAGGAAGAGTGTGTATGTCAGAATGTGTGTGTTGGGGCTGACAATTCTAGGACCATAGAATTTGAAGGGTGGTTGGGAGTCATCTCCTTTTTACATAAGAGGAAACTGAGGTCCAGAGGGTTTAGGGGATTTGCATGAGGTCTCATAGGTCCTAATTGGCAGAGCTTAGTTTGGAACGCAGTTCCTCCTACTGGAAATCCAGCAGTACTATTTCCACTATACCATCATGACTGAAGTAACCCCAGGAACACTTCTTGAGGACTGTTGATTTTAAGAATGGAAGGAATAGGGGCGGCTTGGTGTCGCAGTGAATAGAGCACTGGCCCTGGAGTCAGGAACCACTTGAGTTCAAATTCAGCCTCAGACACTTAACAACAACAACAACAACAACAACAAACCTAGTCGTGTGACCTTGGGCCAGTTGTTTCAATCCCAATTGCCCTCGGAAAAAAAAATTAGAAAAGAATAGAAGGGATAGTGGGTTTGGAATCAGAAGATATGAATTCAAATTCCTTCTATACCATTTGATATAACTTCTTTTCAGTGTGAATTTACCAGATCCCATTTGACTTCTTTTTCTTTCATCTTTTCCCCTATGTATCCCATTTGATTTCTTTTTCTTTCATCTTTTCCCCTATGTATCCCATTCATGGGATTCACAGAATCTTTCTTTTTTCCTTAAAAAATTTCATGTCTTCATTTGAGGTACCTCACCTGCGGAAACAAAGTGACCCTCAGTGGCCTGTAGGGATGGTAGAAGCCATAGTTCTGGATCTTTAAGGGGTGTGGCCTTTCCCACTCCTTTTTTTCCTATCAGAGGGAAAGCCCACTCTGTTTCTTTAGTTGTAAAGTGCTCCAAATAACTGGTGACATTTCCTGTCCATTTATTGCTGTACTTCCTCCACTAATGGAGCAGTGCTCTATGGCACATGGATGTTCTTAAGGAGTGCAGATAACTTACTCATAAATAACACATAGGTTTACTGAATGGACTAATCAAAGTGAAGTGTGAGCAAGGTCCAGCCTGAAGGATTTCTCCCTTCAGTTTTGAAATCTTCTTTTTTTCTCCTGCATTCCTTCTTCAAACCAATTATAGACATAGAAGTAACGCAGAAGATTGAGAAAGGAGCTATGCCTTCCAGACCACCCTTCAAGATTCTTTTGAAGCTGGGGTTTTTGTCAACTGGTCTCTTATGGAAACCTGAGGTGACAGGCCTTGGGCAGGTCACTCTTTTACAATCTCAAGAAAGTTACTGTCAGTGGTGTTGACTAGAACAAGTAGAACAGTGCATAATTTTCTAGTGGACAGAGGTCCAGCCTTCAGAGCCAGGATGATGGCTTCAAATTCTACCTTTGGCAGAAACTCTAGGCAAGTCACTTAACTATCTTGTCCTGACTACAAAAAGGCTCTGAGACTTTAGGCTGCAAAACAGCTGCTGATCTTCATTACTAGACAGAGTTCCTCATACCAATGAAATCACAAACCTGAATTAAAAAAAAATCAGGATAAGCAAGATTCAGTCATAATTTTTATACATTGTAAAAGTTTATTTTCAACTATCATTCAGAGGTTGTTTTATTACTACTATTATATAATTATCAATAGTAAATAGTCACTAATAGCAATAGCTGGCACTTATATAGAAATTTAATATTTACAAAGGTGTTTTTGAGGGGAGGGAACAAATTTATTAAGGTATGCTTGGTACTATGATGAACAATTTAGAAATATTAATTCATTTTATGCTTATGAAAACCCTGGAAGGTAAGTGCTATTATTATCCCCATCTTACAGATGAGGAAAATGAGACTTAGGTAACTTACTCAAGGTCATTTTGGCTAGTAAAGATTTGAACTCAGGTCATCTTGACTTGAGGCCCCATGCTCTATCCAGTGTTATGTCTTATTCTGATAGAAAAAGTTGTGGGACAGATCCCTATCTGACTATTATTCCTTTATTTTCAATGTTCTGTATGTTATTGTACAAGGGGATAACGTGGCTGTTTTTGTAATTCAATAAGATCCTTGGGATCTAAGTTAACAGTGTTTAGGCTCACTGAAGCCTCTTGGAGACAGTTCCAGTACCAGACAGAATCATGGGGATCATATGTACTTCTTGTTCTTCCATGGTTTTTACTTCTTTAATTGTTTCTGTTTTGAAAACTCTTGTTTTTTATTGTTACCATTATTATTCTATTTTTAATTCCATTTTAATTAATTTACAATTCCAGTTTCATTAAGATAATCTAAGAAATTTATTGGGGTAGATTACACCCAAATGTAGAAAGAATATTGGATTTGGAATTAGAGGAGAATGACTTTAAATTTTGCCCCTATTATTGCTTAGTCTTTGTGACCACAGCAAATTATTTAGTCTATCTTAGATACATCTTGAAACTGCAGGTCATAGTGCTTAGACTATCTTCATCATAGAGATATTAGGAAGTTCAAATCAGCTAATTTAAACTTATTACAGTGCATTCTACAAAGTAGCCACTTAAATGTTGTATATGTGAATTGGGTACAGCATGGTATAATAAGAACAGACCTGATTCAGAGGCTTATAGCTTATGTCAGCTTGAGAAAGTCCAGTAATTTCTTCTGGTCTTATTATAAAGAATAAAGGACTTGGGATCAATGTTTTCTGAGGTTGCTTATTGTTCTAAATCTGTAATTTTCTTTTGACCCCAGTTATGACCTTTTTTTCCTCTGTGCCAAGAGTCTTCTTGTCCTGTATAGATGTTGGACTGTTGTGTATCTCCTCTCTATTAAAAAATAATTTTATTATTTAATTTATTTATTTATTGCTTTTTGGTGGGCAATTGGGTTTAAGCGACTCACCCAAGATCATACTGCTAGTAAGTGTTAAGTGTCTGAGGCTGGATTTGAACTCAGTTTCTCCTGGCTTCAGGGCTGGTGCTCTATTCACTGCACCACCTAGCTGCCCCTTTGTATCTACTCTTATAACTGATCAGTTCCTTCCCAGGACCACCATTTCAGGAGGTGCCCAGAACATCTATACTTACTTTTCTCCTGATTCCTCTACTATCTCCCCACATTTTCCCACCAACCTCTCCCAATCCTTTTTTCCCTACATTATCTTTCATGTAACATTTTGTCCCCATTAAAATGGCAGTTTCTTGAGGATAGGTACTGTCTTGGGGCATGTGTACACTTGGTCGTGGATATGTGTGCATTTGCATTCCCAGTGATTAGCACAACACCTGGTATACTGCAAACACTAAATAAATATATGATTAATTGCATTGAATTAAACTAATATGTAAAGTGATTTATAACCATAAATGTGATATAAGCAGGAGCTTTTATATTATCATTACTGAAAACTAACTGGGAAATTTTTCTAGTCTCAATCCTGTTTGATAACTGAAATATAAAATGTGAATGTACTTTGGCTAATACACATTTAGGTGCACTAATTAAAATTGAATCTCTAAGCCTATAGACTATTGACTGTTGAAATTGAATTGCCTAGCTTTTTGAAGATTGGCCATGATTTGTATCTTATCATTATGTCAGCCTCACAGTGGACCAATATTCTGCCATACTCTCCTGAAAGCTCACAATGCTTTAAAAAATATTTTGACAACATTTACATAAGTCTAACTTCCTCAACTGATCAAAGAAAGTAAGTACTACTCTGAATTAACAGGCTAGGTGAAAGTTTCTCGAGTTTGGAACATCAGGGCCTACCTTTTGCTTTTATGTACTGAAAGTTTAAATGGAAAAGAAAAGACATAATTACTTTGAATTCTAATTTCTGAAGCTTCTGATAGTGAGATTAAATACCTTTATTATGATATAATGAAAAATTCCAACTTTATCGCACTCTGTAAGAGGACTTAAGCAACTTTCATGATATCTGACAAAACATCTTCATGGCTAAATGGGGGAAAATAACAAGAAAAAGAGTAGAGGTATTTATTTGGAAAATTAAAGCATTTCACTGACATCATTTTGCCATTGATTCAGATTATTCAAAAATAAAAAATAGTGTTTTCACTTTGTCTTGTTTCTCCAATTATGTTAGTTACAACAGGAATTGTACCTTAGATGATAGATTCATAAAGGTATTTATTAGTTGTTGAATTGGATCACATAGTTTGAGATAGTGTGTTCCACATGTTTAGAAGGAGTCATGGCCCCATTTCTATAGGCAATAGTCTGGGATGATAAGAATTTTTAAGCATTATCATCAGCCGATAAATGGGCTTAGCATACAATACAAGCTATGTTATTTGTTAGAAATACCAAAACAAACTAATTTTGATTCTCCTAAAAGTCTTGTAAGTAGGAATTGCCTCTGTAAATATCATATTAGACTTGATTACAGAAGAAACAATGGATCTTAGTTGTCTATGCTCAGTAATCTGCTGAAAATGGACATTTAAGTAGGTAGAAAGCAGAAGAAGAGATGCCCACCCAAATGACATTTATTAATCATATAGGATGACCTCTGAAGTAAGGCACCATAGAGAGCATTGCTCTAATTGCAATATTCTGTGGACGATACAAACATTTCTTGGTGAAATCCACTGTAATTCAAAAGTTCCTCTATACCGAAAAAAGGAAGTATTTACAAAATACATGGTGCCTAGATGGTACTAGCCAACTAGACAGGTAAGCTATTGAGTTAGGCTGTAAAAGTTTTATAGAAGAACTGAAGATGGACAGAGAGCTGGACCTAGAACTGATAAATTAAGGGAAAAGAATTTGATTAGACTATTGTTGTTCTAATTTTGGGGCAACTAGGTAGCACACTAGACAGAGTGGTAGGCTTAGAGTCAGGAAGATTCATCTTCCTGAGTTCAAATCTGGCCTCAGACACTTACTAGCTGTGTATTCCTGGACAAGTCTGTTTTCCTGTTTGTGTCAGTTTTCTCATCTGTAAAATGAGCTGGAGAAGGCAATGGTGAATGAACCTTGAATCTTTGCCAAGAAAACTCCAAATGGGGTCACAAAGAGGAAACTATGACTTTACAACATGAACTGATCCTAGAATCAATTAATTAATGAAAGACATTTGATAAGGTAAGCAGAACTTATCTAACTGCAGAAACTGTGGAACACTTTTAATTATACCATTTTAGTTATTGTTTCACCAAACTCTATCTTTAACAACAATAACTTCTAGATAATATTATGAATCACAGAACATCAAGATCTCAGAAAAATCAAAATTACATGTAACCCAAAGGCCAATGGAAAGATGTATGACAATACATGTAGGTTGCAATATTAAACTAAGGGTTTCTTGTATAGTAAAATTACTCAAAAAATATGTCATGAAGTTAAATGGTAAAGAATTTGGCTAATCAAGTAGTGAGAATAAGAGACAAGAGAGAGAAACTTGAGGGGCACATTGGTACCCCTTGGATATTGAAAGATTTTTTTATTTTTGAAACAGTTATTTCTGAATCTCTCTCTCTCTCTCTCTCTCTCTCTCTCTCTCCCCCTACCTACCTACCTATCTATCCCATTCCCCTGCTCTACCATATAAAGTTTTCCTTATAAAAAAGAAAAAAAATTAAACAATACTGTCATATGATCAATGACAGTGTATTCAATGTTTCAAAGCCATATTCTCCCACCTCTTCAATGAAAGAAAGATGGTGCATTTCCTTGCATCTTCTCTGGGGCCATGTTTGATCATTAAAATTATATAGTGCTGTTTAACATTATTGTTTTATTTATTTTTGTTCACATCATCATAGAAACTGTGCATATTGTTTTTTTTTTCTGGTCTGTTTACTTCACTCTATTTCATGAAAGTCTTGCCATATATTTCTGAAATCTTCATATACATTGCATCTTATAATTTATCCATATACATTCATAAACCATAATTGTTTAGAAGTTCTTCCAATCAATGAACACCTACTTTATTTCAAGTTCTTTATTACTATGAAGAGAGATGCTAAGGATCTTTTGGTATCTATGGGACCTTCCTTTCTGTTCCTGACATCTGGGAGGTATAAGACTAATGCTAGGATAAGTAGGCCAAGGGGTATGAACATTTTAGTCCTCCTTTCACATAACTACAAATTATTTTCCAGAATGTTTGCATTAGTTTTCAATTCTAGTTATAGTGTAGCAACAAATCTATATTTCTATACACCTTCAAACATTTATTTTGTCATCTTTGGGAAATTTGTTGGTATATGGAGTAAAGTTTTATTTGTTTTCATTTGCTTTTTATTAGTAATTTAGAGCAGTCTTTCATATAGTTGTCAATTCTTTGCAATTTTCTTTTGCAAATTTTTTATTACATTGACCATTTATCTACTGGGGAATGCCTCTTGACCTTAAAAATGTTCATTCCCTCTTTGTTGAAGGTATTGTGGCTGCAGCCGCTTAAAGTCTGCAGTCTCTGCCTCTCCTCCTGACAACGCTGTTGGCTCTCACGGAGGAGTAAGTCTGTCAGGAAGCTGCTCCGCCGCCATGGCATTCAAAGACACGGGCAAGACCCTTGTGGGGCGGGCAGTGGCTATTCATCGGATCTGGATCATCCTGACCAGCTGCAACGTGAAATCACTCGAGAAAGTGTGTACTGACCTAATCAGCGGAGCCAAAGAGAAGAACTTGAAAGTCAAGGGACCTGTTCCAATTCCCATCAAGACACTTCGAATCACAACTAGAAAAACTCCTTTCGGTGAAGGTTCAAGGAATTGGGATCGGTTTCAGATGAGAATCCACAAACGCCTTATTGATTTGCACAGTCCTTCTAAAAGTGTTAAACAGGTCACTTCTATCAGCATTGAACCAGGTGAAGAAGTTGAAGTCACCATCGAAGATGCCTAACCAATCATCTCTTTTAATGAATTGATTGCAACTATTAAAAAAACAAAAACCAAAAACCAAAAACGTTCACGTGTGTGTGTGTGTGTGTGTGTGTGTAGATATAATTTGGCTGACAGAACTTAATCAGAGAGGTAGCTATGTGGTGCTGTGAATAGAGCACTGGCCCTGGAGTCAGGAGGTCCTGATTTCAAATCTAGCCTCAGACATTATTGACTAGCCCTGTGACCTTGGGCAATTCACTTAACCCCAATTGCCCTCCCTGCCTTCCTCCCACCAAAAAGCAGACAAAAACAATTTAATCTGAGATGTTGCAATTTCCCATATTTCAGAATTTTCCCAATATACATACTTAAAAGTCGGTTTAACTATTCATATTAATGTCAGATATTTTAAAAGGTGATTTCCTAATTTGCACTGCTTTTTATATAGAACTATATGAATCAGATCAAGCCAAACAGTTGCTTGAACTGAATATAAGAACTGTTGAATATTTTTCTAGTTTTGAGAGTTTTTCACTGTAAATGCGCTATGGAACCTGGGCAGCAAGACAATTCTCCTCTTTAGAGCACATCATTTATGACAAAACATATCTTACTTGTGGCAAATCACTTGGTGCTCAAAAAAAATTACAAACAAAAGCCCACTGGATCCACAGCTCTGAGTGGCATGCTCATTGGGATAAGAAGATTCATTCAGTCTAATAGTATTTTAGTCTGAGGTAGATTGCATGAAGCGGGCAGCTAGGTGGTGCAGCACTCCAACTGGTCTTGGAATCAGGAAGACTCATCTTCATGAGTTCAAATTTCTCTCTCAAATACTTACTAACTGTGTGATTCTGGGAAAGTCACTTAAGCCTGTTTGTCTCAGTTCGTCATCTGTAAAATGTGGTGAAAAAAGAAATGTCAAACCATTCCAGTATCTCTTCCAAAAAAACCCCCAAAGGGGATCATGGAGTGTTGGACATAACTGAAAAAATCTAAACAACAATAGATTGTGAAAATTCACTGAGTGGTAGATATAAAGTCTCAGGATTTAGAAGAGAGAAAGATTAGTTCTGGGACAGTCTGGGAAGGGATAACAATGGAAGGAAGAGAATTTTAACTAGTCCTTCTAAAATGGGCATAGAATGATAAGTTAAAAGCATTCCAGGTTGAAGAGAAATAGACCACAAGCTTAGAAATCAAGAAGTGAATTTGGAGAACAAAAGAGTTCAATTTGAGGTATGGAGTGCATGAATTTCATATGAGGCTAAGGAGTTGGGACTTTGGTCAATGAAATAAAGTAGGTTATGGAGAAGTGGTAGATTCTGTCAACAGTCAATAGGTATTCATTTAAAAATGCCTCGTGTCCCAGGCACTATGCTAAGTGCTGGGGATGCAAGCAAAAATAAAGATTGTCCCTATGATCAAGGAGTTTTCATTGTAATGGGAAGAATTTGTAAAGGGGGACTGGAAAAGAGGAGAGGTACATGTAAGGGAGAATGGTTAGAGAAGTCTGGAAAATGAGGCATGGCTGATCTGGAATACTCTCCAAAATGGAGGTTCCAGGAAGAACTTACCAATGGATGAAGAAAAACAAGTTAGAAGATCTTTGCAGTATAGTTTAGAGGTTTCAAGAGGGGTGTGAACTGAGGAGACATCAGTGGAACAGAATGCCATTAAAAAGAGACTTTGTGGAGATTGAAATGCAATATAAAGCAACTGATTGGGTGGGATGGGCTGAAGGAGAGGAAGAAAAAGAGGGAAGGAGACAAGCATTAAGTAAGCACCTACTATGTGCCAAGAACTATATAAAACATTTTATAAATATTACCTCATTTGATCAAAGGGGTCTTAAATGTCACCAAAGTCTCCAAAAGGGGGAATTACAAGGATTTTGTTGTCTTTAAGAAAAAGAATGCCCATTTGCAGATGTGAGGACTCATACCCATAGAACACTGAATGTAACATTGGATTTTTTTTCATGTATTGATTGGTTTTGCTGAAATTTTTTTCTTTATTAAAAATTGTTCTCTCTAGCAAGGGTGGAGAAAGATGATTCAGGAGGAAATCACTAAATGAAAAATAATATAAATAATAATGTACATTAATTAATTAAGAGTACTAGAATGTGAGGAGGAGCAGGCTACAGGGAGAAAGGTATTGGACATTCAGATCTATTCAAAGTCTTCATGTAAAGAAAAGAAAAAAAAAACATTCACCCCTACTTTTATTCATTTAACAGCTATTGATTGAGGAAGGCATCATATCCTCAGTACTACAAGACTTACAAAAAGTATTTGCCATGGTCCTTGCCCCACAACAGCCTTCACTCTAATTGGGGAAATGCCATAAAGACAAACACTGCATTATAAGACTGCCTATGACCAAATGTCTTCATTATTATAGCAAATACGAGGAGGAAGAGATGGCATTGGCTGACCCATTTTCAAACGATCATAGATTTAAAACTGGAAGAACTTTACAGGTTATTTAATTCTTTCCCTGTCCCCACCTTCTTGTCTTACAAATTATTAAAGTGAAATCCTGAGAAGTTAAGTGATTTGCTTATGGCTGCCTACATTTATAACACACAGAGAAAAACATCAACTCAAGACCTCTGCCTTCAAATACAATGATTGTTTTGTGCTTAAACTTCTGTCTCCTCTACAAGGTGAAGAATGTGGATGATGTCTGATGAGAAGATATTTGAGCTGGATCCTGAAGGAGAGGGACAGGTGGAAAAGCAGGGATAATATTTTGGACAAGGAGGAAAGGAAAGGATGGGAAATTAAGAATCATGATGAGGCTTGTGGGAAATGAGTTGTCTGGATTACAGTGTTTGCATGGGGTTGCTGTAGAAATATAGGCTGGCCCCAGATTGCAAATGGCCAAGAATGTCCACTTAAGAGGTGAAATTTAAAACTGTAAGCAATAGCCATTACATTTTTATGTCTATGGACATCCCAGGGAACAATCATGGAAGCATGCCTATACCCAGCCCACTTCTAGTTCATATTCTGTCTGGGGCACATTAATCGGAGATAAGCCTGTTCCCTGATCATTTCTAAGAAGGTAAGACTTTTCTTTTAGTCTCTTGACAAAGGGTATGCACAACCCTGAATATTGAACTGCACATATTGCCCCAGTAACTAATGCACATGACTTTCCAGGATTCTATCATTGAGTGGAATTGAATTCCCCTTCACTAGAGGCTTATAGAATTTTAGGGGATGGCATTGGTTAACAACATTTTGGGGCTGCACTGAATAGCCTTTGAGACTCCTTACGACTTTTGAGAACTTGTGATTCTTATTTAACTAGTTTCTCCCCTTGCACCTAACATAGAGCTCCATCCACAGCGGTTGTCTAATAGACATTTTGGAATTTAATACTTACATAATAAGCATTGAACTTATATAACTATAGTGTAATCTTAAATAAGGATTAAAATCTTTACAGAGATAGGGGACTTGGTATGGGATGATAGTTGACAAATTGGTTAATGTTTTTGAATTGCATTTTCCTCTCTTTCATTGGTCTAGAGGATGGTTCTCTGGTAAAGGGGTGAAGGAAGTGATCTAATTAGAAGGATAAGATTGTAAAATCAAAAGATTATGTTAAAAGTTTTTCTTTTTAAAGGGCAAAGTGTATCTTATTATATGAAGGGAAATTTTAAACTTCATTAAGTTTTGAGTCTCCATAAACATAAGCAACATTTTGTTGCCAATGCTAGTCATTTCCATGAAATAAGACTGGATTTAGCAGGCCAATAATCCACTGACAGTGGCAAATGGGTTAATTTCTGAAGCAATGCCTTTCAGCAGTGGCAACAGTCCCAAATGTTTACCCCGTGAACATATTGGTAATCCACTATAACCATTTGCAGTACCCAGGTGTTATTTTTTTTTTAAACAAATGCTTTATTAACTTCTGTTTTACATCATTCATTTCCGCCAGATTTTGAGTTACATTTTTTCCCCCGTTTTTCCCCTACCCACCCTCCCAGAATAGCAGTCCCACAAGATATTTCTTCCTCCAATCTGCTCTCTCCCATATCTTCTCCCATACCCCCTTCGAGTTTTCCATTAGAGGAAGGTGAATCTCTGTGCCCCAATGCCTGCACATCTTATTTCCCCATTACAAGCAAAAGAGTATTAATGATAGTATTTATATATATGTGAAACATTTAATTTTAAGACCTCAAATTTCAGATTCATTCCCTTCCTCCCTTGTCACCCATTCCCTCTGGGGAGATATGTAATTCAGTATATGATGTACATGTCTAGCTATGCAAAACTTTACCATAGTAGATATATTGTACAATGCTGCTTATAATTCCTTCCCACTCACCCCACCCCCCCCACCTGGTCCATTCCCTACTTGATCCTGTCCCTCTTCTATAGTGGGTACTTCCAACCTCCCCTCCCCCCAAGGATGCCCTCCCATCCGTCATCCCCCCTCTCATCCCCCTTCTGCTTATTCTGCTGCAGGTTGAGATATCCCATTTAGTATGTATGTTATTCTCTCCCTGAACCAAATTCAATGAGAATGTGGTTTTGCCTTTTTGTCTTCCTATTCTTCCCCTCCCATGCAGCCACTTCCCCTTGCTTCTTCTACATGAGATAGTTTACCCTACCCTGTCTCTCCCCATCTCCTCTTGCCACTTTCCTCTCTCATCTCATAATTTCACCCCTTGAGTATCCTCCCTTCCCAACAAATTCAACCTATGCCCTCTATCCATATATAACTGTAACCATATACACACACATTCACATATGTATTCATATGACCACACACCCTTCTTGCATTATTTTCATACTGAGAAAGATATCATCAGTCACAGTTATTGCTTTTCCATATAGGAATGTAAATAGTTCAACTTTGATAAGTTCCTTTTGATTTCTTTTCCCTGATTACCTTCTCAGGCATCTCTTGCTTCTTGTGTCTGGATGTCAAATTTTCTATTCAACTCTGGTTTTTTCCTCAAGAATGCTTGAAAGTCCTCTATTCCACTGAATGACCATATTTTCCCCTGAAACAAAATACTCAGTTTTGCTGGGTAGGTGACCCTTGGGTTCATTCCCAGATCTTTTGCCGTCTGGAATATCATATTCCATGCCCTTCAATCCCTCAGTGTAGAAGCTGCCAGGTCCTGTGCTATTCTGATTGTGTTTCCACAATATTGAAATTGTTTCTTCCTGGCTGCTTGTAGTATTTTCTTCTTGATCTGGGAATTCTGGAACCTGGCTATAATATTCCTGGGAGTTTTCTTTTTGGGATCTTTTTCAGGAGGTGATAGGTGGATTCTTTCAACCTCTGTTTTGCCCTCTGGATCTAAAACATCAGGGCAATTTTCCTTGAGAATTTTTTCAAGGATGATTTCTAGGTTCTTTCTTTGATCATGGCTTTCAGGTAGTCCAATAATTTTTACATTATCTCTCCTGGATCTATTTTCCAGGTCAGTGGTTTTTCCCATGACATATTTCACATTGCCTTCTATTCTTTCATTTGTTTGGATCTGTTTAACAGCACCTTGATTTCTCATACAGTCACTAGCTTCCATTTGCTCCAGTCTAACTCTGAAGGAATGAATCTCCTCAGTGAGCTTTTGAGTTCTTTTTCCATCTGGCAAATTCGACTTTTTAAGGCATTCTTCCCCTCATTGCCCATTTGAGCCTCCTTTGCCATATGGGTTAGTCTATTTTCTAAGGTGTTATTTTCCTCAGTCAGGCTGTTGACTCTTATTTCATACTTTTCCTGCATCCTTCTCATTTCACTTCCTAATTTTTCCTCCACTTCTCTTATTTGGTTTTTAAACTCCTTCTTAAGGTCCTCTATGGCCTGTAACCTGCTCATATTTTCCTTTGGTGCTTTTGGAGCAGGGATTTCTGACCTCACAGTCCTCTGGCTGTTCCATGCTTCGATCCTCTTTGCCCCCCAAATAGGAGTCTAATGTTGTATTTTTCTGTTTATTTTGTTTCCTTTGCCTAGGCATGTTGCCACTTAATTACTTGACTTTTGGGCTTGTTGCCACAGCAGGACTCTGCCACCAGACAGGGGAGCTTCTGTCCCAAGCATTGGGGTCTTCACAACTTCTGGAGGTATTATTTGGGTGCCCTCTCTGAAGCCTCCACCCACTCTGGGAAACTGGATACCCCCCCACAACCCCCCCCCCCCCAGACTGCAATCCAGATCCAGGAAAGTTAAAGCAAGAGCGATTTTTCCCCCCAGGATTGATCGCTGGATCTCCCTACAGTTCTAAAGTCAGGAGCTAAAGCTGCAACTGAAGCTGCAAAATGGTGTCTGTGATGCAGCTCCTAAGTGTCTTCTTGCCCCCAGGGGAAGCAGCCGACGCATTCCCCAAATACTGGTCCCAAAGTCGATATGGCTAGGCTGCCAGGCAGGTGAACTTTCGTCCCAAATGTGTGGGGGACAACTTCCATTTCTGGCAAGCTGGAAACCCACCCAGGACCTCCACCCCACATCACAGTCCAGATCCAGGGAGGTTGAAGCAAGAGCGATTACCGCCCCAAGACTGATCTCTGGATCTCCCTACAGTTTGCAGGCTAGGGGCTGGAACTACCTTTGAAAACTACAAAATGGCGTGTCTCCTCAGCTGCTTCTAGCCCCCAGGGGAGGAAGCCGACACATTCCCCAAATACTGGTCCCAAAGTCCATAGGGCACTAACATCTCACTTTGTCCTAGGCATTTCTATGTTGATAATTCTGGAATCACCACAGTTGCTGGTGTTCCGGGGTCCCTCCAGCCAGATGCTGGCCTGGCTGCCCTGGGGCTAAAACCTTGACTCAGGCAGAGGCAGACCTGTGCTTGGCTCCCCGTTTGCTGTGTGCTACGGGCTCCTAGAGTGGGGGGCTGGTCCTTCCTTCAGAGCTGCTGGGCTGTCCTCAGTGGGAGGTTGGCTTCTCTTCATTGCTCTGTGGATGCTGGGTCTCCAGAACTTGTTCAGAGTCCCCTTTTACATAGTTTGGATGTAATCTGGGGGGAGAGTGCCTTGGACGCGCTGTTTCTACTCCGCCATCTTCAGTACCCAGGTGTTTTGCCTGATGGGTATAGATTGATGATAATGATGATTTTTTTATCATTGATAAATATTCTTATATGAAATATTGGCAAGATTTCCTGTGACTCAAATGTTGATTACAACTTACATTCTTTAGTCTAGCCTTGCAAGTTACAGTGAAATTTCTTTGAATATTTTTCTATCAAGTACTAAAAGTTAACTCCATCAACCTTTTTTATTCTTTTTAACTTTTAGTTCTAAAGTAATGGAGTGGACTTATTGTGCCATGCCCACTCACATTTCTAATTCTAGTTTCTTCATCTTCAGTAAAATTTACACCAGCATCATGTTAATTTTCTTAGAAATGCCATTCCATTGTTCAAATTTTCAGTGGTTTCTGAAGTTCTCCAAAATGGTGACCAAGGATGGATCCAAGGTGGGGGAAATGTGATTAACCATTTGGAGGGTGGGTCAGATTCTACCCTTTCCATGATAGCCAGCAATGGTACTTGTCTTCCATACAACCACACCCTAGGAGGGCACAGAGAAATTAGTAACTAGAATGTAAAGGCACCATCTTACTTTTTATTTGAATTGAAACAAATAGTATATGTGATTCACACAGAATGGGCATAGATCACAGACATCCTTACATCATCTTTTCCTCTAAACTCACTCCTTTACTGAACTTCTCTGTTACTGCCACAGGTATTATCATCCTTCTGGTCAGCAAATTGCTTAATTTATTTCTCAGAACATTTAATATGTCAGTCCCTTCTCTCAAATTACACATACACTTTTCTAGTTTGGAACCTCATCACTTCTCCTTTCTCCTCTTGAAAGAGCCTCCTAATTAGTCTCCCTACCTCAAGTATCC
The DNA here is from genome assembly GCA_011680675.1 of Gymnobelideus leadbeateri. Classification (NCBI taxonomy): domain Eukaryota; kingdom Metazoa; phylum Chordata; class Mammalia; order Diprotodontia; family Petauridae; genus Gymnobelideus; species Gymnobelideus leadbeateri. Next base: position 1,003,728 of record WOXC01007596.1, read on the forward strand.
CCGATTTTAATCCATCCCCCTTATAGCTCTTGAAGTGATTTTCTAAAGTACAGATCTAATCATACCATTCCCTTCCCTACTCTCAATAAACTGCAGTGACTCCCTAGGATGAAAATCCTTATCTTGACCTTTTAAAGTTTCTATTTTTTGCAAGTTTAATACCATGAAAAATTTTAGTACAATAACATATATGTATGTATGTATATATATATATATATATATATATACACAATTTATAAGTAAGTTAATATATGTTTATATTATGGGAAAATACTAAGTTATTTAACCCTAAAGACATGTGTGGACAAAAACATTGACCAATGATATTCAAATAATTTAATTCATCAAGGTCATTCACATTGTGGTCGAACATTATTTTCTAGTCTTAATTTTACATTTTCATCCTAGGTCAAGTGACTCATTTGTGCTAATAATATACTAAGAAGACAAGAGGTGATAATATACCCTTAATGCATCTCTTAGTTTGCTTGACTTTGCCCCTGTACATTCTTCTGTCTTCTGGTTCTAATGATCTTTCAAGGTTAGGATCAAAAGCCACCACTTAACTGAAATCATCCTCTCCTGATCAAAATTAGATTATCTGTAGAGGATTTATGGGAATATGTGGTTAAGAAGTATGTGTTTAGAAGGCATTCAAGTGGTTCTGATATGAATCGTGAAACAATTTAAATGGAACACTGATATCATTAAGGTATTGCTTAAAAGGTGTTATCAAACATTTTTGTCTTAGGACACATTTATACTCCTAAAAATTATTGAGGATCTCCCAAAGAGTTTTTTTCCTAATGCATATTATATCTGACAATATTTATATCAGGCATTTAAATATTTTAGTATTATTTTGAAAATAGTTCTGACCTCATGTATCCCCTAATAGGGTGTCAGAGATCCCTGTTGTTATTATTGTTCAATCATTTCAGTCCTATCCAACACTTTGTGACCTGATTTGGGTTTATCTTTGTAAAGATATTGGAGTGGTTTGTCATTTCTTTTAAAATAATTTTCATTTCCATTTACATGGACATTTTAAATATTTTTTTTAAACTGTGTTCCAAATTTTCCCCCTCCTTACCTCATCTCTCCCCTCCTTTAGAAGGCAAGCAATTTGATAGAGGTTATTAATGTGTAGTAATTCAAAATATATTTCTGTATTAGATATGAAAAAAACAGGAAACAAAAAAGATCAAGAAAAAAGAGCAAGTTAAAAAATACACTTTAGTCTGCATCCAGACTGCTTCAATTCTTTCTCTGGAGATGTATAACATTTTTCACAATAAGTACTTAAAATTGTCTTGGATCATCATATTCCTGAAAATACCTAAAACATTCAGAGTTGATCATCTTAAAATATTGCTCTTACTGGCTTTATTTTGCCAGATCTTTCCAGATAAATCTTTCCAGATTTTTCTGACCATATATTGGTCACCATTTCTTAAAGCACAATAATATTTCATCACAGTATATACTTTAATTTGTTCAGCCATTCACCAAACAATGGGCAAGTTTTCAATTTCCAATTCTTTGCCGTCACAAAAAAGTTGCTATAAATATTTTTGTAGCCATCGGTCCTCCCCCACCCCAATTTTCAAAATCTCTTTGGGATACAGACATAATAGGACTGTTGTTGGGTCAAAGAAATTTCATAATTTTATAGTCCTTTGCACATAGCTCCAAATTGTTCTACAGAATTGTTGATAGCAATGACTAAGAGAGAAACTTCCCCTGTGATTGTCAAAGGACAATCTATTTTCTTTAACTTTTATAGAGATGGACAATGGAGGCATCCTTAATGCCTGGAGGAGGAACTCTTCTGGCCATATACCCAGGAAAATTTCAGTCAACTTTTGTATGAGCAATGGAATCCCTACCTTGTAAATCTCATTTGGAATAGAATCAGCACCAGCTGCTTTGCCAGATGAAAGGAGCCTAACGGCATTCAAAACTTCTTCCTGGAGTTTTTTTTTTCCCAGAGTCCTCCTTAATTGGCTCATCTTTCACTTAGAGGATGATAATCTACTTGAGAGCCAGTGTGGCTTCAGAAAGGGCCAAGGAACAGTCAATATGGTGTTTGCTGGCTGACAACTTGAGTGCCAGGAGAAGAACAGAAGTCAGTACACAAGTTTGTAGATCTGAACAAGGCTTTGATACTGTCTCATGAAGACTTATGAGAAATTATGTCAAAATTTGGTTGCCCAGAGAAGCTCATCTACATTTTATGTTGCTTTCTTGATGGCATGCTTGCCTGGGTTCTGGGTAGTGGACAATGCTCCCATTCTTTCCCAGTCATCAATGGAGTGAAACAAAGCTGTGTTCTTGGTCCCATGTTTTTAGTATAATATTTTCAGTCACACTGTCAAATGCTTTCAGTGAGGATGAATACAGCATCAAGGTCAGCTACCACACTGATGGTAAATTCTTCAACTTGAAAAGGCTAAAAGCTGAGACCAAAGTGGAGGGAGTGTTGGTGCATGATTTTCGGTTTGCAGATGAGTGTGCATTCAATGCAGCCTCTGAAGATGAGATGTAACAAAGTATGGATTAATTCTCTGTTGTTTATGTAATTTTTCCTTAACAGTTAACATCAAGAAAACACAGGTGCTTCACAAATCACCACCACACCATCCATATGTGAACCCATTGGTTATAGCAAATTGAGAAGTTTTGAAAGCTGTGGATAAGGTCACTTACCTTGGGATGTACATATTGATAATGAGGTTGACTCCTGCATTGCCAGAGATAGCTCAGTGTTTAGGAAGCTCCAAAGGAAAATATGGGAGAGAAGAGGTATTAGATTGACTACCAAACTGAAGGTCTACAGAGCCGTTGTGCTGACCTCATAGCTGTATGCCTGTGAAACTTGGACAGTCTACCAGTGCCATGCCAGGAAATTGAATCACTTACATTTGAATTGTCTTAGGAAGATTCTGAAAATCACCTGGCAGGATAAGGTACCAGACACTGATGTTCTCACTCAAACTAAACTGCCAAGCATTCAGACTCTGCTTCAGAGTGTACAACTCTGATGGGCTGGCCATGTTGCTTGAATGCAAACTGTAAACTTGCCAAAAAGACTATTTAATGGAGAACTTCGTCAAGGAAAGTGTTCACATGGTGGTCAGAAGTGATACAAGTGCACCCTCAAGGTCCCTCTTAAGAACTTTGGAATTGATTGTGCATCATGGGAGACACTGGCACAGAACCACTCAGCACAACATTCCCACATCAGAGAAAGTGCTATGTTCTATGAGCAAAGTCGAATTGGAACAGCTCAAAAGAAATGCAGGATGCACAAATCTAGAGTGTCTACCCCAAATATTCACAAGGACTAACTGTGTCCAACCTGTGATAGGGCATTCCAAACTTTTATTGGTCTGATCAGTCACAATTGGATGCACTAAACTAGACTCTAGTATAGAGACATCATTTTGTTCCTCTTTGAAAAGGAGGGACATGGGGCAGCTAAGTGGCACAGCAAATAGAGCACGGGCCATGGAGTCAGGAGGACCTGAGTTCAAATGCAGGCTCAGACACTTCACACAAAAACTAGCCATTTGACCTTGGGCAAGTCATTTAACTCCAAAAATGCCCTCCAAAAAAAAAAAAAAGAAAGAAAGAAAAGGAAGGAAAACAACCAAAGCCAAATCAAACCAAACAAAATTGTTGTATTCATAACCCCACCACCAATGCTTTAGTGTCCTAATTTTTCCATATTCCTTTCAACTTTTGTCATTTTCCTTTTCTGTCATATTAGCCAATTTGATAGTTGTGAGGTGGTACCTCAGAGCTGTTTTAATCTGCATTTCTCTAATCAATAGTGATTTAGAACATTTTTATATGACTGTAGTCAGCTTTAATTTCTTCATCTGAATGCTGCCTATTCACATCCTTTCACCACTTATAAATTGGGGAATGATTTGTATTCTAATAAATTTGACTCAGTTCCTACATATTTGAGAAAGGAGGTCTTTATCAGAGAAAATTGGTATAAAATGTTTTGTTTTTCTCAGAGTTATGGTTACTATTAGCCACCATCTTATTTCTCCCAGTTTATTCTCTCTCTCCTCTCTGTCCCTCTCTGTCTCTCTGTGCCTTTCTGTCTCTATCTTTGTCTGTCTGTCTCTCCTTTAAACTTGTCCCTCTTCAAAAGTGTTTTGCTTCTGAACACTACCTCACCTAGTCTACCTGTCCATCTATTAATGTGCCATTCACTTTTCTCTTTCCCTTCCTACTGCCCTATAGGGTAAGATGGATTTCCATACCAAACTAAGTATGTATGTTTTTTCCCCTCTTTGATTCAGTTCTTATGAGGGTAAGGTTCAAGAACTGTCCACTATCACCACTGTCAATGTTGCCATTCACTGTAGAAGCTCTTTTGAGTTTCCTTTATTTGAAATAATTTGCTACATTCTACCTTTTCCTTCCCCTTTCTGTCAGTGCATTCCTCTTTATCCCCTAATTTTTTAAACATATAATTCCATTATAGCCATTCCTATTTCTCATTGATTAATAGTACTTTTGTTTTATGATTTTCTTGCATTACTGATTTCTTTCCTCACCCCCCCTAATTCCCTGATTTTTAAAACCATTTTTGTGTTTTTTCAGGAGTTTTTGAGGGCCCCAAGAACAATTTACATTTTTCTTTGAGGTTTTGGAGATACCTGTTTTGACTTTATCTTCCTCAGATTTATATTTTCATCTTCCCTGTCACCATAGTAAGTTTCTAGGGTCTTGTTTTGCTGTTGGTGGTGTTTGCTTATTTTTCCAGCATATTTCTTGACTTTTAACTTTAAAGTTGGGCTCTGCTCCTGGGGTATAGGAAAAGTACTGTGCCAAGCTTCAGGTTTTCGTGTTGCTGTTTTCAGACTAGTTCTGGGAGTCTATCTCCTTTCATTTATTCCCCAAATTAGTATGATCAAAGGAGAGGTGTGGTCTCTGCTCTCCTGTCCTATGCTCTGATCAGTGAGTGACTAGATGTATTTTTTTTTCTGCCCTGGATGTGTAACCAGTGTCTTCACTCCCCTTTGGCCACACACTCTAGTATGCTAGTGTTTTTCCTTGTCCTGCAACTGTGACTCAGAGTCATATATGGGCAATGCATCAGAGTCCTGCACCCAGTAATAGCAAAGGGTTCCCTATAAACTCTTTCTGTTGTCCAACACTCTTATCATCTGTGGGGGCTGAGAACTATAGAAGCTTCCACCGCCAATTCAATCACTGCCCCTTGCCAAAGTCAGCTGTTGGCTTACTGGCGTTTGGTCTGTACTAGACTGCCCTCCACTCTAATGCCAGTGAGACAGACCTTCCTTTCAGGTCTTTTAACTCATTTTGGGCTAGACAATTATTTTGCCTTGTCCTTTTGTTGGTTCTGATATTTCCAGAATTCATTTTAAGGTATTATTTTAAAGTTGTTGGGAGGGGAATTTCAGAGAGCCCAGGTGAGTCCCTACTTTTACTCTGCCATCCTGACTCTACTTCCTGGTATGCCATTTCATTCTCTAGCTCGTTTTTTAGATGAGGAATGTAGCAAACAAGTTTAAATGACTTGCCAAAGGTCACACAGTGAGGCTGGATTTGAACTCAGGAAGAGGAGTTTTCTTTATTCCCAGCTCAGGGCTCTATCAATTCTACCACCTAGTTACCCCAGGGATACCTTGAGGTCCCCAGATCAGACATCAACAAATTCTGCCTTAACATAACATCAATTCTGTCAAATTTGTCTATTCTCCTGTACTCAACACATATTACCTTGCCTAAACTTTGAATTCTTGGCTTATTTCAATCCTACAATCACTTATAAAGTGTTGGCCCTGTACAAAGCCCTGTGATAGTTATATAGAGACAAAAGCAGATTGATCCTGCCCTTCAGGAGCTCCCAATTTATTAGGGATATAGCATACACAACCAAGAATAATAAGAGGTAATTTGTTGAAGGAGTCAGCCAATAAATCAACACATATTTTATTAAACACTTACTATGTACCAGACACTGTGTTGTATTAGGAGTATATAAAGAAAAACTAAAATAGTCTATAGTCTTTGCCCTCAAAGAGCTACATTTTAATGGGGAAACAACATTTAAATAATTAAGTATGTTCAAGCTATATACAGAATAGAAGGAAGGTAATCTCAGAAGGGAAGGTATTAGTAGCCAGGGAAACCCTCTTGTAGAAGGTAGGATCTGAACTAAGTCTTGAAGGCACTAGTACCTGAGGGAATCAGGGAAGGTTTGAAGATGATTTAGTACTGAAATGAGTCTTGAAGGAATGCAAGAATTCGGAGACATGGAAATCAGAAGGAGATGATACAAGAGGTATGGGAGAAGGCCTGTGTAAATGTCTGGAATAAAGAGATGGCATTTCAAATTTGTGAAAAAGTTAGTAAATTGGTTTTACTTCATGGAATAGAATAATAAGAAAAAAATCAAAAAAGAAGAAAAATAAAGTAGCAGCTGGTAGAAGGAGAATATTCCTTGGAGGGGCAAATAAAGGAGAGGCAAGGTTTGTTTAATCATATGCATAAGACAATGAGAAAAAAATAATTTCATAAGAAACTTGATCATTTACTTTCTCAGGCTTATAAAGACTATTTATAAAATATACATTATGAAAATGAATCTAGCTTATTTGCCAACATCTGTTGCAAAAATGAGGGATTAGGGCATGGGCTCATAAACTTTTGGTGTCTGTCATAGATTCCCTTGGTATTCCGGTGATGCCTTTGCATCCCTTTCCAGAATAATGTGCAAGCGCATAAAATAAAATGCATAAAGGAAACACTTACTATATTTAAACATAGATATTAAAATAAAAAAGAAGTTCACAGACCCTTTAAAATCTATCTGTATATCTCTTAGGGGTCAATGGACCCTGGAATAAGAATCCTTAGCATAAAGAAATTTTACAAAGTTTGAAATAAGATGGAACAAATTAAGTCATCACATACTTTAATAACAGCTGACTTCAGCGCAAAGGTGGGGATAGCAGAGAATGATGGATTAAAAATGTAGAAAATATTGCTCAGAAGAACACAAAGAGGTCAAAGACTTCTTAAAAGGCCTTGCAATTAGGTATGAGGCATACTTTCTCCAAAAAGAGAGTTGGGAAGTTCTGGGCATGGCAAGTACCAATTAACATCTCATAGAACCATAATTTATTACATCATAAGAGCCAGACAGTGACTGGTTGCCAGAAATGGAGTTATTTATAGATCAGCTATCTGTGTGCAGTCAGATTTGCTAGCACCCAAAAGAAAATCAATACCAAATAAATAGAAATAATAAAAAATAAAATTTAATTAATACAACTCAAATCTGACTCATTTAAATAAGCTGTTGATGCTGAAAATTTATGTGTAAAAAGACTGATTTTCTCAGATATTATTTCCATTTTCTAAGGAAGCTTTACTTATATAAATTAGTTTCTACAAGGAATAATTCAAAACCTCTAAACTTTTTCGATCAGGAAACAGCACTATGTGGTGGCAGCTAAGATCCTTGATTTAGAATATAAATTCAATTGTGAACATACTAGACCAGTATGATAGAAGAGACATTATAGATGAGAGTTTAGAAAGCCAGCCTAGGAGCCAAGTAGACTTGGAACCAAGTCTCACTTCTCACATATACTGACTGTTTGATGCTGGGTAAGTCACCTAACCTCTAAGTATTCTGGGAAATAGAAAGGGAACATACATTTATGTAGCACCTTTTATATGTGAGATACCATGATTAATGCCTTATAAATATATTCTATTTTATCTTCATAACAACCCTGCTAAGTAGGTGCTGCTATAACCCACATTTTACAGTTGAAGAAACTGAGAGTTTACTTAAGTGGCTTGCATAGGGTGTTTCAAATTGCATTTGAACTCAAGTCTTCCTGACTTCAGGGTGAGCACTCTATCCGCTGTTCCATCTAGCAAGTGTCTAAGAAGATAAATTGCCCAGAAAGTGGTAATTTGCAGAGACAGAGAGAGAGAAGAGAGGGAGAGAGAGGGGGGGACAGAGGGAGAGAAGGAGATGGAGAGGGAGAAAGGGCAAGAAAGAATTTCCTCTCCCAAGATTTTTGGTATACCAAATAAAATTACAGATATAGTTCCTGATTCTATGTCAAAAGATAAATATCAAGAAGTTATGAAAGAAAGAAAAAATGAAATTAAGAAAGTGTGGCAAAAAAAAACAATTGAACCAGATCTTCCCAAAAACATGTAAACATGCAATTTAAAGGATCATAGGATCATCTAGTGAGAGCTAGAAAGGTGCTCAGAGACCATGTAGTTTAACCCCCTCAGTTTATAGATGAGGAAAATTAGTCCCAGAGAACTAATGACTTGTTAAAGGTTAAATATATGGCAAATGTCAAAGTGAGGATTTGAGGGCAGGTCTTCTGACCCCAAATCCAGTACTATTTCCACTCTAACAAGCTTCTTTGGGGACCACAATAAGGGTGGAAAATGCTAACATCAATCAGGAATATCACAATGAAATGCTTTCCCCATCAGTTACTGGAGTCACTGCATTTAGATGCTAGCATCACAGTGTCTGATGTGCTGGGAGAAGAAGGTAGGAAAAGCACTAAACAAATCACAGATGGCAGTAACAGCTGGGTTAGACCAAGTACACATTAAAGAAGTCCCTGATGGAGGTGACTTTCGGTTACTGAGGGGTTGATTTTCAAGATATGTGAAAGAAAGTATATAAAAGGCTTGGAAAAATTTAATGGTGCTTATTACTACTTAAAAACAAATCTATCAAGAAAAATAATAGTGAACCACTTATCTTCTTACTGTATTATCAGAATATTTTTTTAAATAAATACAATCTATCCATATCTATGGCAATGTAGATAAGAGCATTATTAAGAAACAAGAAAGGTATAAATACTATATTGTTGTTATTTAATTGTTTTTCAGTAGTGCCCAACACTTCTTAATACCTTTTTGGGGATTTTCTTGGCAAAGATAATGGAGTATTTTGCCATTTAATTCTCAAGCTAATTTTACATATGAGGAAACTGAGGCAAACAGGGTTAAGTGACTTGTCCAGGGTCACACAGCTAATAAGTGCTTGAGGCCAAATTTGACCTCAACTCTTCCTGACTCCAGGCCCTATCCTCTATCCACTGTGCTACCTAACTGCCCTTGCTCCCAGAGCTGACCAAATCTTAATATTGATAAGTTTGACTGAAAGTGGGAAGGAAGAGATGAAGGTTAGAATAGTGGATATAGATGGGATATCTTTGAATCAGGAAGCTGTGTGTCCAGATGTTGCCTTTGACTATATCCCAAGCCATCTGCAGTCATCTTGACTTTTGTCTTGCCACTGGACTTTGATGACTTGGGAAGAGAGATTGAGGCTGATTACTTTTTGCAACTCTGCCTCATTTAAATCAAATTCACTTGGAAGTCAAAACATTAGCCAATGATGTCATTGCTCCTCTTCAAAAATGAAGGATAATGAACAACAATTGGCTATGTGACATGGACAAATACATAGCCTATCAGTGATTCAAACACACAGTAGTGAAGATATGGTGCTGAAATGCACTGGAAAAGGAAGATTCCTGTAGAGAGAACCTTCCTTTTATGAATTGTATAACACTTCTATGTAATTCTTTGTTGGCAATATGCTATTCCCTGCTGACATTTTCACTTATCTTTCCTTTGTCCTTTGAATGACCTGAAACTTTTAACCTTTTGATATGGTAGCATTCCAAATTCATAGCCATATTGCAGAACTGGAAGAGAAGTAGTCTTAAAAGATGGGCCTTTGTTTCAGGAAGAAGTTTAGGGTCATTAAAAACACCATGAAATTTCCTAAATATAATATAACTCTTTCTATACTATCTTTTTAATTCTATGTCCAATTCATTGTCCATTGAAATGATTGTCAAAGATATGTCTATTGATGATTAGCTTTATGTCATGGCCATCCAACTGCATATCATTGCCTGCACAATAAATATATATATATATATATATATATATATATATATATATATATATATATATATATATATATATATATATATATATATATATATATATATATATATATATCATGCACTTCTTTTTCTGTATGTGAATAGTTAGGTCAAATACTTTCCCGTAATTGTGGATATGTGATTTAAGTAGCTTTGAAATGTTCCCACAGCTCATGTAATCAGCACAATGTTATCTGCAAATAGAAGAGTCAAGATCACCTTATATCTATATGCAAATAAGAATGTCTGCATTGCCTTGTATCTATAGGAAATCCTGCTTACATTTGGATGCTGTACTTCTTGAGAATGGTAAACAGCACTAGTGAGAATGTTTCTCTGGTTCAGGTTTTGGTTGCTATCTACAATCATATATCTAAAACAAATTTTTTCATCTATCAGGAAATACATGATTTCCATATTTTTTAACCAGTTTCCTTTGAGAAAGTTGTTTTGGAAAATTGATAGAGAAGCAAGATTCCATTCCATTCCATATAAATGAAGAGTGTAGAAGGGAAGGCAATGAATGGAAATATCTCCTTCTCCACATTCAGAAATTAAGAGAAGGCCAGATTTCGGACATTCTAAATCTTTCTTATCATCATATTCCATTAAACAAAAGTTCTTAACCTCTTTTTTTTTACCCAAAGTCTATGATAAATCTATCCTGATTTGCTTTTACAACAGGTCTATAGGGCATGGACTTATAATTTCATTTGTACAGGAAATGTCTAGGAGAAATAATTCCTTCTACCAATGCAGGTGTGCACTTTCTCTGTTGTAATAGCCTTAGAGAATTCTCTAGGATGCTGAGAAGTTAGGTTACTTGCCCGGAGTTAAAGAACCAATATTTTTCAGAGACAGAACTTGAATCCATATCACCCTGACTTCAAGGGCACCAGTCTTTCTCAAAAATTTTGTAAAGAACAAGTAAAAAAAGTTCAATGAATGAATCTTCAACTCCAAACCAAAATTAGAAAAAAATACTAACCTTTACCTTCATACTAAGGGTGGAATGTAGGGCAGCAAGAAATGTGTTTTTCACTTTGACTCTCTAATCTGTCATTATGTTTTGTGGAAAATACTTAGGATGAACCCACATGTGGACAATGGCAATTCTACTTAAAAAAAAACTTTAAGAATAATGATGAAAACAATAATGGATGCTAATAATAAGAAAATGCTTTTTCCAAAGTTCGTAACCCCAACCAAACAGGCACCAGTTTTACAAAACCTGTGCTGACAATTAGACGTGATGAAAGCCTGTGTTGAAATCGATCCAGCTGGACTAAGAAAGCCAATATTTCAGAAGGATATTTCACTAAGGAGTGATTAGTGACTCTGTTTTTAAAGTCAGTTGCCTAGTTAAAGAATGGGGGAAAAATGTTGGTCAGTAATGATATGTCCTTTCCTTTCCATTTACATATCTTTAGTGAAATAAATGCAAGGATTTTTTTTTTTCATCTTTTCTTGGAACCTATTCACATGTCCTATAATAGTAATTAGGCCCTTTCCTGCAATTTAATATTTTAACACTTAAAATCCAAATTGGGAACATGTGTGAAATAGAATAGATACACATTCAAGGGAATGTACAAACCTCATATTTTTTTTTTCCTTGAGGTTTAGGAGGCAATAGTAACATCAGCAGTGGGATTAAGAATTATTTTGAAGATATCTTTGGATTGACTAAAAGGGATAATAGTAGATGATCTCAATTTTTGGACTTTGGAGCCAAAAAATCATGTAACTATCCTATTGAATCATAATATATTACAAAACACCTTTCTTCCTCGCTTATGAATGAACCATTTCACTTTATTTGTTTGTTTGTTTTTGATTTTGCTTTTTGGAGGGCAATTGGGGTTAAGTAACTTGCCCACGGTCACATGGCTAGGTTTTTGTTTGTGTGTGCGTTAAGTGTCTGAGGTCAGATCTGAACTCAAGTCCTTCTGACTCCAGGGCCAAACCATTTCACGTTAGAGAAGGGGAGAGTGAGCAGAGATTTCTTGAAGTATGATTGTTATTATTGTTTTCTTCAGACAGGAGTTTGATGGGTTAATATTTACATGTTTGTGTGCATTATTACTATTGTTCATGTGAATGGGTGAAAGATTTATAAAGAGTAAGTGCCAAACTTTCTCCACCTATTAGGAAAACTAAACAAAATACTACAAATTCCCCTTTCCTTCCCTCTTCCCTCTACAATTTCCTCCTCTCTAGTGTCCAATTAAAAAAAAAAAAGAATTGGAATTTCTTTATTGAGACAAATTCAGAGCTTGTTGTATCACAGCAATTAATACCAATATTCCCAGTTTAAGATTAAGACTTTGGGTTGTATGAATAAGCATCAGGAAAAGATGAACTCAAGAGCTAAATAGAATGGCTTTGATAATTAAGCACCTAGGTTTGAGCTACAGTTAAGAAGTAATCAATATAAACTGCCAATCTAGTTAATCCAGGCCACAAACCCTCTTCCCCTGTGTGTAAGACTTGGATTTTTGCCCACATTTTCAGACACTTGTCGGGAAAGACATTATGATGCAGACAAGGATTTCAGAAAATATGGTGTGGGCTTCTTCTAACCGACACACCTCATAAAGTTTTCTGTAAAATAACTCAGCTTCCTTCTAAAGTAACTTTTTTTTTTTTTTTTTTGGTTTTTGGAGGGCAGTTGGGGTTAAGTAACTTGCCCAAGGTCACATGGCTAGGTTTTTTGTTTGTGTATGTTATGTGTCTGAGGCCTGATCCGAACTCAGGTCCTTCTGACTCCAGGGCCGGCACTCAACTCATTGCGCCACCTAGCGAACCCATAAAGTAACTGTTTTTTAAAGTGTTCAAAAATGAATTAGTTGGGGGCGGCTAGGTGGTGCAGTAAGAGCACTGGCCCCAGAGTTGGGAGGACTCGAGATAGGTTTGGCCTCAGATACTTAACACCCACACAAAAATAACTGGCAGTGCAACCTTGAGCAAGTTATTAACCCCACTTGCTTAAAAAAAATGGATTAGTTGCAACCTTTTTTTCAGTACAGGAATACTCTCTACCTGAGAGAAAGCTAAATCAGAAGTGTGCCAGTATAATTACTAAATTATCCTTAAAATCTTTTCAGTGTAAACCAAAGAAGTAGAAAACTCTGACCTCAGAGGTATTCTGCTTTGATTTATGCACAAATGCACACATGTATATGTACATGTATGTGAATATGTATATATACATATATACACAGACATGCACACATATACATATGCATATGTATATATGAGAGAGGGAAAAACTCTAGCATATTTCCTTCCCTGCTGATGCTACGTTAAGCATGCTTACCTCACAGGCTTTGGAAGATGAAAAGTGTAATTGCATGGAAGGTGAATTGATTGCAATTAACCTCAGGACTTGCCCTAAGGCTGGGGTTTTCTACCTTCCTTTCTAGGAAGGTGCCATCAGGGGCATAATACATAGCTGATGAATACATATATCATATGGTGAAACACATACATTATGGGATAAAGTACATAAATCATGTAGAAAAACATGCATTATACTGAAATGATCAAATTATAAATGAAGCACATAAATCATAAGATTACACTGTTGAATTGTATCAGGAAACATAAATTATATAGTGAAATCCTAGGTTCACTGGAGGGTTCACTGAATAATGAAATGAGCTCCTATAACTTAAGGAAAAGTCATGTATCTCAGTGAAAAACACACTGAACCTTGTACCTAATATTCCACTTCATCCAATTTTGCGTTTGTCTCCTCTAGTGCCAAAGGATCTAGGGCATGGTATAGAAAATAAAAGAAACAACAAATCAAAACACTGGAAAGATAAAGGATTGCCACCATAATCTCATATATTCTCATTCTGGAGTTTAAGCAAAATATTCAGTCAAGTCACTACAGCCAAATTTGCAAAGTCTTTTGTGGACTCTTATAAATGCCAAGGAAGGGAAAACTTTAATTTTTATAATAGTGTCTGGTTCCCAGAGAGGAGGTCCTAAAGAGGCAGTAGCAACGTGTTCTTGAAATTAATGGAGTGGAGATAGCCAAGTAAAGGAAAGTTAAAGGTAAGACTTCTCAGCCAATGTATGGAATACAAAAAGAAAAGAAAAAAAAATCTTGTCCCTATGTGGTTTTAGATATGTGGCATTCCTTTGTTTCCTTGCCATTTCTAATTATTTCCTAAATATAACTTGGAAAATGTTTTCTTTATTGCTTTCACTCTGCCTTAATCTAAACAGGAAGAGGACAGAAGAGAGACAGGCATGAGAAAGTGTACATTGTGATATCAGCATCCAGCCTCCCCCTGCCCCCACCCCAACACGCATTTCAGCCACTTTAGAGTGCCAGTGGTTGCCTATTTGAAAGGCTTGGAGTGCTACTGAGGCTGATGCAGGCACACACAATCCAGTATAATGATACAAATCATGTGACTCTGCCTGAAGTTTTTCAATGCAACGTCTGTATATGTGAATTATGTCCATGCTTAACCATGAGCCCGGAATTCACATCCATTTCCCAGCCCTGTTGAGTTAGGGTTATGGTCAGAGCTGGGTGTACTATGGGATTCTTTAGTCATAAACAAAGTGTTTGATCCATTCTATTCCTTAGGGCATTAGAGAGCTGGAGCTAACTGAATTTATATAGTGGGAAATGATAGTTTATTGCTGACCCTGGAGGGGCTGGGGCACTGACTCACAACCTGTTTCTAGCTTCTTCTGACATTAGCTGTTGAAGATAAAGGTAGTTTGTGTCATGTTGTATTCAGGACCCAGAACTCAATTATAAAAGGATACATATGCTTAATTGCTTTGAGGATAAACAATAAATAAGTATTCCCTTCTCTTTCCATGCCCTGTCTCCTCCCTGCCCAAATCACACATACATTTCTTCATAGATGTACATTGTATTTGTTCTAGCTAATAAATATATAAAGCCATTAATAGATCTACCCTGTTAATTTCCCGCCTACACTCATGGCTTGCATATCAGGGCTACAGATACATAGAAATACTTGGGTTTTGGCCATCAGGAAAGTCAGAATGATTTTTGAAATTTTAGTTTTAGTTTAAAACTATAGTTTATAGTTTCTAAACTATAGTTTAGTCTGCTCACTCAAACTGGTTTGGCCCCAAACATTCATAAATGGTTAAATCTGCTCAATATAAGTATAATCATTTTACTATATGATCTATGTGTTTCATTAGTTGAGGTACACATTTCGCTATAATAAATGTGCTTCAGCAAATGATCTATGCATTTCTTTCTGAAATGTATGTGTTTCACTAGAAAAGGTATGTGTTCATCAACTATGAATAATGTTCCTAACGGCAGCACATTATATTACTTGGCTGGTATCAGCACGGCATTACACATCCATTCCCTCATGACCATGAAGACTGCATTCTTCAAGAAGACACATATCAGGCCCTGTCAGTCTAAGGTGGAGATGCACATAGGCATGCACTCAACAGTGCTGGGGGAGATCATGGGGGAAAAGGGGGGATGGAGACATTTTGCAGGTGGCTGTGTCCACTCAGTAAAGAGAAATTAGAATTCTTTTTCCTTCTTCCCATATTGACCCCCTTCCCTTTATAATTCAAAGAAAAGGAAAGCAAAGCTGCAAAACAATTGAGATTCTATTGCTTTCTCATTGGCCAGTCCCCTCCCCTTTTCCTACTTAAATATAACTTCCACTAAATAACACTGAATTTTCAACTTAAAATGAAGGTTACTTTATTGCATGCATTGTGCTTTTTTTTTTTTTTAACATGCCATTAAATTTCTGATTCTGGTGAATTAGTATCAAACTAAAAATATAAAATATACAGTATTATCTTTAGGGAGAATACCCCCACCAACAAAAAAATTCAATCAAGTGTTCATTCAGTTCAAGGATTTATTTGTCTGAACTGCTCTCCATTCTTAGCTGACAGCTTCTTACTAGGTTCCAGTTTGTGCTGAAAAGCAAATTTTTCCTAGGTCCAAAGAAATAATCAGCGATTTACTTCTTAACACATTGTTAAAATTCTAACACTGCCATGTAACCCAATGCTTCTATAGTTAGTACTTTGTGGCCCCTCAAACCATCTGGAAGCAATTATGAACAAACCTTCCTTTTACCTATAGAAATTCTTGCTATTAGCTTCGTGAGTTTCTTAATTACAGTTCTCAGTATTTTGAGGCATGTGAGACATTTCTGCAAATTCCCATCACTTTCAGAAATGTTAACTCCAGTGCCTTTCTTGACCATGGAGTTTATAAATGGTGTGTAGTCCTGAAAACTCCTTTCTTAATTTTTCTGCAAACAGACTGAATGAGTAATATAACATGTTGTTCATCTAAAAAGTGCTAATTATTATCGCTTACTTTTAACAGAGCTAAGATAAATAATTTACATAGGAACCTTCATTTAAAAATCATTTTCTGAATGGAAAACTATATATTATATATACATCAATGTATATGTAAATGCATGCTATCAAATATCTTGTTATATATGTCTCCATTTATGGCCTATTTTCTGCTTTATTTTTCATCTATCATTAGAAATGCTATTTTAATTTCTCTTAGAATTTTACATTTATTCCATTTGCTAATATATCTGAAACTATAGCTTCAAGGAGGTTTTAATTTTTTAAGCTAAAAAATGGATATGTTTATTTGTTTCCTTAAAAATTTACCGTATTGTGAATTGAAAAATTTCTCTATTTCTTGTATGCTTGCAAAAAGTATGTTTTAAGATTTGAGATCATTTCAAAGAAGGAATTGTCTATATAGAATAGAGTTGAAATAATTAAATTCACTTAAGTTAGAGCATTACTAGTGTAGAATGATTGATAATACAGCCATCCCCAGTTTTAGAAGAATGCTGGTACACACATAGGAATATCTTCCCTTTCTGGAAGTATTGGTTCAGTGTAACAATCTAGTTGGATTCAATATGTGTTCAAAACTGGGTCAGACACTAATGTTTCAGGAAAACGTGAGAGGCATCAGAGGGCTTTGAAATTTTGATTTGTGTATTATATGTTTTAGTATGGTATATTTCCTAAATGTGTTCCATATATGATTTAGTGGACTTTGCATTAAGAGATGAGATGAAAATGATCATTTGTGACTGGCTTTTTTTTTTTTTTGATATATCTGATAGGTTCTTTATAGTGACCTACACTTTGTTGCTTGATAACAGGATGTGGCAACTGCATTGTGTATATTTTTAGATGTTGAAGCTAAAAAAGACATTTCAGACCCCAGAGTATATTCTCTTCTTGCCAAGGCAAGATAAAATCCTCAAATAAAGTCACATGATCTTAGCAAAAAGGGCAGTACGTGACTTATTTAGAAGTGCTTCATTCGGGTTGAATCAGTCATATGTCAATAATTTTTCATGCAAGTTCCATGAGGACAAAAATGGTTTGAGTCATAAACATTTAATCAATTTGGCATATGCTCTCTGTGTGACTGTGTATTTAAGAAAAGTCCGTATGGTAAGGATCCCTAATGCCTAATAATTGAGAGTTATCCTGAGCTAAAGGTATTCCCACTTGTGCATAATGCAGTTAAAAATAAAGCATATGCACTCTTTTCAAGAAAAAAAAAGTAATCTCTCATTCATGCATTGCTTCCACCATATTCCCCTCCATGAATATGTCTGCAAAAGCATGCCTGGGAATTTAATACATATTTTTTAGGGAATTTGTTGAATTCTTGCCTTAATCTTCATGACTTGTTTCCCAACCTCATTCATTGTGTGTGCCTTGTGTTTTCCCTCACTGTTTTCCAAATCTTAAATGTGACCGCACTTGATGCCCTTGCCCCTAAATCCAGCTGTTGCATTGTACACTAATTGAGATGCACTTTTCACTAGCTACCAGAGGATACTTTTCTGTTGTCACAATAACTTGAGGGTAAATACAACAATCTTTGTCACAGGAAGGGAAAGGAAAAATCCCAAAGCATGCTGGAACCAAAAATAAACAAATAATGAAAACATTAGACACATTTGATGATTCTCTTCATAATTTGTATAGATGTAATTTTATTTTAAAATGGATTTAAAATCAGGTAACGTGAATCCAAACACATCTTAAACAACTAAAGAGTTTCTCAGTGACATTTTGATCATCAGTTGCAACCATTATCTGGGGATAAATCAATTTGCAGCAGCTGTGGACAGATATTTGTGTCTGGAGCAGATCAGCTTAACTGGGGAAGCATGTTGAAAGTTAAAGGCCAGAGTCCTGCTGACTACACAGAAGGATTTTTTTTTAAAGGAAAGCTATAACACACTATTCCAAGGCTCAGAAAGCATCATGCCAGTTCTGTTAATCCAGTGGTACTCATTCTACTAATATGATAATATTTTTATTATGTCTTAGTTTCTATATAATATAAATATTGCACTATTTAAAGAGTTGCTGATATTCATTTTTTTCTTCTATTATACTTTCTTTGGCAGATTGTTTTTAGCTTAGATTAGGGCTGAGACCATGATAGAAATAGACTGCTTTATAGTCTTTTTATGCGTCAAAGGAGTTGTTGTTAGTTTCTTACGAAGGCTCATACCAGGTATACCTTTCCCCTTCTGGGAAAAAAAAAAAAGTTTTGATTTTCAAGAGTTGGGCTTTATTAAATAAAAAAAATTGTCAAGTTAAAACGCAAAATAAATCATTTTCTCCTATTAATAGTTATCCTGCTCTACTAGGCATGCTACAATAGGAAAAAAATCTTGTTTTAGAGTAAAAGTAGGGCAATTCAAATACTACTGCAGATACCTGTGTGACCTGGGAAGAGTGCCTAAATCTCCCTGGACCTCAGTGTTCTCATCTGTGAAATGGAAGGGTTAGACTATAAATAGATAAATGATTCTGTGTCTTTTGGGAAAAAATATTCCTTCAGTGTTTTATCCTGAGTGTAGAGGTGATGTTCTGATAGAGAAAGCTTTGGGAGTACAGAGGGTCTTGCAGGGTCTACAAAACTGGAAACATTCTGAGTATAGGTCTGATGATGTAGTATATGTTTGCTTCTGAATATTAGCCTAGCAAAATATGGAGGTACAGATATGCCTCTAGGGAATGAGCATTTTTAGCTATTGGAATCCATGAAATGAGCACAAAAACAAAATGGAGGTGAGGGTTATGTATCCTCATGTTCCTATTCAGTGAAAGAGGCAATGATAGAAAAAGTGTACTAAGAACCACAGAGTGTTTTCAACATCTATAAGCTTTAATTTAAACATTGGAGTTCTAAAATGGGGTCTTTCTTGCCTCCTTCCCCTCTCACTCCTCAACTTCCTTGTGACTGTTGAAGGAACCACCATCTTTCCAATTCCCCAGGTTCACAATCTTGGTGCAATGCTTGACTCTTCCATCACTTTCACTCAACTACTCAATCAGTTACCAATTCATGTCACTTCTGCAATCCACAATATCTCTCTCAGAGATAAACCCTCTTACATCCTCACATAGCGACCACCCTAGTTCATACCTTTATCATTTGGCTTCTTCTCTCATCACTGAACTGAAATTGCTCACCTCAACTTACCCATTGACTCCTAATTGACAAATCTAATGGATTTTTTTCAATCCTTATCCATCTCTGTAGCATTTGATATGTTTGCCTTCTCTTTCTGGACATAACTTTCTCTGGGTTTTTGGGACACTGCTTTTCCCTTGGTTCTTATCCTACTGTACTGAACAGCATTTATTCTCAATGATTCTGTCCTGGACTCTCTTCTCTTTTCACTCTATTTTCTCACTTGGAGACTTCTTCAGTTCCCATGAGTTCAATTGACATCTCTCTGCAGAATCATCTTTGACCTGGGTATCAGGCCCCATTCTCTCTCTTGAGTTAGAGTCATACATGATCAACTTCTTATTGCATATTTAAAACTGAATGTCCTATAATTATTTCATAACGTAACATTTACAAAACAAGAATGCATTATCTCTTTCTCCAAACTCAACACTCTTCTAATTCTCCCTATTACTGTTGAAGGAACCACTTATCTCTTCAGTCCCCCTGATTCACAATATTGTTGTAATGTTTGAATCTTCCCTCATCTTCACCCTGTATATTCAATTAGGTGCTAATTCTTGTCATGTCATATCCACAAACTGTTTCACATGGGAGCCTTCCTCCATTCTCAATTAATGAACACCCTAGTTCATACACTTATCACCTAGCCTTTGAATTGATCTTGTTTCAACTCTCTCCACTCTAATACAGTAAGTAAAGTAATTTTCCTAAAATATAAATCTAACCATTTACTTCCCTTCATATATTTGATGATCCAACCACACACTCCTATTTACTATTTTTTGTTCTTGTTCTTCAGTCATTTAGTTATATCTAAACCTTTGTGACCTCATATGGGCTTTTCTTGGCAAAGATGCTGGAGTAGTTTGACATTCCTTTTCCAATGGATTAAGGCAAATAGATACTAAGTGACTTGCCCAGAGTCACACAGCTAGTGAGTGTCTGAGGCTAGATTTGAAATCAGGTCTTCCTGACTCCAGGTCAGCACTCTATTCATTGAATCATCTAACTACCTATTAACTACTACTTATATACAGTGCTATACCTCCATGCCTGGAATGTTCTGGTTACAAACCACCTTGGAATCCCTGGTTTCCTTTAAGAATTAGCTCAAGTGCTATTTGCATAAGGTCTATCCTGGTCCCCACAGCTGCTACTTCATGCATTATCTCTGTGTCCTTTATACATGTATGTGTTGTTTGCCTCATTATCATGTAAACTCTTTGAGGGCTTGGATTGTAATCTCTGTATCTCTAGTACCTGGTATATACAGTAAAAGAAGGATGCTGGAAATAAAACTATGCTGACTAGTTCTATCATAAATTAATGTTATCTATTGGTAAGAGTTTCATATCTTCTCAAACTTCCTGTTGTTCACCTCCCACAACCCTCTGAGTTGAAGACCCTGACTTTTACTTCACTGTAAAAATGTGGGGCCATTCACTGAGAACTCTTTCTGCCCTCCTCTTTATCACTGAGATTCCTCTGCCACTCTCTCTTCCTTCACCTGTATGACATGCCAATGTAAGCCACTTTACATGTACCCTTGATCCCATAGCATTGTTTCTTCTCCAGTAGAACCCCACTCTATTATCCCCACACCTCTCACTGAGTACCATCCTCCCTTTTCTTGTTAAATTTCATGACAAAAGTATCTCCTTTGAGATATTTAATGTCTTCTCATGGTCTTAATTCTCTTCTATTTGACCTCTTTATTCATCATTTGGCTAAAACTGTACTCGCCAAAGTTACTAGTGATCTTTTATTTTCCAAATCTATTGGCCTTTTCTCAGTTTTAATCCTTCTTGGCCTCTCTGTGACCTTTGACACTTGAGGATAAAATCTTCTCCTAGATAGCCACCCCATGCGTTGTGGTCTTCCTTTCTGCTGAAATGTCAAGTATCTGGAACAGTTCTATTTTTTTAGGTCAGGGACAAGAGAAACAGCTAACCCAAACAATTGCCTTTCCTGTGTCATGGCTCCTATTCCTATCCCCAAGACCCTGCCCACAAGCTCTGTCTAATCAAGAGGAACCCTATAACCAATTTGCCTCCCAAGTAATTGATACCTCCCTATGGTTTGTGGTTCAATGGATAGAATGCTGAGCCTGGAGCCAGGAAGATCTGAGTTCAAATCCTGCCTCAGACACTTATATAGCTAGTGTGACCCTGGGTTCTCTTAAAACTTTTTGGCTCAGTTTCCTCATCTATGAAATTAGGTACAGGAGAAAATGGCATACTACAGTGTCTTTCCTGAGGGTTCCTGAAGAGTTGGACACAAGTGAACAACAAATTGATGCCTATGTAAACCTTGTTCTTTTTGTTTTCCTTCCAGTAATCTGTGCCTGTGGCAAACTCAATAAACTGTTGTTGGTTCCTGAAATCTCTGCTTCTTGCTGTGTTTCTGGCTTCTTTTTTTTTCTGGCACTAACAATTTTGTCCACTGGTAACACTGTTCTTTTCTGGTTTTGCTCCAATCTCTCTGACTGATCCTTTTCAGTCTTCTTTGCTACATCTTCATCCAGATGACACTCATAACCACAGATGGATGTCACCCAAGGTTCTGTCTCAGGCCCTCTTTCTTCTCTCCTTCTTTTATCATATCTCCTTTGGTTATCTCTTCCACTTCCATGGATTTAATAATCATCTCTAGGTAGATGGATCTCAGATCTATTTATCCAACCCCTGTTGTTCTTTTGACCTCCAATCTTACATCTCTAACTGCCTTTTGGACATCTTGAACTGAACTTTTAATAGAAATTTAAACTCAACTTGTCTCAAACTGAACTCATTATATTTCTATCCAAATCCTCCCCTGTCCTTAATGTCTCTATTATTATCAAAGGTATCACCATTTCCTTCCCACAGATGCCAAAATTCCCAACTCAGTGTTATGCTCTACTCTATCTCACTAAGCCCTCATATCCAATCTACTGCCGAGCCCTGTCATTTCTGCCCTTAAAACATATCTCCTTCTCTCCTCTAACCCAATTACCTCTAGAATCAAATTCAAAATCCTCTGGTTGGCTTTTAAAGTCTTTCCCAAACTGACTTCTTGTCTTTCCAGTCTTTTTACATTCTACTCCCTTCCACATAATCTCTGGTGCAGTGACATTCATTCTTTCCCATTCTTTGAATATAACATTCCATCTCATGATTCTGTGACTTTTCACTAACTATATTTCAGTCCTTATATCTAAAATGTTATGTCTCCTCCATCTCCTGAATTCCTGCCTCCTTCAAGACTGAGTTGAAAGTATACCTTCCATAAGAAGCATAATCTATGCACTGCAATACTTTCAATGTCTTCCTTCTGACATATATTCCCACTTACCACATACACATTTTGTGTATGTGTGTATACATATATAAATACACATACATATATTAGTTGCTTGCATGTTGTCTCCTCTATTCAAATGTTGGTACCTTGGGGGCAAGGACTAATTTTTAACATTTCTATTCATCTCTACTGCTTAGCATAGTCCCTAGACATAGTAAACAGCAAAAATTATTGTTGATTTCTGTTGACTTGTTGATTTATCCAAATCCCCATAGTTTATACAGTATCAGAGGGACTGATTTACATTCTTCATGATATTCTTGCTTTATAAAAGTAAAATCAGATTATAAAAAAAGTTGTTGCAAAATGACAGATGGCTCATAGGTTTTCCTTGGTGAGATATTTCATGAAATATTATGAGAAACTTCAACATCTTGTCTTGCAATATTGGTGATAAATAATAAAGAGCTAAATGCAACTTTTGACCCAACGTCAATTAGTAAATGCTTGTTAAAAGACTACTATGTTCAAGGAACTGTTCTAAGTTCTAACAATAGCAGAGGATGTAGAAGCAGATGCTATGAAAAATTTGACAAAATCCTATAAATTAAGCCACCTTATAACATAATACTTATTAATTTCAATGTAAAAGGGACCATAGGAAAGGATGACAAAAATGATTTTAGTAAATATATATATATTGATATTATTTTTAAGTGAAAGTATTTGAAAACTTTTGTGTTTCATTCAGAAACTTAATTCTTTTATACATTTTATGAAAAGAAGCAAGAAGATTTTGGATATGACAAGAACTGAGCATCATCATAAAAAGTGAAATTGACTTTATGTAACTGGAAAGGAAATAACTAGATGCAGGATTATTAGTCATTGAAGAATTAGATGATTAACTCATTAGAATAAGGGTCACATTCAATATCAAATTTTTGTTGTTGTGTTATGAAGACCAAGAAAAAAAAGATGATGTATAATTATATTGTTCTAACCCTCCTTATTTAAATGAATTGACCCAAAAAGGGGAAATGGATTAAGATAAGCACAATATCAAAATTTCTATGAGAAGTTTAAATAGCTAAACCAATAACAATGGACAAGAAAAAATGTTCAGAAACTGCTTCAGTAAATATAAAGAGAATTTCATCATTAAGCTGAAAGAGTTGCAAGTGAAGGGTAGTTATACTTTAGACTTTTTTTTGAGATTTTAAAATAATTTAAAAAAAACAGTAAGAAAGAGAAGGATGGAAGCCTACCATCTGGGCTATGACACTGAATATTAAAATAAGTTGAAAAGAAAATAAGTATTTGAAGATAAAAGACATAGCTTCTAATCAGATAATCTTTAAACTATAGATAAAACCTACAGAACAGTAAACATACACCCATTTGAAAAGACTGGAAAAAAAAAGATGCTTTTATTTTATTTTATTCTGAGAGTGGAAGGCAGGGCAATTGGGGTTAAGTGACTTGCCCAGTGTCATGCAGCTAGTAAGTCTCAAGTGTCTGAGACAAAATTTGAACTCAGGTCCTCAGGACTTCAGGGTCCATGCATTATTCATTGGACTACTTAGCTTCCCCTGCTGATGCTTTTGAATGGATCCATTTGCATTGGTATAATTAACAAAAGCACCCCATTTCAATTATTTTATCTTAATCCTCAGTATACTAGGTGGAAACAAAGTCAAGAAGGGGATTCCTTCCTGACCAACTATTGGCAGAAGATATCTATGCTGGAGGTTTCACACATTTATGTTCACATAAGGATTCACAAAATACTTTAAAGAGATCTAGGTTTTAAAAAAGAATGTGACATAAGTAAATATGAACTCTGATTTACTGTTTCTTTAAGTAATCTTTATGAAAATGATGATGGATTGAGGTGGAGTCAAGATGGCAGAAAGGAAGCAGGAACTTTCCTAAGCTCCTCTATGAATTACATCACTAAACTTTAAGAAGTGAATCTGAATGGATTTTGGAGTGACAGAACTCATTGGGAGACAGAGAATGGCAGGTTTCCAGCTCAGAAATTCTGGGCAGGGGGAGCATGGAAGACATAGGGGCTGCACCAGCACAGATCAGAGAGTAGACTACAGCAGAGTGAGAAGGAGCCCCAGCCAGCAGACTTACCCACCCCAAGGGTGATTCACAGCCATCTGACTGCAGGACAGAGGATCAGTTGGAGCTGAGTAAGAGAAAGTCCAGGGTTCACAGCAGCAACGGCAGCTTCTCTTGGGGCTACCAGCACACAGCCTGGATGTTTAAAAATCACCTACCTGATTTTCCAGGAACCAAGATGGCAAAGTAAACCCTAGCTGCTCTGATCCCCTCTCCCTGACCCAGTAAACACAGAAATAAATGTCCCACCCAGAGTAAATTCCTGAATTAGTGGAAACAACCTCAGGCTTGGGAGACATTGAGGAAGGGCTTAACTGAAGCAGTACTGAGTCTGAAGTAAAGGGCAGGAGATGTCCCAATAAGCCTCACCTCAGCTGATCTGCTGTAGCTCCAGAAGCCCAGGGAGGTGGAACCAGCAAGCAATAACAACACTAGCCCAAGTGTGCCTTAGCACCACCTGGTGAATCTGCAGACAGCAACACTGGCCTCCACCAGCTGTTAAGCCTGCCTGAGCTATAGCCCAGAAGCGTAGAGGTGGAAACCTGAAATGGCCAGACCACCCTTCCCCCACAGGTTACTCTGTGAGGCTCAGGGTAACTCAGGGGAAACAGTAAGAGTCCTGGCCTTGGCCTCAGTCTAGACACTCAGAGACTAGAGCACACGAAATTAACCAAACCCATACCTCCAAGCCTGAGAAGCACAGTATATCTGTACCCCAGAAACAGATTTCCACTCTAAAAATTCAGGACATAGGCAGTCACAATGGGCAAGAAGATATCTGTCAAATCAAGATTAATATGATCCTATTATAGTGAGCAAGAACAACCCATTTCAGAGGACAACATGGGCTCTATACTCATACCTGGTACAACAGAAGGAAATATGAACTTGTCTCAAGACCAAAAAGCATTCTTGGAGGAGCTCAAGAAAGATTTTAAAAGCCAAATTAGATGAGTAGAAGATAAACTTAAATCTACAATGACCAAATTGAAAAAAAAATCACTAAAGAAAACAAATGCTTAAAAAGTAAAATTGGTGAACTGGGACAGGAGGTTCAAAATATAACTGGAGAACATAGCTCCCTAAAGATGAAAACTGAACATATGGAAAAGGTTCTTCAAAAACTAAGTGAGGAGAATAATTTACTAAAAATTAGAATCAATCAAATTGAAGCTAAAGACTCTATGATGCATAGGGTCAATGAAACAAACACAGAGATTTAAAAATTAGAAGAAAGTATAAAATATCTCACTGGAAAAACAATTCACCTGGAGAATAGATCCAGGAGAGATAACTGAAGAATTATTGGTCTAACAAGCAGGCCATGATTCAAAAAGCAGCCTGGGTATGGAGACAAAATGGTGGCACAGAAGCAGGAAAACTCAGTGAGCTCCCCCCGTAAGCACCTCAAATACCTATAAAGTATGATTCTAAACAAATTTTAGACCTACAGAACCCATAAAGTGACAGAACAGAAACAAATCTTCTGCTGAAGGCAGCCCCACAGGCCCATAGGAACGGTCCATCATAGCACACTGGGACCAAGCATAAACCTGCTTGAGCCTGTGGTTTTAGCCCCAGGTTGGTCCCAAACAGCAGTGACTGGAGCGGAGCTCTGGAAAAAGGTTCACCAATAGCTGTCATGGTTTCCAGATGTATCAACCCATATGTGCCAAAGACAAAGTAAAAGTTCATTGTATAAATCTGTTGGAACTGTGGGGGATGGAGGTATTGTCCAGCCTCTTCCCTGGAGTGAGAAGTGGCAGAGGCACTGTGGCACAACAGCCATGTACACATGGCTGATTAAGAGCTTCTGGCCTGCAGATTGTAGAGGGAACAAATGACCATTCTGACAGGTAATTGGTTTTGCTTTAAACTGCCTGGATCTGGATTTGTGGTCCTGGGTGATGGTGTTGATGTGTGTGACTGGTGACTCATAGTGTGTGGGGGCTATAGAAATGATGCCTTCTTAATACTTCAGCAGCTGTGAAAAACCCAGCAATTTGGGACAAATCTCTCCTTTCTGAAAGCAGAGTTCTACTGTGGAAAAGAGATCAAAAGTCAAGTAATTTAGTGGCAACATGAGCAAGGAAAGGAAGGAAAACAAGCAAAGAAATCCAACCTTAGATTTCTTTTTGGGGGACAAAAAGGATCAAAGTATGGAATGGGAGGAAGAGAACAAAGTCAGAACTCCTGCACCAAAAGCTTCCAAAATATGAATTGGTTACAGGCCATGGAGGAGCTCAAGAAGGATTTTGAAAATCAAGTAAGAGAAGTGGAGGAAAAATTGGGAAGAGAAATGAGAATGAGGCAAGAAAATCATGAAAAGAGAGTCAACAACCTGACTGAAGTAAATAACACCTTAAAAATAGAATAACTCAAATGGCAAAAGAGGCCCAAAAACCCAATGAGGAGAAGAATGTCTTAAAAAGCCAAATTTGCCAGAGAGAAAAAGAATTTCAAAAGCTCACTGAAGAGAATAATTCCTTCAGAATTAGATTGGAGCAAATGGAAGCTAATGACTTCATGAGAAATCAAGATAATATTAAAGAGATCCAAACAAACAAACAAACAAAAAAACAGAAGCCAATGTGAAATATCACTTTGGAAAAACCATTGACCTGGAAAATAAATCCAGGAGAGATAATTTAAAAATTATTGGACTACCAGAAAGCCATGACCCAAAAAAAAGAACCTAGAAATCATCTTTCAAGAAATTCTCAAGAAAAACTGCCCTGATGTTTTAGAACCAGAAAGAAAAATAGAAATTGAATGAATTCACCAATCACTTCTAGAAAGAGATCCCCAAATGAAAACTCCTAGGAATATTATAGCCAGGGTCCAGAGTTCCCAGATCAAGGAGAAAATATTCAAACAGTGAAGAAGAAACAATTCAAATATTGTGAAATAATTTGAATATTGTGAAATAATTTGAATATCGTGGAAACACAATCAGAATAACACTGGATCTAGCAGCTTCTACATTAAGGGTTCGAAGGGCTTGGAATATGATATTCTGGAGAATAAAGGAGCTGGGATTAAAACCAAGAATAACCTACCCAGCCAAACTGAGTATAATATTTCAGGGGAAAATATAGCCATTCAATGAAATAGAGTAACTGCAAGCATTCTCAATGAAAAATCCAGAGTTGAATAGAAAATTTGACATTCAGATACAAGGAGTAAGAGAAGCATGAGAAGATATACAGGAAAAAAAAACATAAAGAACTCATAAAAGTTGAACTATTTATAGGCCTACATGGAAAAACAGTAATTGTAACTTATGCAACTTTTCTCAGTATGAGGATAGTTGAAGGGAATATAAACATAAATATTTATGCGTGTGTATATACATACATATATATGTCTATATATGTGGGCATATGGGTATATGAATACATATATGAGTGTGTGTGTGTGTGTGTGTGTGTATGTGAATATGTGTACAGGAATATGTAGACAGAGGGCACAGGATCAATTGAATAGGAAGGGATGATAATTGAAAGGTGAAATTGAGAGGTGAGAGAGGAATATAATGAGATGATATGGGGAGAGTCATATTGGAGTTAATTATCTCATACAGAAGAAACAAGGGAAAACTGTTACAATGGAGGGGAAGAACAGGAAGGCAAAAGGGAATGGGTCAACCTTACTCTCATCGAATTTGGCTTAGAGAGGGAATGATATTCACAGTAAATTGGGTGTCTTCCCCTACAGGGTAATAGTGGGGAGGGCATGAGAGGAATCTGATATAGGAGAGGGCAGGTTGTGGGGGGAAGGTAGTTAGAAGCACACACTTTTGAAAAGGGACAGGGTGAAAGGAGATAATAGAAGAAGTGGGGGGGAGGCGGGATAGGATGGAAGGAAATATAGTCAATCTTTCAACATATGTCCACTATGGAAACATTTTGCATTAACTAAACATGGACAACCTATATTGAATTGCTTATCTTCCCAGTAAGGGTGTATAATGAAAGAGGAAGGGAAAGAATCTGGAATTCAAATGTTTAAATCAAATGCTTAAAATATATCATCATCATCATCATTACTTTTTACATACAACTGGGAAATAAGATATACAGGCACTGGGGTATGGAGATCCATTTTATCCTACCAGAGAGTTGGAGGGAGGATGGGGCAGGATACAGCAAAGAGCCAACTGGGGAAGAGGGTATGCAATGAGATTGCTGTTTTGGGGTGGTGAGTAGGAGAAAGATGGGGAGAACATTTGTAACTTGTGGAAATGAATGGTTTAAACTAAAAATAATCATAAGATTTAATTTAAAAAAAAGAAAAAAAACAGCTTGGACAAGCTCCTCCAAGAGATTGTCAAAGAAAATTGTCCTGACATCTGAGAATCAGAGGGTAATATAGTTATAGAAAGAATTCACTGGACTCTGCTGAAAGAGATCACAAATTGAAAATTCCAAGAAATATAGTAGCCAATTTCTACAATTATAAGGTCAGTGAGACAAAAGTGCAAGTAGTCAAAAAAGAAACAATTCAAATATCATGGAACTACAATCAGGATTATACAGGACCTAGCAGCTTATACATCAAAAGACTGGAGATAATAGAATTTGATGTTTCATAAGGAAAAAGAACTAGGACTGCAACCAATGATCAACTACTTGGAAAAACTGAGCACAATCTTTTAGGCAAAGAGATGGTCATTTAATGAATTAAGGTACTTCCAGACATTAATGATGAAAAAGCCAGAGATCAATGGAAAATTCAGTCTCCAATTACAAGACTTAAGAAGGACATAAAAAGGTAAACAAAGATAACACACAGTCAACCACACACACATACATGCACACACAC
Source organism: Gymnobelideus leadbeateri (assembly GCA_011680675.1). Taxonomy (NCBI): domain Eukaryota; kingdom Metazoa; phylum Chordata; class Mammalia; order Diprotodontia; family Petauridae; genus Gymnobelideus; species Gymnobelideus leadbeateri. The sequence continues at coordinate 1,033,503 of WOXC01007596.1, forward strand.
ACACACACACACACACACACACACACACACACATGAACATAACTTGGGGTTCAATGAGAGTAAACTGTTTACATCACTATATGAGAAGCAAATACCTGTCAATGTTAAAATTTATATAATTATCACAGCACTTAAAAGGGATATACATAAATAGAGGGTGTGGGTATAAATGAACCAATCTGATGACAAAAAACCTTTTTAAGTTGTACAAAGGGATTATAATGGGAGAAAAGGAAAGAATGAGGCAGAAAAAGGTAAACTATGTCACACAAAATGGCATAAAAACTATAGTGGAGGGGAAGGAGGGAGGAAGATGAACATCATATGAGCTTTATTCTCATTGATTCTGGCAACATAATGAGTTAAGTTTAGGATTCTAAAGTGAAAAAGCAAAAAAAAAACCTCATAGTAGAGGAAAAGGAGGGAGGGAGAGGAGCACTGCATTAAATTGACTCTCATTGGTTTGGATTCAAGGAGGGAATAACATACTCTGTTAAGTGTAAAAATCCATTGTGCCCTACAGGCAGTGGGAGGAGTAAGGGGGGTGACTAAAATGGATGGAAATAGTAGTAAGGGCAAAGGGTAGGTAAAGAGTGGGGGCATAGGGAGGGAATACTGAGGGAGTCAATGGTCAAAAGGAAAACTCTTAAGGAGGGGACAGGAGAAGGAAGAAACAAAAACATAAACAGGGGAGAGAATAGGATGGAGGGAAAGACACAGATAGTAATCATAACTGTGAATATGAATGGGATGGACTATCCCATAAAATGGAAATGGATAACAGAATGGAATAGCCACAATCCTACAATATGCTGTCTACAGGAGATCCATTTGAAACAAGGGTTCATGATCTATGTATAAAGGCTGATACTGTAAGCAATCTGGGAAAGCAAGGAACAGTTTACCTGTCAGATTTATGGAGAAGGGAAGGCTTTATGTCCAAACAAGAATTAGAGAGTATTATAAAATGAAAAATGGATAATATTGATTACATTAAATTGAAAACTTTCTGTACAAAGCCAATGTAACCAAGATTAAAAGGGAAGTGGGAAATTGGGAAATATTTTTTTACAACCAGTGTCTCTGATAAAGGCCTCATTTCTAAAATATACAGATAATTGCATCAAGTCTATAAGAAAGCAATTTATTCCCCAATTGATAAATGGTCAAAGTATATGAGCAGGCAATTTTCAGAGGTAGAAATTAACGATATCTATATCTATCTATCTATCTATATATATAAGCATATGAAAAAATGCTTTAAATCACTATTGATTAGAGAAATGCAAATCAAAACAACTCTGAGGTACCATATCTCACCTGTCAGATTGGCTAAGATGACAAAATAGGAAAATGACAAATGCTGGAGAGGATGTAGAAAAATTGGAACACTAATGCTTTATTGGTGGAGTTGTGATCTGATTCAACCATTCTGGCGAACAATCTGGAATCATGCCAAAGGGCTATAAATTACTATATACCTTTTGATAAAGTAATACCACTTCTCAGGTTGTTTCCTAGAGATATCATAGAAGTGGGAGGAAGACCCATATGGACAAAAGTATTTATTGTAGCTCTTTTTGTGGTGGCAAAGAATTGGAAATGAAGGGGATGCCCATCAATTGGGGAATGGCTAAACAATTTATGGTATATAAATGTAATGGAATACTCATAAGAAATAAAGAGCAGACTGACTTCAAGTGATGTGGAGTGAGAAAAGCAGAACCAGGAGAAATCTGTACAGAATTATAAACACAACGTGTGTGTGATGTCCAACTTTGATAGACTGGACTCTTCTCAGCAATGCAAGGCTATAAGACAACTCCAAAAGACTCAGGATGGAAGGAGATGTCTACATTCAGAGAAAGAACTAGAAAGAACAGAGTTTGAATGCAGATTGAAGCAAACTACCTGCTCTCTTTCTTTTTCTTGTTTGGTTTTGTTTCCTCTTTCTCATTGTTCATTCCATCAGTTACAATACTTCTTTACAACCTGACTAATGTCTAATGTGAAAGGATTTGCATATCCTGTACTTGATTGCATGCCATCATGGGGGGAGGGGAAGAAGAAGGGGGAGAAAATTTGAAACTCGAGGGATTGTGGAACTGAATCTTGTAAACTAAAAGTAAACAAATTAATAAAGATCAAAAAAAGCAACAAAAGAAAGAAAATGATAAAAGTAAACATTAAAATAATCTTCAATTCTAAAAGTAGAAATGAATAGACAAACTTTTATAGATGATTTTCCTATGGACCAAACATTTATCATCACACTGAAATAGAGAATGTAGGATTCCTTGCTGTATGGTGCTTATTAGTTTTTGAAACCTATAGGAAAATAAAACTTATATCCAGGCTGTTATCACTTTGTGGGAAGTGTCTCCCACTAGTAAATTAAAAGAATATGAGATAATATGGCAAATGAGTCCTCAGAGATAGTTTAATACAATGATATGCTTAGTATTGAAATTCAATAAGGATTCAATAAGCTAGGAGATACAAGTGAACATTAAGTGTTTGCTACTGTCATGGAAGATGTCCTATCTAGAGATTAAGGATTATCAAGGATTTCTTACTGATGGAAATTTATTTTAAATGCTTCCATTTGTGATCGTATTTTACTAATTGCAGGATTTTCCATGTAAATTATTAAATACATCAATATTTTGTCTGTAAATTCTACAGGAATACAAATGGTGTTGGTCTAGCCATCAGAAAAAATAAACAAACAAACAAAAAAACAAGGTGCATTATGGTGGACAGTGAGAAGTCCATCAAGTTGTTCACTTCTGTCTTCATCCATATGCATATTTACTGAATCTGTGCTTTTATTGACAAAAGGAGCTCCTAGTGAGGAATTTCTTCTACCAAAGTAAATCAGCACCTTCGTGGCAATTTATGGTCTTAGAGAATTTTCTGGTGACACTGAGAGTTTGAAGGCCTTTCCCAGAGATCACGCAGCCTGTATCAGTGATGGAACTTGATCCTAGTTCTTCCTGGTTCTGAGACCTGCCCTTTATTCATTATTTCACACTGCCAAAATGTATCTTTATATAAAGATCAAGAGTTCTTAACCATTTGTGTGTATATGTATGAGTGTGTTGCATATTATGTATATCTTTGGCATCTTGCTGAAGCATATAGATGCCTTATCAGAATAGTGTTTGCTGTCTACATTCATAACTGAAGGAAAGATTAAATTACTGTCAGAAGTTAATGGGAACAAAGGTGTAATGTTTTCACATCCAAGTTTATAGACCCTCTCAAATCTGTCCTTAGATGCATGCACCACAGGTTAGGAACCCCTATTGTAAAGCTGAAGTGGTGGATATTGAGATTGATCCATCATGGGCAGCATTGTAGCAGGACAAGAGGACCCAGAATTACATAGGAGGAGGAACCTAGGCTAGATAACATTTAGGAAATTGTTCCTTTCATTATATGATTACTGGTGCAAAAACCCATCTTTTCAACATTGATCTTATCCTGCATATGCAATTTGATATATAATTGTGGAACATCATTTTTAGTCTGATGAAAGCCAGCATAAAGCAGTGTATGGATACAGAGTAGCTGACTGCAAAGCCTAGCTCTGTTATTTGTTACCTTGGTGACCTTGGGCAAATGATATAATCTCTCTGGACCTTACTTTCATTATCTGGAAAGTGAAAGGGTTGGGTTTAATGGTTTCTAAGGTCATTTTCTTATCTAGAGTTGTGGTTCTATGATGGAAGTCTCTACTTGTACATTGATGCCCTTTCCAATCTCAAAAGTGTCTATGTATGTGTGCATGAAACATATGTGTTGTATATAGATAGATGTGGATATAGATATAGCTTGAGATGTGCCGAAGTCAGCTGAAACTAGCTACAGGGAGCCTATTGTTAAACTTTCAGTATAAATATTTATACCCCAGAAATTGAAAGATTATGAATTGGGGTACGATATGTTGTTTTATTGACTTCTAGACCTTAAAAAGTGATAAAATATTAATGATATGGATTAAACTTAAAAATATGTCACATGTATGTTCATTTTGGTTTGTTAAACTTTTACCAGTACAACAATGTCTATATCATCTACATCCTTCCATACCCATCTGTTTCTCTATCTGTATCATTTATATTGAAATTTATATCTCTATTTCTATCTCATCCTTATACCTTACCCATGTCTATATTTACATCATTATCTCTGTATGTATAACATCCATATATGTTATTATATACATAAATATAGGTGCATATAATACATATAATGAGAGAGAGAAAGAGAGAGAGAGAGAGAGAGAGAGAGAGAGAGAGAGAGAGAGAGAGAGAGAGAGAGAGAGAGAATATCCTGATGTCCTGTAATGGATGGATCTTTCTTGGGAATACCTTTGATTTTTAAGAATCTTGAAGGATAATAAGGTATGAAAGGGCTATGATCTATATTTCTGAAGGAAGAGAATTAGATAGCATAGCAAAAAAAGATCATAGATCCATTAATTTATGTGTAAGTTGAAAATTATAAAAAAAATTATCTAATTTATTTTCTTCCCTTGGGTTACTTGGATTGGAAAGTAAAACTACTTGATGTTATTTTATTTTTTAATTTATTTCTCAGATTAGCACCTCTTGAAAATATTTGAATTACAAGGAGAAAAAGATAGAAGGTTCAGCTGAGGCAGGGAAGCAGAACGACACCATTGTTGAACCGTTTTTTATAAAAAAAATACCAGATTTTTCAGGCACTTCAGATCACAGTTGTATAAATAAATCCAGGTCGTTAGCAATGCTATTTTAGGTTCCTGTAACTTGTTGAAATACATTGCCTTCCTCCCCATTTAAGAGTAACAGAAAACCTTACTCTATAACCCTGAATTCCTTTCTCCTACTTCCAAAGATACATGGCACGCATAAATAATGGACTTGATATTCCCTCCCCAAGGAAGGCTTTGTCTGCTTCTTAGGCACAGGGATCTCACCAAGGAAGCTAAATTGTTGCCAAATTGTAGCCCTGGTGGGAGTAATTATTCCTCTCCCTAAAGATGGTGATTTCCCAGGAGTTTCTGTCCTACTAATAGACATATCGGTCACTTGGGACGACTTGATATGAAGTCATATGTTTCTTCATAAATTCCATTTTCATATTTGTATTCCACTGAAGACTAATCATGCCACTGATCACTGGTATATTAAAGACATTTCCTACTCTAACTCTACTTCCAGTAACGGCAAAACAGGATCAGAACCTTATACATTTTTTTTTAATTTAAGCTGCTTTTTTTTTTCCAAATCACTTTCCTTTATTAGGAGATGTTGGATAAAATCTCTCCCTAGCCTCACTAAAAGCACAGTGCAACCCATCCCAATATAGCATATGCCTTTTATATGATATAGTATATCCAGCATGACTTTCTAAGTACCGGACAGATTGAACACACCTGTTCAAGTATAAAGGTTATTATTTTGGTAGGATAACAAAAAAGTTAATATGTTATAGTGTTATGTTTTTTTATTTTAAACATAAATGTTTAACAACAGTCTCTCCTAGGCATGAACAGGTGCTTAAGTTAGTTATTATTGGAACTAATCTAATAATTTTGGGAAGCTAATGATAGAATCCTGTTAGGGAAACAAAAGCCAACTCTACCATTTTAGCATGAAATCATGACCTTAGTGGATTTGGGTTTTGTTGCAACTAGCAAAGTCATGGTACATTGGCAATGGTGCCAAACTTAAACTCACAAAATCTGAGTTTGAATCCAGATTCAGTTATTTACTATCTGTGTGGCATAGAATAATTGATTTACCATTTATGAACCCTAGTTTCCTTATATGGAAAGTAAGAAGGATGTATAATATATGACCTTTAAGGGCTTTTCTATTTCTAGTGATCCTACCAGTGTATCCACTGTAGGTAAATTAATTATTATTATTATTTTTATTTTCTTCATACTGTGTCATTTTTTAAGGTAGAGATAAGGACATACATTATCTGTCAGTTCAGTAAAGACTGAATAATTGTGATGATATAACAGTGATGCAATATTTTATTCCACAGAAAACAATGATACTTTTCTCTGTAGGATAAAAGGTGGTTACTTAAAATTATTGACACTTGCTCTTCCTAATGTTAATTTTTATTTAAAACTTGTTATGATATATTTAGGTGGCTTTTATTTTACAAGTTACATGAGTGTAACTTCATTATTCTGAATTTAATTAGCAAGTACACTTTGTGTATAGAGTTTCTCCACTGACTTTGTATATATACTATCTAGATAGTATTACAATACACTCTTTAAAAGGTTGATGGCGGGGGTGGAGCCAAGATGGCGGAGTAGAAACAGTGCGTCCAAGGCACTCTCCCCCCAGATTACCTCCAAACTATGTAAAAGGGGACTCTGAAAAACTTCTGGAGCCCCAGCACCCACAAAATGACACAGAGAAGCTAACCTCCCACTGAGGACAGCCCAGGAGCCCTGAAGGAAGGACCAGACCAACACTCTGGGAGACCGTAGCACGCAGCACATGGGGAGCCAAGCACAGGTCCACATGAGTCGAGGTTTTACCCTCAGGGCAGCTGGGCCAGAAGATGGCTGGAGGGAAGCCAGAAGACCAGCAGCTGGGGCGATTCCAGAATTATCAATATAGACATGCCTAGGACAAAGTGAAAGGTTAGTGCCCTATGCACTTTGGGACCAGTATTTGGGGAACTCGTTGGCTTCTTCCCCTGGGGGGTAGAAGCCACTGAGGAGACAAACCATTTTGTAGTTTTCAGAGGCAGCCCCAGCTCCTGGCCTGAGGACTGTAGGGAGATCCAGCGATCAGTCTTGGGGGGTAATCACTCTTGCTTTAACCTCCCTGGATCTGGATTGTGATCTGGCGTGGAGGTTGTGGGTGGGTTTCCAGCTTGCCAGAAATGAAATTTGTCCCCCCACACGTTCAGGACAAAAGTTCACCTGTCTGGCGGCCCAGCCATACTGTGGCAACAAGCCCAAAAGTCAAGTAATTAAGTGGCAACATTGCCAAGGCAAAGGAAACAAATTAAACAGAAAAATGCAACATTAGACTCCTATTTTGGGGGCAAAGAGGATCGAAGCATAGAACAGGGAGAGGACTGTGAGGTCAGAAATCCTGCTCCAAAAGCCCCAAAGGAAAATATGATTTGCTTAGAGTCCATAGAGGTCCTTAAGAATGACTGTAAAAATCAAATAAAAGAAGTGGAGGAAAAATTGGGAAGAGAAATGAGAAGGAAGCAGGAAAAGTATGAAATGAGGGTGAACAGCCTGACTGAGGAAAACAACATCTTAAAAAATAGATGAACTCAAATGGCAAAGGAGGCCCAAAAGGACAATGAGGAGAAGAATGCCTTAAAAAGTCGAATTTGCCAGATGGAAAAGAATCTTAAAAGTTCACTGAGGAGATTCATTCCTTCAGAGTTAGACTCGAGCAAATGGAAGCTAATGACTTTATGCGAAATCAAGATGCTGTTAAGCAGATCCAAACAAATGAAAGATTAGAAGGCAATGTGAAATATCTCATGGGAAGAACCACTGACCAGGAAAGTAGATCATTTAGAGACAATCTAAAAATTATTGGACTACCTGAAAGCCATGATCAAAGAAACAACCTGGAAATCACCCTCCAAGAAATTCTCAAGGAAAATTGCCCTGATGTTTTAGAACCAGAGGGCAAAATAGAGGTTGAAAGAATCCACTGATCACCTCCTGAAAATGACGCCAAAAAGAAAACTCCCAGGAATATTATAGCCAGGTTTCAGAATCCCCAGATCAAGGAGAAAATACTACAAGCAGCCAGGAAGAAACAATTTCAATATTGTGGAAACACAATCAGAATAGCACACGACCTGGCAGCTTCTACACTGAGGAATTGAAGGGCATGGAATATGATATTCCAGAGGGCAAAAGAGCTGGGAATGAACCCAAAGGTCACCTACCCAGCAAAACTGAGTATTTTGTTACAGGGGAAAATATGGTCATTCAGTGGAATAGAGGACTTTCAAGCATTCTTGAGGAAAAAAAACAGAGTTGAATAGAAAATTGGACATCCAGACCCAAGAAGCAAGAGATGCCTGAAAAGGTAATCAGTGAAAAGAAATCAAAAGGAACTTATCAAAGTTGAACTATTTACATTCCTATATGGAAAAATAATAACTGTTACTGATGAAACCTTTCTCAGTATGAAAATAATGCAAGAAGGTTGTATTGTCATATCAATACATATGTGAATATGTGTATATATGTTTACAGTCATATATGGATAGAGGGAATAGGTTGAACTTGTTAGGGAGGGAGGATGGGGTGAAATTATGAGGTGAGAGAGGAAAGTGGCAAGAGGAGATGGGGAGAGACAGGGTAGGGTCAACTATCTCATGTAGAAGAAGCAAGGGGAAGTGGCTGCAAGGGAGGGGAAGAATAGGAAGGCAAAAAGGCAAAACCACTTTCTCACTGAATTTGGTTCAGGGAGAGAATGACATACATACTAAATGGGATATCTCAACCTGCAGCAGAATATGGGGAAGGGGATGAGAAGGGGATGATGGATGGAGGGCATTCTTGGGGGGAGGATAGGTTATAAGTACCCACTATAGAAGAGGGACAGGATCAAGTAGGGAATGGACCAGGTGGGGGATGGGATGGGTGGGAGGGAATTATAAGCAGCCTTGTACAATATATCTACTATGGTAAAGTTTTGCATAGCTAGACATGCACAACATATACTGAATTACCTATCTTCCCAGAGGGAATGGGTGACAAGGGAGGAAGGGAATGGATCTGAAATTCGAGGTCTTAAAATTAAATGTTTCAAATATTATATATATATATATATATATATATATATATATATATATATATATATATATATACATATATATACTACTATTATATATATATATAATATATATATATATGTATGTTTATATATATATATATATATACTATTATTAATACTGTTTTGTTTGTAATTGGGAGATTAGATGTGCAGGCATTGGGGCACAGAGATTCACCTTCCTCTAATGGAAAAGTCAAAGGGGGTATGGGAGAAGATATGGGAGAGAGTAGATTGGAAGAAGCGATATCTTATGGAACTGCTATTCTGGGAGGGTGGGTAGGGGAAAACACGGGGGAAAACTTGCAACTCAAAATCTGGTGGAAATGAATGATGTAAAACAGAAGTCAATAAAGCATTTGTTTAAAAAAAAAGGTTGATGGCAAATGCCTTTACCTATTTTTTCAGATTGAAGGAAATGTGGACCAGAGAAACTTATTTGTATAAATGCAGATGGCAAATATTTTAAATGGCAAGAAATTGAGCTACCAGCCAATGAGGAAAGGCAACAATCAATGATGTAAGTTAAAATTCTACATTAAATGTATCCTCTCGAGTCTATTGCCCCCATAGATGCCACTGAAGAACAACACAGAAGGAACCTACTGTCATGTACCCCAAAGAATGCAAAATCTTTTGGGGAAGGAGCTATATTTTACTCTCTCCCACTCAAAACAAACAAACTGAGTAAAAAAAAAAAACAGCAATAAACAAAAAGTCATTTTCTTGCACCTTTGATTATATGTTATCTCCCAGTATCTATAATTCGGTTTTCAAACACTGAATTACTAATTCAATTCCCAAGGTATGGGTGGTAAGCAAGAGCATTTAATATCACATATTAGCTCTAGTGATGGCAAATGGTCACAGAAACTTCAAGGAGAGCCAGATTTGGTGAAGTTGTCAGACATGACATGAACAGCGAAGAAGGAATAGGGAAGCAATAACAAGGAAATCTCATGAGAATATTTACAATTTTACATGAAACTTAAGGTTCTATTTCTCACCCCTTTTCCTGGTTTATTTTACTTTTATTTTTAATCAATACAAATTAAATTGTTTGACTTCCATTTGAGGAACACAAAATGAAGTATAGCTGATTATTTTTTTCATCTGGTTCTCTTGTCTTGATAAAATATTTGATTCCCATTTCTTTTTTTTCTCTCCGGTTCATCCTTTGTTAAGATTCTCTCTTCCAGTAGAAACAGGACTTCCACACAGCTCTGTATCCCACCTTCCCCAATTTATGTAAAAGTTGTCTCTGAACAAACTTTGGAGCTACAGAACCCACAAAATGACACAAAGAAGCTAACCTCCCACTGAGGGCAGCCCAGTTGGCTGGCAGGAAGTGGCCAACAGAGTGCTCTGGGAGCTGATGCCAGTCCTGCATGAACCAGAGGTTTTAGCCCCAGGGCGGGCCTGACCAGCAGCCAGCTAGAAGAACTTCAGAACACCAGTATCTGTGGCTGTTTCCAGAATTATCAACACATAGGTGCTAAGGAAAAAAATGAATGGTCAGTGAAGTATGGATTTTGGGACCCACTAGTTGGGAGTGTGTCAGCCTCTTCCCCTGGTGAGAGAAGCTGCTGAAGAGCTTTGGCAAGGCCACAGCCACATGGCTGCTTCAGCTCCTGGCCTTCAGACTATATAGGGACCAGGCTACAAATCTGGGGGGTAATCGCTCTTGTTTGAACTTTCTTGGATCTGGATTATGGTCTAGGGTGGAAGTCTTTGGGTGTGTGACCATCTTGCCAGAGCATGTGGAGGCTTCAGAGAGGGCACCCAACTAATACCTCTAGCAGCTGAGAAAACCCCAGCTTTTGGGACTGAAGCTCCCCTGTCTGGTGGCAGAGTGCAACTGTGGCAAAAAGCCCAAAAGTCAAGTAATTGAGTGGCAACATGACTTGTCAAAGAAAAAACAAACAAACAGAAGAATCCAACATTAGACTCCTATTTTGGGGACAAAAAGGAACAAAGCATTGAACAGGAGGAAGATAGTGAAGTCAGATCTCCTGCACCAAAAGCTTCAAAGGATAATTCGAGCTGGTTACAGGCCATAGAGGACCTTAAGGAGCAGATAAGAGAAGTGGAGGAAAAATTGGGAAGATAAATGAGAACTATGCAAAAAAAAATATGAAATGATAGTCAACAGCCTGGCAGAGGAAAATAACACCTTAGAAAAAATGCTAAATCAAATTGCAAAAGGGGTTCAGAAGGGCAATGAGGTGAAGAATGCTTTAAAAAGCTGAATTTGCCAGATGGAAAAAGAATCTCAAAAGCTCACTGAGGAGAATCATTCTTTCCAAATTAGATTGGAGCTAATGGAAGCTAGTGACTTTATGAGAAATCATGATGCTGTTAAACAGATGCAAACAAATGAAAGAATAGAACACAATGTGAAATATCTCTTAGGGAAAAGAACTAACCATGAAAATAGATCCAGGAGAGATTATTTAAAAATTATTGGACTATCAGAAATCCATGATCAAAGAAAGAACCTAGAAATCATCCTACAAGAAATTATCAAAGAAAATGCCCTGATGTTTTAAAACCAGAGGACAAAATACAGGTTGAAAGAATCCACTGATTGCCTCCTAATAAAGATCCCAAAAAGAAAATCCCTAGGAATATTATAGCCAGGTTCCAAAATTCCCAGATCAAGGAGAGAATATTACAAGCAGCCAGGAAGAAATAATTTTAATATTGTGGAAACACAATCAGGATAACACAGGATCTGGCAGCTTCAACACTGAGGGATGGAAGGGCCTGGAATATGATATTCTGGAGGTCAAAGGAGCTGGGATTAAAACCAAGAATCACCTACCCAGCAAAACTGAGTATCATGCTTCAGGGGAAAATATGGTCATTCAGTGGAATAGAGGACTTTCAAGCATTCGCGAAGAAAAAAAAAACAGAGTTGAATAGAAAATTTGACATTCAGATACAAGAAGCAAGAGAAGCATGAGGAGGTAAGCAGGGAAAAGAAATCATAAGGGACTTATCAACCTTGCACTATTTATATTCCTACATGGAAAAATTATATTTGTAACTGATGAAAATTTTCTCAGTATGAAAATAGTTGAAGAAGGGTATATGGGCATATGAATACATATGCAAATGTGTATATATATATATATATATATATATATGTTTACAGGTATACATAGATTGAGGACGCAGGTCAAATTTAACAGGAAGGGATGATACTTAGAAGTGAAATTCAGAGGTGAGAGAGGAGAGGGGGAGAGACAAAATTGGATAAACTATCTCACAAGAAAGAGGCAAAGGAAAATGGGTACAATGAGATATAATATATGAGACATAATATCTATATCTATATATCTATATATATAATGAGAGGAGATGGGGAGAGACAAAATTGGATAAACTATCTAACAAGAAAGAGGCAAGGAAAAATGGGTACAATGGAGTGGAAGAACAGGTGGGCAAAAGGGTATGGGTCAACCTTACTCTCATTGAATTTGACTTAGGGAGAGAATGACATACACACTATATAGGGTATTTCACCCTACACGAGAATAGGGGGGAAGGTTATGAGAGAGGGGGTGATGGAAGGGAGTGCAGACTTTGGGGGAGGAATGTTGGAAGCACCCACTTTTGAAAAGGTACAAGACCAAAGTAAAGAATAGAACAAGTTGGAGGTGTGATAGGAGGGAGGGAAATATAATCAATCTTTTATAATATATCTACTATGGTAATATTTGTCAGTAGCTTCACACATAGAGCCCATATTGATTTGCTTATCTTCCCAGTAAGGATGGGTGACAAGGGAGGAAGGGAATGAATCTGTAATTCAAATATATACATATAATTAATACCATTTTACATGTAATTGTGAAGAAGGGGGTATGGGGTATGGGGAAGATATGGGAGTAAGCAGATTGGAGGAGGGGATATCCTGTGGATCAGTATTTTGGGGACATTGGTAGGGGAACAACGGGGAGAAAATTTGCAACTCAAAATCTGGCGGAAATGAACTATTTAAACCAGAAGTTAATAAAGCATTTGAAAAAAAAAGAACAAAAAGATTCTTTCTCCCTCCCCTGCCCCTTTAGCACAATCTTCCTGATCTATATCTTAGCACTGGATCTGGATAACTCTCTAGTGTCAATTTGATATTCACTATACCTATGGCAACTATGAATATACCAGCACAGTTCTGAATTGCAAAATATAACAGTATCTCCAAAAAGAAGACAGAAGCAAAACATTTGTTTAGATACCATAAATCCAAATCCCTGACACCAGAAGAAATCTATGCATAATGATACTGAGGAGAGCAACCCCATCCTAAAGCCTTCTCATAAACATTCCCAACTGTCTCCTTACCTGCATCCTCTTTCCTCTTTCTGACTCCCAATTTCTCTCAGCTCTGCTCCACCCTCCTTGCTCCCCCTGTTCAGCAAATTCCTCCCATTACAGTCTCCACGTGATTACATCTGACCTATTAAGGGACAGGAAAGGTCTTCAAATTCCCTTAACTCTAGTAAGGGGCAGGAAAGATCTTCAGATTCCCATTACCATTATAGACTCTGGAAGAGAAAATAAGGTTGGTGACCTTAAATAGCAAATTCCTCATATAAATTCATTTGCAAGTTATGTCATCTTCTTCATGATATCATGGTTCTCTTCAATGAAGAACAAACAACACAGCACAATGAAAGTAGAACTCAATTTTCAGAGGACCTCTGTTTAAATTATGCCTCTGATGATTGGTATCTGTGTGACTTTGGGCAAGTCACTTGATCTTTCTAGGCACCTATCTTATCTGTAAAATTAGAGGGGCTGGAATTGATGGCTTCTCAAGTCCTTTTTAACTATTAACCTATCTATAATCCCTTGATAATTTGTTCCAGGCTTTCTGTTTCTGGGAACACTCAGTCATATGCCCTCCCTCTCCCTTTTTCTCCATTAACAATGCAACCCTCCCCATCTCTCCCAACATAGTCACTTCTAAACTAATAATTTATTATAACAATAATTTCATTTTACCCAGCCATTTGTGTTTAATACTGTATTAGTAGAGAGTAAAAAAATCATATAAAGGAAGAAAGGGCAACCACTTTTTAAGGGGGTTGAAAGTATATCAAATAGCTCTTTTATACAAATCTTATTAAAATGGAACCCTATTGCTATAGTGTATAGAAATGGGTTTGTTTATTTTTATTTTTCATTAATAGAAACTAAATATTAGGCACATGCAGTATTCAGAAATAATGAATTGAAGTATATGAATAAGAAGGTGTGTTTTGCTGGTCCCAGAGCAGTGGTGCCTGAAATTCTTAGTACTGCTTTGTTTTTGAATGTATCTCTCTTTGAATTTCATTAAGATATTCCTGATAAAGATTTACCATCTTTTAAAATATTTTTCTTCGTGATGTTTTGGGGTTTTAGAAATTATTTGACTAATTCATTTGGCAGGAAAAATACTTGCTGGCTGTTGGTGCCTGGATTATTGGGGTTTGCAAAATAGCACAGCCTTTGCCAACAGGAGAGACTGGGAGCCAAACTGTGAAGCTGTGACTTGCTTCGTGAATTTACTGCAGCTCTGCTGAATGAAGCTGGTGTCACAATACATGAGAAAGTAATTCTCGATAACCTTTGTTATTTCCAATGGTTTGCAACTGTGCAGGATTGGAAAGCTCTACGAAGCAAATTATGTCACTTCTCAGTTTCTCTTTGACATGAGATGACCTCAATCCAATCATTTTTAACCAAGTACAAACAACTAGTAAACATATTTCCCTAAACAAATATATATTTTTATAAAATTCTGTTCAGTATTAACATAATACCTAATTTAATGGAGGCATTTATAGTTGGGAGCCAGAGATAACTTGGGTTTGAATCTTACATCTGTCACTATTTATGTGACCTTGGGCAAGTCACTTAATCTCAGTGGACTTCCACATCTGTTGGAGTATATGTCCTTTAAAGTTTTTTTCCTAGTTCTTTGAAATGTGGGAAAATAGTCAGTTTATGGGATAAGTAGCAAGCTATCATACTTAAAATTACAGAGGCCCTGAGCATCTTCTAGCTCAACTTCCTCATTTTACAGGTGAAGAAAAAAATAAAACAAAAACAAAAAATGAGGTCCAGAGGTATTAAGTGACTTGCCTGAGTTTCCGTGGGTAGCAGAGTTGGCATTTGTACCTTGGTTCCCTGATTCCAAATCCAGTCTCATTTCTACTCTGTTATGACAATCTATTGAAAGCATTTATTGTTCAAAAGAATTAAAAAACTGGTACTGTTGAGAAACATCTTGCTGAAAGGATAACCATTCATTCATTAATTCACTTAAAATAGATTGACTGATAAATGAGCATATGTGAAGGCATTTGTTTTTAGAGAATTCCTTACTTAATGGAGTTTGTTATATTTACATCAACAAAGTAGAGTTTGTTATAGCATGGATTTAGACCTGGGAAGGACACCAAGACCATTTAGTCCATCCGTCTTTATCTTACATGTGAAGGAAAAGGAAACACATGGTTTAATTGATTTGCTCATGATTAGAAGGATAATAAGAATTAGACAAGGGTTTTGCTCCAACATGCTCTGACTCCAGATCCTACACACTCATCATAACGCTACACTGCCTTCTATATTGTGAGCTGTTATAGTTGGAGCATTGAAATAGCTTCATTATAGAGACCTAGATATTAAAATGGGTCTCTACCTGTAGGCAAAAGTCCTAAAAGCTTCAGACCATAACCACAAATAATTTAATTGCTTTATTAGTATTAGCTACACTATTGCTAACAGGTTGGAAAACCACCCTGTCCTACAAAGTACTCCACTGCAGAGAACTGCAGCAATAATGGAATAAAGTGCATAAGACGGAAGGGAAAGAGTTAATGGAGCTGTCCAAAGTGCTTAATTTGCTCCCAGGGAGGAGCTTACAGCTGTAGGAGATTCTGACTCATTATCTATTATATCTGTAATGTTATATTCTTTGCAATGAATATTAAGTCCTAGAATGGTCTATGATTTACAATGGTCATTTTCAATATTATAACCTAGCCGAAGCCTTCTTTATTTGCGAAAAAATAGACCTCAGAGAGGCTTACTAATTGTGGAGAGGTGGTCAAAGCTCCTGTTTCTGGGTATCCAGCTGTTGGCCCTTGGATTACAATTTATTGTGATCTCCATAACATATTCATCCCTGGGTGCATTTATACATAGGCAATATCATTACCTGGGTGAGCAATACCATCAGTTTTACAACTGTGCAAACTGTTGCATTGGGACAAGTTTAAAAGTTAAAGAGAATTAATATTTCAGGAAAATTCAGTGTTTGAATTATGTTCAGTTTCAGATAAAGCACAAGCTGCATTAAAAGGCATGTCTGTTTGTGTCAACCCCCATTTCTTTATGTAATCACAGTCTTAACTAATTTTCCAAGTAATTAAAATCAAAAGTGGCTCAGGATTTAATTTTTTATTTTTTTGTTCTTAACAGATTTGTGATTTAATTGATAAACAGAAAGTTTCAGTAAGGAAACCCCAAATGTCAATTCAGAGGGATGACTAATCTGAAACTTTTAATCTAGATAATTGCCTTTGGGCATCAACAGGTTTAGTAACTTGTCCAGGGTCACACAGTAAGTAAGTGTCAATGTGTAATAGAAAGACAAAACTTGAATCCAACTCTACTTGACCTGAGTTCAGCTTTTTACCCACTATACTATCATACCCATGCCTCTCTATGTGATCATCCAGGCATTCCTCCTAGATAGTAAATGCTTGAAATGAATCACAAGGAGCTCATGATCTCTAGACATTTAATACAAATAAATTATTTTCCTCCAACATGAAATGACAGCAAATTATGGGAAACACTATTTTAATTTTATAAGGAAATTTCTATGTAAAAAAAAAACCAAACAGATCAAAAACTATAAGGTGTCATGATGGAGTAAAGCTAAATTCTGGGTGGAAAAGAGAAAGAACTGGGTTTCTGGTATTGTATCTGCTACTTACTATAATTCTAGTTGGGTATGTCAGGGCTCAAATTCTGCCTTAGAAGCTTGCTGCCTGTGTGACCTTGGGAAATTCATATAACCTTCCTGTCCCTCAGTTGCCACATTTAAGGGTTGTGAACTGATTACTCCCCACAATCCCTTTCAACTCTAGAATTACTGGTTCTCTATGATTTTGCTTCTTCCATTGTGATTTGGGATGGTTGGAATGAAGGTCTCTCAGTTCCCTTCCAAATGGAAAATGCTAAATTCAATGGCCACTAATTTGAGGCAGGATCCAAAATAACAGTTATACAGTACAACCAAATGATTCTCTACAATTGATTTTTTTTTTTTTTTTTTGCTTTTTGGAGGGCGATTGGGGTTAAGTAACTTGCCCAAGGTCACACGGCTAGGTTTTTGTGTGTGTGTGTGTGTGTGTGTGTGTGTGTGTGTGTGTGTGTGTGTGAGTTAAGTGTCTGAGGCCGGATCCGAAGTCAGGTCCTTCTGATTCCAGGGCCGACGCTCTACTCACTGCGCCACCTAGCCACCCTACAATTGATTTTTTTAATCTTTCTTTTTAAGGCAATTGGGGTTAAGAGAGTTGTCCAAAGTCACATGGCTAATAAGTGTGTTAAGTGTCTGAGGATGGAATTGATCTTAGGTCCTCCTGACTTCAGGGCTGGTGGTCTATTCACTTTGCCACTTAGCTGCCCCTCTAGAGTTGATTTTAATGAAATTGACAGGTCAAGTTAAAATGTAAGCATTAAAAAAAAAAAAAAACAATGGGACTTGGTTGAAGGAGCAGGAAGGGAGACACTTAACAAGGTAGATAGCAAATTGATAGTGTGGAAAGTACACTTGGAAGTGAGAAGACAGAGGTCTTCTCTGCTCATCATTAATTCCCTGTGCCACTGGCAAGTCATTTAGATCCTCTGAGTCTCACTTGTTTAACTGTAAAGTAAAAGTTGTAGTCTAAATAAGCTCCAATGCCCCAGTGGCTCTGAAATTCTCTTATTCTACAAGTAAAAGATTTATAGAACCCTCAAGGCCTGGGGAAGATGTCAAATGATTGACTCCCACCTGTATGTGAACAAGTTGTGAGGGAGCCATCCAAACTCTAATTATGGGAAATCTATCCCTTCTTAGGTCAGTCCTTTCATTTTTAGGGAGCCTAAAATAGATAACATGTTGTGAGCTATCACATCATGTGCCTCAAATAAAATATTTCCCTTGATTGTTAAAAGTATTCTGCTAGTTTCAAATATAACTTAAATCACAAATTGGGTCAAAATTATTTTTTAGGAAAAAATTATCTGCAAAAATTAGTCCAGTAGCAAAGGAAACAGAAATGTCTTCCCCCCACATAGGGCATGCATCTCTTTAACCTGAACTGCACTGAGACTACTTCAAATGAACACATTAAATTCTGATTCTTTGCAGCATATTGTTGATTATGGATACATTCCTTATAGAAGGAATCACACTGAGTAACAGAAATGTAGAGCAGGGCCATACCCTTGCTTAATGAAGAAGTGGTATTATACGTCCATACCCTTTCAGGTTTTGTCCAAGAAAAAAAAAATTCTGTATAATTAACATGACTCTGGCCCTTTAGCTTTTAACATGCTTCCCCGATTAAGCTTTCAAGGCCTTGAACTCCAAGATCTGGCTATATCTGCTCAAAATTGATTTATCCCCTCATGATGTCCAGAGCTGCTGACCTCAGCATTAGAGAATTTTTTTTAAGTTTTTGGATATTCATCTTTTTTGAGGGGAAAATGCAGAAGAGATTGGTGATAATATATTTGTAAGTGGAAGATTTTATTGTTCATTCTAATTTTTTTTTAAAAAAATGCATCTTGAGTTAGGATTAGTCATTGCTTTATGAATATATAGCTACAGCTGGGTGAATAGGAGGAAGGATGGGGTAGTAGAAATAATGCAGACTTTGGCCTTTACTAATTCCCCAGTTTTTAGTATCACTTCCCTTCTCCACATTCTTTTCCATTCCAAGTTGATTTTTTAAATTTATTTTAAATATATCTTTCATTTACTTATCTGTGAACAAGTTGTATTCCCCCGTGACCCTAGGGAAAGAAAGGTCTTTCAGGACAAGGATAGTCTATGTCTTTTCTTTGTATTTTCATAGTTTGGCACATAGTAGGTACTTAATGAATTTATATTCATCCATTTGACTAAGCATTTCTTTCTTTCTTTTTTGCTTTTTGGAGGGGGGAAGGCAGGAAGTGATTTGCCCAAGGTCAATGGCTAGTAAGTGTTGTGTCTGAAGCCTCATTTGGACTCAGGTCTTCCTGACTGCAGGGCTGGTGCTCTATTCACTATGCTACCTACCTGCCCCTTGGCTAAGCATTTCAATACTATCTCTCTTACTACCTGTGTAAACTTGTACAAATCGTGTCAATTCTATTGTCCCCTATTTCCAAATCTGTAAAAAATAAAAAAGATCTTGGACATCTGAAGATACTTGCAGTTCTCCTGCTGGGATATTATCACGTTATACAAGAATATAACGAGCATCACATTTCAAGTTAATCATGTTATAAATATTAGGAAAATGCATCAGTTTGGTGGCACAGTGGAAAGAGCACTGAATGTGGAGTCAGCAAGAGCAAAATCCAAATCCAACCTCGGATTCTTACTAGCTGTGTGACCCTGGGTGAAAACTTCTCTGTCTGCTTCAGTTTCCTCAACTGCAAAATGGGGATAAAAACAGTACCTACCTCATAGGCTTATTGTGAAGATCTGACAAGAGTAAGGAACATTGTAGGTGCTTAATAAATAAAGATTTGTCTATCTCCACCTTCCACGGCGTTATAGACTTAGAACCAAAAGGCGTCTTGGGAGGCCATGTGTTCCAACCCTCTCAGTTTACGATTGATGAAACTGATGTTGAAAGAAGGTTTAGTGATATGTCCAAGGCTACACTGTTAATCAGTGTAGTTTGCCTCCTCCCCCTTTCATGTTCTCAAGTAAATTTCATCCCACCCTTTTTACACACACACAAAGTCCAAAAGTTCAATGAAGACATAATGAAAAGATAATAATTATCATACCCAAGCAGAGTTGCTGAGGATCTCTAGAAGAGCTCAATAAAAGATTATGCCTTTATATATCTATGGACTGCCATGGTGAACTTCAGATTCCAAGGAGCGACCAGTCATATTGCATAGATTTCAGTCTTCACTGATGGAGGGAACTCCTAAATTAATCATACATATTAGAGTATAAATCACTTGTCTATTTTCTAAGGAATGGAAGGCCAGACCATGCTGTCTTGATTTGCATACTACTTTTGACATCTACAATGCCCCCATAAGGAACACCAGCATCCATAGTTGTGCACGGTACCCCAATTTTTTCATTCATTCGGTCTTTCCCTCATTCATTCCTGCACCTACTTCCCCATTCATTGCATTACAACACTGCTGTTTTGTGTGAGATCAGTCATCTTGAAGATTTTTTTTTTCTTGTGGGTACCTTGGCATTTCACTTTTCTGGTGGCACTATTTCATCTCCCCAAACCTGCCCCCTCCCTTGATCTTGGCACTCTGGGCTGGATCATGTCAGCCTCCTCTGTCCTGTGCTGGGAGGATAGTAGTAATGTCGCCGAGGTGTCGTAGCAAACCCCAGGTGTGGCAAGCTCCAAACTGGGGTTGGCTGAAGCACTAAAGCCCCCCCATGACAATTACACAGCTGTTTGAAATTGTGGTTAAGTGGCCAACAACTGCTACGTAGCCCCACCCACATTCATTACTGTCTAAATGAAAAGGCCGCTCATCCAGCGATTATGAGGTTTCATATGAATCCCCCAAGCCATAAAGCCGAATTTCCTAATTGTCAGCCGGACTGTTCACGGCTTGTTGAAAATAATTAGAGTACAGCAGCGGCATCGCGGGCAGCAGAGTCCCCGCCCCCCGCCCCCCCCCCCCGCCTCCATCCCCCTTCCCCTTCCATCCCTCCGTCATCCCCTCCTTTTCTTTCTTTCTTTCTTTTTTTTTTAAACTTCAGCACAGGTTTTATATCGGATGCGATCAGCTTCCTGTTCATTTTGACACCATCATCCTGCCAGCCTGGGAAATGAGGAAGAGGAAAAAAAGAATTAGCCTTAATGTGCACAAATAATGCAGACCTACAGAAGCAAGGAGAGTCAGCCCCAATGCAGCGAGAGAGTAGAAATAATCCACCAAACAAATCTAAACTGGGAATAGAAAAAAAAAATGTGACTCTCTCATATCTATATCTTTCTATATTTTTTCTTCCAAGAGGGATAGCTGAAATCTTTCTTAATTACCGCTTATTCCAATGACAGAATTGTAATTTATCATTTAGTTGTAATTTGACATATGTTCACACCTTTGCCATTTCCAATTTCCTCCTTCATTCTAATTGTCTGCTTCACCCGCCTGTCATGCGCTCCTCTTGGGATTAATTCGAGCTGTCTGTCTGCACCAGGTTACCAGCAGCACACTTGGGGCTGCCGGGAGCGTGACAGTGTCAATGTGCACACAGTTTATCTAAGGCATTACCCAGCCATCACACTACTGGCGCCTCCCTTTCCCCCCCATTGTTTACTGTTTATTCCATTTTACATTGGTGACTTTTCAGTGTTTTATTAGACTCTAATTATGCTCCTGGCTGTCACCGCAAAGAGAGAAAACGTTACATTAATTACTTCGGAGGGGGAGGTGCTAGAACCGGTAATAAATGGACCAGTAGATGTCTCTCTCCGTCTCTAAGATATGCTGCTTATTTAAATACTCTTTCTAGCTTTCTACTTTGCTTTGCAATTCCGTCAGGTAAACACAAATTAAAAATATTCACTTGGGCTATGCGGTTCTTATTTGCAAAAGTCATTGTTCTCCATCACCTAAGTGAGTTTAAGTCATAAGCAGAAGAACCTTAAGTCATTCCAAAAAGCAGGTTCCCTAGATCTCCTTGCAGGATGTAGTCAACAAGAGGGTTAAGATTTTGATCCGCTGAAGGTGGTTCAAGCAGAGACGTTATGAGAGAGAGGACCTTTATTAGAGGTGAAAATTACTTTAGATCCTGGGAAACCGCTAACAGTCCTAATTTTCCTTTCTAAAGCTTTCTAGGTCCATTCAGACTCGGAGACAATTTTGTCCTTGTGATAGCAAGCCTTTTGGATTTCCTTAGCAGTCCTTCTGTTTGCTGCTGCTGCCAGACTCTGAGCTTTTAGAGTATCACTTGCCTCTCTTGCTGGACAGGGTTGTAGTACGGAAGAAATTCCTGGAGAATGAGGGAAATAGTCTCTTTCAGACTGCTAAGGGGGCAAACACTTAGTAGCCTGTCAAAGTGAATGAACTAGGTGTACCAATTTGTTTTCTTTCCCTCCCCTTCCCTCCCCTTCCCTTCCCTTCCCTTGTTCCTCTTCCTTCCCTTTCCTTCTTTCCTTCCTTCCTTCCTTCCTTCCTTCCTTCCTTCCTTCCTTTCTTCTTTCTTCTTTTCTTTCTTTCTTTCTTTCTTTCTTTCTTTCTTTCTTTCTTTCTTTCTTTCTTTCTTTCTTTCTTTCTTCATTCCTTCCCTCATTCTTTTTTTTCCCTTTCTAAGCTACTATACATATTTTATATGTAATTTATAGCTATATAAAAGTGAGTTTATATCACAATCTAGTAAAAATTAATTCTTAGACATTTTAAAATAGTTGATTTTTAGTTTTATTCTCTTATACTTAGGAAATTCCCTTGTGGCACTTGCTCTTTGGAAACTCAGGTTCTTCTGCTAATGACTTAAACTGCATATGTTTGAGTGTGTGTGTGTGTGTGTGTGTGTGTGTGTGTGTGTGTGTGAACAGTGAATATTTTCTTTATAATGTTACTGAAAATGCTTAAGTTTTATAATGGCATAGACTTTGACTAGAAGGGAACTTTGAGGTCAGCTAAATTCCCTTCTCTCATATAACATAAAAGAAAACAAGCATAGTGAAATGAGATGACTTGCCCAAAGTCACAAAAGTTGTGAGTTTAGCCATGGGTTAGCCAATTCTGACAGTCTCTGTCCTGTTGGAAAGACTTTGAGTTTGGTCCCTGAAAGAGTGAATGTCTTGCTTTCCAAGAGCCAAAATTAAATATAAAGAGACTCATCGCCATTAGGCTCTCTTCTTGGTGTTGAATTCATTGGTGAGGGCACTCTAAAAGACAGAAAAATATAAAAGACCCTTCATTTAGTATATCACCTTATGCTTCAACAGGGACCACATCAGAGTTGTGAAAAGGGTAGCAGATGGTATCAAGAATATCACAGTTTTAAGCTTCTCTTGGAACATTCATTCAAATTTTGTTACTATGGATATGTGGTCCTTGTCCAGCGACCAACAAGTAGACAATCAGAAGAACTGAATTCCATTCAAGGCAGCAAGCATTTATTAAGCATTTATTATGTTCCAGGCACACTAATAAGCTTTGGGGATACAAAGAAAGGCAAAAGTCTCTGCTTTCGTGGAGTTCACAATTTAATGGATTAAATGAATTAAATGAATTATATAGCAAAATATAAGGATGGATCACTGATTTTCTCCTCAGAAAGGCAAATGAAGAAATGGGAAGAATAGGCTTTTTATACAAAAGAACAATTTTTTAATGTGCATTTATTTATCTTGCCTTGTTAGACCCAGGACCCTCATTTCCATAAAAGATCATCATGAAAATAATCATCTGATAAGGCTCAGAGCTAGAAGGAACATTAGACACTATTAAATCCAATTAATTTATTTTAAAGACGAGGAAACTGAGAATAAGATAAGTTAAATCACTTTCTTAGGCTCATAAATATAGTAACTGTCTGAAGCAGGATTTGAACTCAGGTCTTCCTAACTCCAAGTTTAGTGTTTTATCCACTACACTGTATAGTTGCCAATTCTGTTACAGTGGATAAAGAAAAATATGAAAACTACTCTAAGGTTTCCCAAAAGAAGTCATCCCATACTTTGATATTTGGTGTCTTTGAGGCAAAGGGGATTGAAGGGATGGGCAGCAAAACATCTGAAAATATGGTTCAAGAATAAGACTTAAGAGATAATAAATGCTTATAGAGTATAGTGAAGTCTCACAATTAAATATCAAGAATACTTTCTTTAAGAAGAGAGTTGGGAATCACTAGGCATGAGAAGCACCAAATAAAATTAATTACATTTTAACTTTATAGTTAAACTGTATATGTTTTAACTCTAAAATTACAAAATAATTAGTTGCTGATTTGAAAGTCATTTCTGAATCAGTTATCTAAGTAGTTTCAGAGCACCAAATTTGCAGAGCAAAAGCAAAAATCAGTAACATAATAGAGGAAAGAACCTGAAATCAGACCTATTAAATAGGATACTGATATTTAAAAGATGAGAATTGTATTAAAACACACACACACACACACACACACACACACACACACACCAGAGGTTGGCAGAGATTGTTACCATTTCCTAGGAAGGAAATATGATTGATTTAGATCAATCTCCAAAATGAGGTAATGAAAAACCAAACAAAAGAAGAACAAAAGAAATTTTCCCAGCTAGAGATACCCGATCTCTTTTCTAAGTGGTGAGATATGGAAGTAAGGGAGAAATAAGTTGAGAGTACAATCTTGTTTTAAAACATATTTATAGAGAAAGCTAGTGGGACAGTATGAACAACGAACCACAAAACACAAAAGAATGGAGACAAACCAAAAAAGCTTGGCAAGAGTAGCAATTGAAGGACATCTTCCTAATGGCACTTAAAAATGAAACTAGAAGGAGGGGGGCAAGAAACAGAAAAAAAAGATGGAAAATATTTACATAGTTTTCTGTGATGAAAATTTTTTCTCCACTGCTTACAGTATTTCTAACACATTTGTACATAGTATAGTCCCTGTTGTGCTACATGAGGCAATAGAAATATCACTGAAAAAAACAAAAATGAGTTGAATTAAACAAAAAACAATAAAAAATAAAAAAACAATGAAAACAAATAAAACAAAAAGAAGTTGAATTAAACCAAATAAAAGTAGTAGATGCTGCAGATAACAGAATTATGCAAGGACTGAGGGACTGAATCGCAGTTGGATATGAAAGAGGGGAAGATACCAAAGGAAAGATTCTTAGACCTTATTATTATATTTTTTTAAATCTAAAGTTGCAAATCCTATAATGGTTCCTCTTTCCCTTCAACACCAAATCAAAATGCTTCTGCTTATTTATCAAGGCTATCTGTATTCTGACCCCCCTTTACTCATATTACCTTATTTCCTACTACTCCCAATTATACTGGTTTTCTCACCTTTCTCTACTAAATGCTCAAAAAATACCCACTTCTATTCTGTTACTCTTGCTATTGTGACTTGAACACCCTCTCTATTCTTTCAATTCATCTTCTAGAACTTTTCCAAATCCTATCTTCTTTCCCAAGTTTAAATTAAGCTCCGATTTCTTTCATCCAGCCAACCCACTATGATAAGAGCACTTAGAGGTTCTTATGCAAATTATAACATGCTACCTTGTAATTTTTATTGGATCATAGATTTAGAGTAGGAAAGGTCATTATTGACAATCTAGTCCAAATTTTTCATTTTAAAGAAGATTAAAGTAAAGTTTAGAGAGTAAAGTAAAATTTAGTTAAGTGACTTGCCCAAGGTCATATAAACAATTGGTGATAGAGAAATTATTCAAATATAGGTCCTAATCCAAAGCCAGTGCTTTTCTCAATGAGCCTGCTGAATCTCAAGAGTTTGATGACACTTTTATGCCAGAGGGAACCATGTTATAGAATGTGAACAGTGATGACCTGTTTTGGATCCACAATGTCTAACATAATGCAGGGCATATGATTTTTCAATAGGTTGAAGATCTACAATGTCAATTTCAAGGTCATAAGTGCTTTCTCCAGTAACAATGATCAAACATCCCTCTAAACTTGGTAGAATGATATTTGTTGGTTCTGTGGCATTGATCAACCAGTCAATATCTGACATTTTGGTGACAAGTTTATTTTAACCTAGTTAGGCTGGCTTTCACCTGGCAAGCACATAATCCTTTAGAAGATTCATGCTCAGACCCCTTCTAGCCTGTTCAGAGCTTCTTGAGGTTCTGCTTATTAGTGGAGTTTTCAAGAACCCATGGTAATCAAGACATGATGAGAAAACAAAATAAGAATTCAGTAGAAATTAAACACATTTTAGATTGATAGATTATTTTCTTATGTATTAGAAAGAGGACTTTAGAATCCTCATTTGAGGATTTTTCATAGAATTTAAGAGACTCAAGAAACTGTTTAAACAACCTGAAGACTCACTGGAAACATGCCTGCTTTTAGGGTATAGTCCTATGGAGCCAAATTCCTATCATCAGCTTGGGAAGCGTACAGAAAGCTTGCTTTTCAAATCCAATCAAATCAGTGAGAGATGCATTCTGTGACCCTTTTTATATGACTAGGAGGCAGAGTCATATATACTTGGCCGTATAAAGATAAATTCTCTGGGTAGATAATTCTCCCATAAAGGAGAGCAAGGGAAGAGGTATAATTAAAAAAAAAAGAAATATTCAAGACTTGGTCTGATGGAATCATAATAAAACTATACCCAGCCCTAATGTTTTAACTCTCTTATAGGCCCCACTGAACAGCAGGCCCACTGTAGCTACCTAGTCACTCACCCTCCTCCCCACCTCAATAGCTTAACTTCTTCATATATGCTTCACTGCTCACTAGAACAACAGGTGTGTCCATGACCTCATAGTTCTCATTGAACATCAGGGTGTCCATGGGATGGGATTGCAACCACTGCCTCTAGCTAGTCATTGCCCCCAGACCTATTCCTCAAATTTCCACAGAAATAACAAGTGTGTCCATGCCATCAACCACAACTACATCCATCTAGTCCCAGACAGGACCATAATACTCAGTCAATCAGGAAGCAGCACCACCAGGATGCCCAAGCAGGATATGGACCCCAAAACAACAGGAAGGGTTTTGCCTAAGTAGGTGCTTGCACAGTGATAGTAAAGAATTAACCTAGAGTAACTTATGCCATAGAGAGGCTTATTATAATATCATTATCATACATAGGTATGCCCCCCCAAATGGATTTTTCTGTATATATTATGGGTAATTGCACATGCAATTCCACTGTGGCTAGGACCCCTCTTCCTCCTTCATTACCTAATCCCTTAATAAACTCCTCCTGCCTGTTTAATACTAATCATATTCTTATATTCTATGTAAATTTTGTTTGTGTAATCAACATCTTTACCTTATAAAAATCCATCTTGCTTTCTCTGAAGTTGTTGGTTCCTCTTGGATTTGAGTTAGTTCCAAGAGAGGCATCAATCTAAAGAGATGCCTATACTTGGATTAGAGGTGGTCTGACTCTGAATTCTTTGAGATGGTTCCACCACAGAACATCATGAAACCCCAACAGATCTATACCAACCTCTCACCCTATCCATCCAACCCCTATGAACAGCTGACATTACAGCAATTAGATCTTACCATTTAGGTGGAGGCTCACCTGAGTGACATCAGGCTTCAGTTATGATCTCTTTTGCTATACCACCTCACAGGAATGTGAAAACCAACGGGTGATATTTGAACATAAGATTGTAAGTAGAAACATGAATACTTGCTCATATGAGTAAACTCTTTAGGAATGGCAAGAGGAGGAATGACATCTACCACTTTGTTAGATGAATGAAGACAGCTAGGTAGTATAGTGGTTAGAGTACTGGGCCTAGAGTCAGAAAGTTTTGAGTTTTAATCTAGCCTCAGACACTCATTAGCAGTACAAGACATTTGGACTTGTCATCTAACGTCTGACATCTAACGTCTGTTCACCTCAGTTTCTTCAATTTTAAAATAGGGATGATAACGCCTACTTCTCAAGGTTGTGAAGATTAACTTATATAATATTTGTGACACATTTATCACAGTATCTGGCATCAATAAGTTACTATGTAATATTAATTCTTTCCTCTCCTCATTCACTTTCCACCCTGGAAGGCTGTAGGCATAGTTCCTAAAACAAGGGGTTAATAAAGAGGGGATTGCTTGGAAGCCTACAAAGGTACTAGTAGAACTACATCATGGCATCTGGCAGAAGAAAAGTCAGGACCCTTCAGTCCTGCATGGATTGCCTAAAATGCCTGCTTTACTTGGATATAAAAGGCTCCTGGACAGGAACACCTAAGTGATTTTCCTATCAGGGGAAACTTCGGACTTTTGACAGACTACTGAGGGGAGAAGTATCATGTTCTCTTTGGAGTTGGTGCCTGGTTGGGTACTTACAGCAACTTGTCAACCAGTTATTGGCACAGAACCAAATTATAATACATGGGTAGGGACCAATGGAAAACCATGGAGTTGGCTAAATCATCCTTTATAGCTATCGACAAACAATAGCAGTGCTTGGAGGGGTAATGGAGATAAAGCAAGCAAGCAAACAAACAAACCAAAATCCTTTGCTTTGCCAGCCACACTCCCTTAAAAATAACATAGTGTGGCTAGTAAGGAGAGCAGACAGCACCTAGTAGCTTAGAGTGTATTACAAAAAGCTATACTATTTTTTACTTTATTTTTGTGGATTTTTTTGAGACATGGCTAATATGAAAATACATTTTCTATAATTTCTTATATGTATAAATAGGTTTATTTCTTGCCTTCTCAGTGGGTGGGAGGGGGATTGGAGGGAGGTAGAGAATTTGGAAAAGAAAGGAAAAAGATAAAGAGAAACTATCCCCCCAAAGCATTTGTTTTCTAAATCTGATCCTGACTTCATCAATGTGGTATCAATGAGGTAGCCACACCCCTAGTGAATGGTATGGTTTTCAACCAGACTAATAGTTTTCCTTCTGTTTCTGTGGCTGAGATAAATCAGGAAGAGTTTATTTTCACTTGATGGAATCTGACCTATCCCCATTTTTTCCATATTACGGTGGGCAGAGATCTTGAAGAAGCCTATCTTCCTGAAGGCACTGATGTCCAAAACTACATTGTTGACATAATATTGACATTAATGAATAAGGCCACAGTGGCATATTAGATGACAATTATATGGCACAAGGTGTAGAAGATCAACCCTAATAAAATCCACAGTCATTTATCCAGGCAAGTTTTGGAAAAATAGCTTGCATGGGGACAATCTAATGATTCAGAATACAGTACAAAAATGGTACTAATGCCAGCCAGTAGAGTAGACATCATCAGTAGCCACCATCAGCAGCAAGAATGAGTCTTAGGGAGCAGATGGGAGGGCAGGAGTAAGCACTGACTGCTTTACAGGCCCAAACAGAATGTTATTAATGCAGACCACATAAAATGAACAGCAATCATAGACATCAGCACCAGTACAATCCCCATCAGATTGGGCAGCATATTGGACACTAACAGGGAAGTAGTTTTGTGGGCAGTGTTCATGAATGTGATGGGGTTATCAGAGTCTGAGGTCACCACTCCCAGTTGAGATTCCCTTTTCTTTTATGCTATCCAAATGGGCCCATAAAGTCCTGACTCATGAAGATTAATGTTTTGTTTGTGTTTTTTTTTCTAGTTCATCAAGGGCATGACCCACTGCAAGAGAAGCATTTTCAACTGGATTTCAGAGGTTATCGATATAGTTGCAGAAAATACTCTGAAAGCTGGGGGTCCTTAAATGTCCTTGGAATGTGCTGAGTTGCAAACTGCTTGAGTGATATGTAAGAGTATTGAAAGATTGGCTAGAAAATACTTTCATCTATACTTATTTCTACGAAATGGCATTGAGTCGGACTGAGTGGTCTGGAGCCTGGATAGAATAGGACTGGAAAATTAGAGACCCTCCTGTTTGGGCTTAGGGCAATTTGGAAGAATTTTGTCAATTCCCTGCTTCCTGCCCTATACACAGTGGCTTTTGGGACATGTCAGAGGCCACTATAGACATACATTTCTTGATGCACTTGAAAAAGTGAGAGGTTTGGGAGTGGAATTATTGTCAATGCTAATATGGATGTGAAGGTTGTGATGCTATGCTGTCATGGCCCCAGAACAATGTGATTCCCATAAGTAAGGGTGAGGTTTTTCCCAGTGAGGGTCTTCATGTTAAATGTAGTGCTTACATCTGATGGAACACTATAATATGATCTTGAAGCAACAGCTGCACCATGCCACCCCTGACTATCTCATTTGAGTATCTTATCTCTCAGAAGCCTCTAGTCAATCAAATGGCACTAAAATCAGAAGGGGGAGAGTTTTCTGGTCCCATGTGTGTGTGTGTGGGTAATGTATGTCTACGTTGAGAGAGAGAGAAAGAGAGAGAGAGAGAGAGAGAGAGAGAGAGAGAGAGAGAGAGAGAGAGAGAGAGAGATTCAAGCTAGACTTACCCATGGGTAAGGACTGGCTCTTGACACTTTCTTGTCATCCTAATTTCATCCTCCTCTTCAAGTCTCTGGCTATTTAATATCCCTGCCCTGGTAATGGTATTCCCTACATCCTAGGGAAATGATTCATGATTCTTTTAATTGGTGGTCCTCCTTTGTTCCAGGGTGGGTCAGATAATTCCTTCCAGGAAAGATCACACCTATGTATGATTAAATTGGATGGAGGTGCCTTGTTTCATAAGACCACAAGTGAGAGGGGTGAAAGTCTTTCTACAAAATTGTGGGGGATGTGTATTTCCCACAAAAAAGGATTCCTATAGTTGACTTTATTGGAATCCTGATTTCTGAATGGCATTATGAGAAAATTCTTCCATAATCCCCATGTAAAAAGGAAGTAGAGCCTCAGTAGAGGTTTTTAAAAAAGAAACAATTTGGCATATTCTTCCTACTGCCACATTGGGCTCTCAGGAACAGGAATATCCTGGAGGGTGAGTCAAGACAAGCTAAATATATTGTAGTGTGGGGCAAGTCTTGATATTGAGTGTAGAACTATTCAATATGCAAACCAACTTTCTACAGTTGACCTGACCTGTGATGAAGACTGGCAATTTTGTTAGGGAGGGGGCAAAGGACTAGAGTTAAGTGTTTAATTGTTCCTAGGCAAACAAAATATGTTTATAGTCTACTTGAATTATTTTTCAGTAAAGAGCTTGGTGATCCCTCTGATAATAGATTGGGGTGGAGAATGTTTAAAGATGAAAATAAATTAGGGAGCTTAAGAGACCCTAGATACCAGGAGAAACCTGTTGATAAGGGGTGGGGGGAGCTAAGGGACAACTGCCTAGAAAGCAAAACCTAAGGATCAAAAGAGATTTACTGCTTCTCCTGAAAAGGGTCTGACAAAGTACATAGAGTAATAGAGAGGAGCAAGGAAAGGCTTAGAGACTTTTCACAGAGTCAGGGAGAAAGGAATCATAATTGACCAAAAACCAGTTTTAGGTGTCTTAAAACAAATAAGGACAACTAGTTGCTTCCAGAGAAAAAAGTACTGGACTCAGAGTCAGAACGACTGGAGTTCAAATGCTACTTCAGATACTTACTAGTTTTGTGTTCTTGGGCAAGTCACTTAGCAACTCCCCTACCTCAGTTTCCTTATCTTCAAAATGGGCATAATTTCAGTTACCTCTCATGGAAGTTTGAGAATCAAATGAAAAAACTTAAGTAAATCATTTTGGCATATTTAAAAGTACTCTATAAATCCTAGCTATACCAAGAAGCAAAGGATCTTTAACATTTTTTAGTTTGACTTTTTATTATTATTAGATCTGATTGTAATTATTGATATATATTATGTGCTTATACAAAACTTTTGTCCTTATGTTATCTAGTCAAGTAGAAGAAGCTTATCTCTAGTTGAATGACCTATTTCTTCTTATTTCTTGGCCATGGCTGCCCTAAGAACAAAACACATATATGCACACACACACACACACACACACACACACACACACTCACTCACTCAATCAATCAATCTAGGAGGGGAAGACCCCAAGGATTTTTGGCCAAAATAGACAATTACTATTTGCACTTAAACTCTGAACCAGCAGAGCTCAAACTATGACAAAGTGAGATTTGTGCTTGGACCTAATGTTGACCAATTAATGAGAGTTGAAGTGATTTAGGTTTAAAGTATTATCCTTAAAAAAGAAATATAGAATAAGGGGAGCCAAAATGGCAGAGTAAACAATAAGTCACTCTAACTCTCCTTTACTGATATTGAAAAACCCAGAAAATTCCCCAGAAAAATCCTGGAAAAGTGGAGCCAACAGCAATTTTTTTTAGCTCTAAGACTAAGAGGGGTTAACAGGAAAGATCCCTCTTGCTGTGGCTCAAGGAAACCAGTATAGGAGATGTGGAGCCCCACCTCAGCAAACCAGAAGGAGATCCTGAATCTCAGGGTGATGGGGTCAGGAAGCACCAACACCAGGCCCTTCTTTATTCCCCCACCACCACCATGTGCCTTCACACAGCCAGAGGAATCAGCAGACACCAGCACAGAGAACAACTACTTACAATGTGAAGAGGCATCCAGCATCATCTGAGCCTACCCACGCTCTATCACAGCCTTGGAGGAGGAAGAGACCTCCAGACCACCCTTCTGCCACACCTCATGCTGTGAGCTTCAGTGTAACCCCAGGGAAATGCAGAAAGACCTTTCTTGGCCTCGGCACACACCAGCCAGTTCCAGCTCAGCAACTGGTGAGCTACAGCATTATACAGTTTCCAGCTGCCAGAACCAGAGGCCCCAGCACACAAAGTCAGTGAGTGACAAGGCTCCTATGCCCCCAAACAAGAAATATGAGACAGAGACACTTCTGCACAGAAGTAGAGATCCGTTTTAAAAGCTAGGGAAAAGGTAATCACAATGAGAAAGAAAGAAATTAGAAAAGCAAAGAGCATATATTCTTACTATGGAAGCAAGGAAGATCAAAATACAAATTCAGAAGAGGACAGAATTGTCATTATGCCCACATATGAAAGCACAAAAGAGAATATGAACTGGTCTCAAGTCAAATAAAATACTTCTTGGAAGAGCTCAAGAAGTATTTTAAAAGTCAAAAATTAGGGAGGTAAAAGAAAAAACAAACAATTCTTTTAAAAAGACAAATGAAAAAAAAAAGGAAAAAATTCACTGAAGAAAACAGCTCCTTAAAGAGAAAAAATTGACCCAGTGGAAAAGGAGGTACAAAAGCTAATGGAAGAAAATAGTTCATTAATAATTAGAATTGGGCAAGTAGAAGGTAATGACTATATCAGGCATCAAGAATCATTAAAACAAAATTGAAAGAATGAAAAAAAATAGAAGAAAACATAAAATATCTCATTGGAAAAACAACTGACCTAGAAAAGAGATACAGGAGAGGTAATCTAAGAATTATTGGTCTATCAGAAAACCATAATGAAAAAAAAAAGAGCCTGGACAGTATCTTCCAAGAAATCATCAAGGAAAACTATCTTGAGGTCCTAGAACCAGATGGTAAAATTGTCATTGAAAGAATCTACAGATCACCCCTTGAAAGAGATCCCAAATTGAAATCAACAAGGAATGTTGTAGCTAAATCCCAGAATTATCAGATCAAGGAGAAAATACTGCAAGCAGTCAGAAAGAAACAATTCAAATATCATGGAAGGATAGTGGGGACAGTTCAGGACCTTGCAGCTTCTACATCAAATTATCAGAGGGCTTGGACTATGATATTCCATAAGGCAAAGGAGGTTGGATTACAACCAAGGGTCAACTGCCTAGCAAAACTCAGCATAAACTTTCAGGCAAGGATATGGACATTCAATGAAATGGGAGCCTTCTAGACCTTCCTGATGAAAAGACAAGAGCTCCATGGAAAATTTGATTTTCAAATACAAGACTCAAGCAAGGTAAAAAGGAAAGAAAAAAAAGTTATTCAATAAGGACAAACTGTTTACACCTCTACATGGGAAGATGATACCTCTAAATCTTGAGAACTGTATCTTTATTACAATATTTAAAGAGATATACATAGAAAGAGTGTATTGTTATAAATTAACTGATATAACAATAAAATGTAATTAAGGGGTGAAAAGGGATTGTAATGTGAGAAGAAGAAAGGAGGATGCAGAAAAAAAGTAAATGAAATCACACAAAGAGGCACAAAAACATTCTAGTAGAGGGAAAGAAGGGAGAGAAATGAGTATTG
Organism: Gymnobelideus leadbeateri; assembly: GCA_011680675.1. Lineage (NCBI taxonomy): Eukaryota > Metazoa > Chordata > Mammalia > Diprotodontia > Petauridae > Gymnobelideus > Gymnobelideus leadbeateri. Next base: position 1,067,409 of record WOXC01007596.1, read on the forward strand.
TTTGGACTTTACTCTCATTGGGTTTTGGTTCAAGGAGGAAATAACATACTCAGGTATAGAAATCTAACTTGCCTTACAGGCAGTAGGAAGGAAAAAGGGAAAAGAAAAAGGAGGGGTGGTTAAAAGGGATGGAAGAAGACGTAAGGGAAAAGGAAAAGAAAAAGGGTGGGGCTGATAGAAGGGAGGGAAGATTGAGGGAGGTGGTGGTCAAAAGCAAAACACTTTAGAAGAGGGAAAAAGAGAAAGGATAGGGGCGGCTAGGTGGTGCAGTGAGTAGAGCATTGGCCCTGGAGTCAGAAGGACCTGAGTTCAGATCCAACCTCAGACACTTAATGCACACATAAACAAAAACCTAGCTGTGTGACCTTGGGCAAGTTACTTAATCCCAATTGCCCTCAAAAAAAAAAAAACAAGAAAGAGAAAGGATAAATAAAAGTATAAATGTGGGGGGAAGTAAGATGGAGACAAAGGCACAGATAGTAATCATAATTGTGAAATGTGAATGGGATGAAATCTCCCATAAAACAGAAACAGATAACAGACTGGATTAAACACCATAATCCTATATGTTGTTTGCAAGAAACACATTTGAAAGAGGGGAATACAGACAGGCTAAAGGTAAAAGTTTGGAATAGAATATATTATGCTTCAGCTGAAGGAAAAAAAGGGGGGGGGGATAGCAATCCTAATCACAGACAGAGCAAAAGCAAAAATAGACCCAATTAAAAGAGACAAAGAAGGAAACTATATCCTGCTAAAAGGCACCATAGACAATGAAGTAATATCATTACTAAACATATTTTACCAAGTGGTGAAGCATCCAAATTCTTAAAGGATAAGTTAAGGGTGTTAATAGTGGAAGAAATAGACAGCAAAACTATACTAGTGGGGTATTTCAACTTCCCCCTCTCTGACCTATCTGAATCTAATCTCAAAATAAACAAGAAAGAAATTAACAAGAAAAGAAGTCAAGTTAGAAAAATATAGATATGGTAGACCTTTGGAGAAAATCAAATGGGGTAAAAAAGGAAGATACCTTTTTCTCAGCACTATATGGCACATACACAAAAACTGACCACATATTAGGACAAAGAATCCAGTGTAGAAAGTTAGAAATATTAAATGCATCCTTTTCAGATCATGATGCAATAAAAAATACATATAATAAAGGTCATGGAAAGATAGGGTAAAATTAATTGGAAACTAAATAATCTAATCCTAAAGAATGAGTGGGCCAACCAATAAATCATAGAAACAATAGCTTCATTCAAGAGAATGACAATAATGAAACAACACATCAAAAATTATAGGATGCAGTGAAAGTGGTTGTTAGGAGAAGTTTTATGTCTCTGAATGCTTACATGAATGAAATGGAGAAAGAGGAGATCGATGAATTGTGCATTCAACTAAAAAGTTAGGAAAAAACAAATTAAAAATCCTCAATTAAATACCAAATTAGAAATGCTGAAAACCAAAGGGAAGATTAAGGAAGTTGAAATTAAGAAAACTATTGATCTAATAAATAAAACTAAGAGCTGGTTATATGAAAAGACAAATACAATTGATAAAACTTTGGTTAATTTGATTAAAAAAAGAAAACCAAATTACCAGTATCAAAAATGAAAAGGATGAATTCACTACCAACAAAGAGGAAATTAAAACTATAATGAGGAATTATTTTGCCTAACTGTATGCCCCTAAATTTGACAATGATAGTGAAGTGGATGAATATTTACAAAAAAAAAATATAAACTGTCCAGATTAATAGAAGAGGAAGTAAAATAATTAAATATCCCATTTCAGAAAAAGAAATTGAAAAAGCCATCAACGAACTCTGTGGGGGGAAGGGGAAAAAAAAACAAAAACAAAAGCAAAACAAACAACAACAACAAAAAAAAAAAAAACTTCAGTGCCTTATGGATTTACAAGTGAATTCTTTGAAACATTTAAAGAACAATTAATTCCAGTACTATGTAGACTATTTGGGACACTTAGTGAAGAAAGAGTACTACCAAATTCTTTTTATGATACAAATGTAATACTTATGCCTAAACAGGGAGGAGCCAAAACAGAGAAATAAAATTATAGACCAATTTCCCTAATGAATTGAGATGTAAAGTAGTTCACTCAGTAACAGCCCCAATGTGTGATCACTGACTTTGATTGACTTAGCCCTTCTCAGCAATGCAAGGACCTAAAACAAGTCCAAAGGATTCATGATGGAAAATGCCATTCACATCCAGAGAAAGACCTATGGAGTTTGACTGAAGAGTGAAGCAGACTATTTTGTTTTGTTTTGTTTTTTCTTTCTCTTGGTTCCTCCCATTTGTTCTAATTCTTCTATACAGCATGACTAATGTGAAAATATGTCTGATAGGAATGTATATGTAGAGCCTCTATCAGATTGCATACTGTATTGGGGAGGGCAGAGGAAGGGAAGGGGTAAAATTTAAAACTTATGAAAATGAATGTTGAAAACTAAAAATAAATAAGTTAACTAAAAAAAGAAATATATTCTGCAAACCCCAATGTATTTTGTGAGGGTTCAGTGATCAACATTTATATTTGTTTGGGCATGGCACCCATATATAAGGTTATGAATTCCTATGTGGACAGAGAGAGGGAAGGAGGAAGGGAGGGAAGGAAGGAAGGAAGGAAGGAAGGAAGGAAGGAAGGAAGGAAGGAAGGACAGAAAGAAAGGAGGGAGGGAAGGAAGGAGGAAGGAAGGAAGGAAGAATGGAGCTGTATTTCCCAATAAGAAATGGTCAGTTGTGTGCCCATTGGGAAATGGGAATGTGGGAAAAGTGTTCTCTCTTCAAAAGTGTCTTTTGGTAGCTCCACTCCAAAAGGGAAGTGTGGAGAAAACTGGAACTTACATATTATCTCAGAAAAATAGACTCCTGAAAGCTAATTATTGGAATTGGGGGTGGGGGTGGGGGTGGGAACGGCTTCATGCACTTATGTCTTTAGTAGCAATATTATTCTAAAGTGCTTGCCCAGGATCTCCCTCTTTTCATTGAAGCTGTTGTAACTTTCTGCTAATATAAACTTCATCATATATGTATTCTAACTGTCTTCTAAACATCACACTCAATTCAGCAGCCAAGCATCACGGAATGACTACATGCTTTTCTAAGTGGTATTGGACCACTTACTTAAACCACCGAGTTAAAATTTCAAGCACTTCTCTCACCACTTCCCAAAACAGACCCAATTACTTCAGCCACCCATTTTGAAAGGTAAATTATTGATTTTCAAAAAAGTCATGCATGCTATTAGGAAGTGTTTGAAAAGTATTGCATTAAGAAATGACTTTCTTTAAATCTCATTGCTTCCATCTGTCTTCTTTACAACTGTTGTTTCCCAAAGGAATTTCCCTCTAAGAGTCTTATTCCTCAAGGACATGCATGTTTCTTCTCTTTCTCCTCCAAATTATAGCTACACTTGTGATTGTGGTGACAAATGGAATAAAACTTATATGGAGCACATACCTACCTAGTACACTATCCAGAAAATCTTGGAATGTAAGCCTGGTGATATTATAAAAAATTATAATTTATAAAATTAAGTGGAATATACATCAAGAAAATGATAAATAGCTTTCTGCTCTTCTTTTATTACCCTCAAAAAGTCAAAAGAATTTCTTCATTCAGAGTAGTGCAGAATCAATTAGTTTTCTAAGGGATTTTAGGGATTATTGTGGTCTGGAAACCTATTTTGGGTGGTCATGTATGTGGTTTTTTGGGGGAACTTTTAAAAGTACAATTTAACACTATTTTATACCAGTATAATATATTAATTTTTACAAATGTGAAATTTTATTATCTGTTAAAGCAGAAACCACACATCATACTTCAGCTTTTATCTGAACAATTATCTGTACAATATCTATATGAAAATATTAATTTTAAATTAGAAAATATAAATTATGATTTCTTTTTTTTACTTTAACTTCTTCCTTTATTGTTGTCTAATCAGAGGTAGTAAAAGTTATAATAATATGAATTTGTAGTGAAAAATTTTCTTATTTTTAATTTATTTGTTTCATTTTAGTTACAAGATTCAATTCCATAGTTCTTTGAGTTTCAAATTTCCCCTCCCTCCCTTCCCCCACCTCCCACAATGGCATATTGTCCAGTATAGTATCTGAAAATACATTCACAATAGACTAGATGGGATGGAAAATGGTAAAGAAGAAATAAAACCAAACAATGAAAAGAAAAAGATCAATTAGTTTTCTTACACCAGGATTCAAGCTCAGTTCTTTCTAGTTACTTCTCTGGATGTAGGCATCTCTCTCCTTCATGAGTCTTTTGGGATTGACTTATATCACTGCATTGCTGAGAAGAGTCCAGTCTGTCATAGTTGGTAATCACACATATGTTGTGTCTGTGATTGTATACAAATTTCTGCTGGTTCTACTCTTCTCACTCAGCATCAGTTTGTATAAGCCTCTCCAGGTAAATATGAAGTCTGTCTGCTCCTCTTTTCTTATACCACAATAGTATTCCATTACATGCATATACCACAACTTGTTCAACCATTCCCCAATTGATGGGCACCACTTTCATTGCAATTTCTTTGCCACCATGGAAAGAGCTGCTATAAATATTTTTGTACATATGGGTCTTCCTCCCATTTCTATGATCTCTTTGGGATATAACCCTAGAAGTGGTATTGTTGGGTCAAATGTTTGAAATTATTTATAGCCCTTTGGACATAATTCCAGATTTCTCTCCAGAATGGTTGGATAAGTTCACAACTCCACCAGCAATGAATTAGTTCTCCAATTTGTCCACATCCTCTCCAACATTTGTGATTTTCCTCTGTTGTCATCTTAGCCAATCTGACTGGAGAGATGGGGTACCTCAGAGTTGTTTTGATTTGCATTTCTCTAATCAATAGTGATTTAGAGCATTTCTTCACATGCTCATAGATATCTTTAATTTCTTTCTCTGAAAACTGCCTATTCATATCCTTTGACCATTTATCAATTGGGGAATGACTTGAATTCATATAGATTTGACTCAATTCTCTGTATGTTTTAGAAATGCATCCTTAATCAGATACATAGGTGGTAAAAATTCTTTCACAATTTCCTACCTCCCTTTTGATCTTGGTTACATTGGCTTTGTTTGTACAGAAGCTTTTCAATTTAATGTAATCAAAATTATCCATTTTGCATTTTATAATGCTTTCTATTTCTTGTTTGCTCCTAAAGTCTTTCCCTCTCCACAAATCTGACAGGTAAACTATTCCTTACTTTCCCAGATTGCTTACAGTATTATCCTTTATACCTAGATGAAGCACCCATTTAGACTTGACTTTGGTATATGGTGTTAGATAATGGTCTATGTCCAGTTTCTGCCATACTGTATTCCAGTTTTCCCATCGGTTTTTGTCAAATAGTGCATTATTATCCCAAAAACTGGGGTCTTTGGGTTTATCAAGCAATAGATTACTATACTCATTAACTGCTGGATCTCCTGCACCCAATCTATTCCATTGATCCACTACTCTACTCCTCAGCCAGTACCAAGCAGTTTTGATGACTACTGCTGTAAAATACAGATTAAAGTCGGGTATAGCTAGTCCACCTTCCCTAGCATTTCTTTTCATTAATTCCCTTAATATTCTAGACAGTTTGTTCTTCCAAAATTTTTTGTTACTATTTTCTCTAACTCCATAAAGTAGTTTTTTTTTTTTTTTTGGTAAATTGATTGGTATGGCACTAAATGTGTAATTTAGTTTGGGTAAAATTGTCATTTTTATTATATTATCTCGACCCAGCTACGAGCAATTGATATATTTCCAATTAATTAGATCTGACTTTATTCGTGTGAGAAGTGTTTTGTACTTGTGATCAGAAAGGTCCTGGGTTTGCTTTTGCAGTTAGATTCCCAAATATTTTGTAATGTCTACAGGGACTTTAAATGGGATTTCTCTTTCTATCTTTTGCCGTTGAATTTCGATAGAGATATATAGGAATGCCGAGGATTTATGTGTATTTCCTTTATATCCTGCAGCTTTGCCAAATTTATTTATCGTCTCAAGTAGTTTTTTACTTGATTCTCTAGGATTTTCTAAGTATATCATCATATCATCTGCAAAGAGTGATAGCTTGGTCTTTTCTTTTCCTAATTTGATTCCTTTGATTTCTTTTTCTTCTCTAACTGCTACTGCTAATGGTTCTAGTACCAGATTTAATAAGAGGGGTGATAGTGGACACCCTTGTTTCACTCCTGATCTTACTGGAAATGCTTCGAGTTTAACCCCAATGCATATAATACTTGCTGATGGTTTTAAATAGATGGTATCTACTATTTTAAGGAAGGCTCCATTTATTCCTATACTTTCTAATGTTTTTAATAGGAATGCATGTTGTACTTTGTCAAAAGCCTCTTCTGCATATATTGAGATAATCATGTCATTTCTGGTAGTTTTATTGTCGATATGCTCAATTACACTGATGGTTTTCCTAATATTAAACCATCCTTGCATTCCTGGAATAAATCCTACCTGATTAAAGTGTATTACTCTTGTGATAAGTTGTTATTGTCTTTTAGCTAATATTTTATTTAAAATTTTTGCATCTAAATTCATGAGGGAAATTGGTCTATAATTTTCTTTCTCTGTTTTATCTCTTACTGATTTGGGAATCAGTACTATATTTGTGTCATAGAAAGAATTTGGTAGGACTCCTTCTTCACTAATTTTCCCAAATAGTTTGTAGAGTATTGGAATCAATTGTTCTTTAAATGCTTGATAGAATTCACTAATAAACCTATCTGGTCCTGGGGTTTTTTCCTAGGGAGTTCATTGATGGCTTGTTCAATTTCTTTTTCTGAGATGGGTTTATTTAGGTAATTCACTTCCTCTTCAGTTAATCTGGGCAACTTGTGATTTTGTAAATATTCATCCATTTCACTAAGATTGTCATATTTATGTGCATACAATTGGGAAAAAATAATTCCTTATTATTGTTTTGCTTTCCTCTTCATTGGAGGTAGATTCACCCTTTTCATTTTTGATACTCATAATATGGTTTTCTTCCTTCTTTTTTTATCATATTGACTAAGGGTCTATCATTTTTATTGTTTTTTTTTCATAAAACCAGCTACTAGTTTGATTTATTAATTCAATAGTTTTCTTAATTTCAAATTTGTTAATCTCTCCTTTGGTTTTCAATATTTCTAATTTAGTACTAAATTGGGGATTTTCAATTTGTTCTTTTTCTAGCTTTTTCAATTGCATGTCTGATTCATTGACCTCTCTTTTCTCTAATTTATTCATTTATGCACTCAGGGATATAAAACTTCCCCTAAGAACTGCCTATAATGCATCCCACACATTTTGGTATGTTGTTTCATTATCATCATTCTCTTGAATTAAATTACTGATAGTTTATATAATTTCTTGTTTGACCCACTCATTCTTTAGCATTAAATTATTTGATTTCTGATTAATTTTTAGTCTATCTTTCCATGGCCTTTTATTGCGTATAATTTTTATTGCATCATAATCTAAGAGTGATGCATTTAATATTTCTGCCTTTCTGCACTGAATTGTGAGGTTATTATGCCCTAGTACATGGTCTATTTTTGAGTATGTACCATGCACTGCTGAGAAGAAAGTAAATTCCTTTTTATCCCCATTCAGTTTTCTCCACAGATCTATCATATCTAGTCTCTCTAAAATTCTATTCACCTCCTTAACTTCTTTCTTGTTTATTTTGAGGTTAGATTTATCGAGTTCAGAAAGGGGGAGATTAAGGTCCCCCACTAGTATAGTTTTACTATCTATTACTTCCTCTAATTCTTTTAACTTCTCCTCTAGGTATTTGGATGCTATACCACTTGGTGCATATATGTTAAGTAATGATATTGCTTCATTTTCGATGGTGCCTTTTAGAAAGATATAATCTCCTTCCTTATCTCTTTTTATTAGATCTATTTTTGCTTTTGCTTTATCTGAGATAAGGATTGCTACCCCTGTTTTTTTTTTAACTTTAGCTGAGGCATAATAAAATCTATTCCAACCTTTTACCTGTACACTGTGAGTATCCCTTTGTTTCAAATGCGTTTCTTCTAGACAGCATATTGTAGGATTATGGTTTTTAATCCATTCTTCTATCTGCCTATGTTTTATGGGAGGGTTCATCCCATTCACATTCATAGTAATGATGACTATCTGTCTCTCCCCCTCCATCCTATTCCCTCCCCTGCTTACCTTTTTGTTTTTTCCTTCCCCCTTCCCCTCCTTGAAGTTTTCCCTTTTGACCTCCCCCTCCCTCAGTGTTCTCAACCCAGTGACCCCCCCTTCTTAACCTACCCACTCCCCTTAGTACTATTTCCCTCCCCTCTTATCCCCAGCTTTGGACTCCTCCTTTTTATGCCCCCCCCCCCTTAGCCTCCTACTGCCTATAGGACACAATAAATCTTTATACTTATCAGAGTAAGTTACTACCTGTTTGACTCCAAACAAATGAGAGTAAATTTCAAACAGTGCTCCTCTCCCTCCCTCCATTTCCTTTATTTAATGAATTTATGTGTCTATTCACATTAGAATCTTAAACTTTATTGATTAAGTCAATCCCTCTTTGAACCAGAATCAGTGAGAATAGTGTTTAAATGTTGTTCCTCTCCCTCTTTCTTTCCCCTCCACTATAGTGTGTTTTTATGCCTCTTGGAATGGCCTATTTTACCTTTTCCTTTCTCATCCTTTCCTTTTATCCCATGACGGTCCCTTTGATCCCCTTAATAAGGTTGTTGTTTTTTTTTAATATTCAGGTTAGATCATTCATACCCCCACCCTCCATCTATGTATAACCCTTTTGAAGGTCATGATATTCATAAAAATTTCAATATTGACAGGTCTCAGCTCCTCATATAGGGATGTGAACATTTTGCTCTTGTTGCATCCCAAGTTATGTGCTGGTGTTCATGAATGTGGGTCTGTGCAAGTATGTATGTCTGAGTCTGTGTTTTCCTTGTTTACCTTTTTATATCTTTTTTGAGTCTTTTAATTAGAGATTACATTTTCCATTGAGCTCTGGCTTTTTCATCAGGAATGTCTGGAACTCCCTTATTTCATCAAACAACCATCTCCCTGCCTGAAAGATTATGCTCACTTTTGCCAGATAGTTTATCATTGGTTGTGGTCCTAGTTCTCTTGCCCTATGAAATATCAAATTCCAATCCCTCTGATCTTTGAGTGCAGAAGCTGCTACATACTGTGTGTTCTTAACTGCAGTTCTACGATGTTTGAATTGTTTCTTTTTGGCTGCTTGCAGTATTTTTTCCTTAATCTTATAATTCTGGAATTTGGTTACTGTATTTCTTGGAGTTTTCAATTTGTAAATTATGCTTTCAATATGTGGTTTAAGCTAAGGATTAGAACAAAATCAGAAACTTGTAGAATATGCAACATATAACAAAATGTTTACTTAAAAATAGAAGAGAAAGGATATTCATCGTGGATATGGAAACCACTATATGGAAATGTGTTTGTTCAGAAGGGGTTGTTTGTCAGGAGTGTTCAACAGTGACCATGAGACAAATGTCATATTTGTCTGGAGTCACAAATCCTTGAGTTCAAGGGACTTCTGGGAAGTAAGATGGTAGAGTAAGCAGTAAATCCCCATAACCTTCCTATATTCAACTCAGGCAAAAAGGGGGAAAAATCTTAGCTAGGAAGAGTTCCAATAAGCCAAGTAAGCCCCACTTCAGTAAACCAGTGGAAAATAATGAGCACCAGTGCAGTGGAACAAGGAAATGCCAATAGCAAGACTTCCCATGTACCTCAGAATTAGCAGAGGGATGGGAAGTTTCCAGCCCAGAGAACTGCCATGTGTGTCAGCACAGTCCTGGACAAACAGGCAACCTCCAGCAGCCAGACTGCCATTCGCTCCAGTGTAACCTTACAGATATGTAGAAACATCTCACTGACCTCAGCACACACCAACAATAGGACCCTGGCTTAGCATGAGACCTCTATGACCTCCAGAAGTGACAGCCACCTCTCACAACACCCCTCCATATGACTGGTCATGAGAATCCCCAGTGAACCTCAGAAAACACCAATGAAGCATTAGGTAAGTAACCACAGCCTAAAGCAACTGGTAGATGAAGCTCGAGATAGTGCCCCTTCCACCCCAGAATCAGAGTTCAAACTTAAAAGAAACAAAAAAAGGTTAAAATAGGATGAGTAAAAATAACAACAAATAACATGACCATGGAATGTTATTATGGTGAAAAGAAAGATAAAGATATAAAATCAGAAAAGAAGAACAATCTCAAAATAACTAAGGGCAAAACCCCAAGGAAAAGTGAGAAGTGGTCTCAAAATCAGAAAGAACTCATGGAAGATCTCAAAAAAAAGTTTAAAAAATCATATTAGAGAAGTAGAAGAAAACTGGGAAAAGAAATGAGATTGACTAAAGAGAATTATGAAAAAAAATCAATAGTTTGGAAAACTGATAAAAAAGTATAATTGGCCAAATGAAAAATGAGATACAAAAATCCACTGAAGAAAACAACTCCTTAAAAAATACAACTGGCTGAATGGAAAAGGAAATACAAAAGATAGCTCAGGAAAACAACACCTTAAAATTCGAATTGGGCAAGTTGAAGCCAGTGAGTCCATGAAACATCAAGAATCAAACAAATTCCAAAGAATTAAAAAGTGGAAGATAATGTAAAATACCTCATGGGGGGAAAATGAGCTGGAAAATAGATCCACAAGAGATAGTATCAGAATAATTGGATTACCTGAAAGCCATAATCAAAAGGAGGACCTGGACAGCATCTTTCAAAAAGTTATCAAGGAAATCTACTCTGAAGTCCTGGAACCAGAGGGCAAAATAGGTATTGAAAGAACACACAAATCACCCAGGGATTCCAAAATAAAAACTCCAAGGAACATTATAGCCAAATTTCAGATCCTTTAGGTCAAGGAAAAAATAATACAAATTACAAGGAAGAAATAATTCAAATATTGGGCATCCATAATCAGGGTTACACAAGACTTTATAGCTATAACATTAAAGAATCAGAGGTCACAGAATATGATATTCCAGAAAGCAAATGAGCTAAGACTACAAATAAGAATCACTTCTGTGACAAAATTAAGCATAACACATCAAGGGAGAAAATGGTCATTCAACGACATATAAGGATTTCAAGATTTTATAAGGAGAATATCCAAATTGAACCAAAAAAATGACCTCCAATATCAAGACCCAAGAGAAACCTAAAAAGGGGAAAAAGGGGGAACCATAAGGGATTCAATAGAGCTGAATTGTATATATGTACAAATGAGAAAATGATACTTGTAATTCTTTAAAATTGCAGCACTCTTAATACAGCTAGAAGGAATATGCATAGACAGAGGTTATTGGTATAAGGATAATTGTATGGGATGACATTAAAAAATTAAGAGATAAAAAAGAGGAGCAGAGTGGATACTGAAGGAAGGAGGGGGTAGAGTGGGCTAAAATATTTCACATGAAGATGTGCAAAAAATCTATTCCAATGGAGGGGAAGATAGGAGGATGTGTGATGACCATCACTTGAACCTTACTCTCATCAGTATTGTCTCAAAGAGGGAATAATATACCCAATCAGTTAAATATTGAAAACTGTCTTACCTAAGCAGAAAGTAGGAGGGGCAGGGATTAAGTAAAGGGGGTGGTACTAACAGAAGAAAGGACAGACCTGGGGAGGTGGTAGACAGAAGCCAGAGGGAAGGGAAAGAATAAAAGGAGAGAGAGGATAACCAGGAGGAAAAATAGGATGGAGGGGAATACACAGATAGGAACTGTAACTGTGAACATGAATAGGATGAAGTCTCCCATAAAATGGAATAAGATAGCAGAGTGTATCAAAAATCAGAATCTTACAATGTGTTGTTTACAAGAAGTGCACTTGAAACAGAGAGAAAGAGGGAATAAAGGTAAGAGACTGAAGCAGAGCCTATTATGATTCATCTCTAGTAAAAAAAAAAAACACACACACATGTAGTAATCCTGACAAATTCCTAATTCCAGAGAAAGCAAAAACAAAAATTGACCAAATTAAAACTAAGGAAGGAAATAAACTATATCTTGGTAAAATGTTTGATAGACAATGAAGTAATATCAACATTAAACATATCTGGGTGAAAAAATGGGATATGGTTTCTACAGTGATGGAAAGTTGTGCTTCCCATGGAGAAAGGGCTACATCAGATTGTTCTATGACCTGAAGAAAAAATTGTACTTTAAGAAAATAAATGATTTTAAGCAAAAAAAAATATGTGTACAAAGTGGTATAATATCAAAATATTTAAAGGATATGTAAAGTGAGTTGTAGGCATCCTAAAATGAAAATAGTTAAATTTGAAAAAATAAAATAAAATAATGCACAAACAAAACCCATGTAACCAAGATTAGAAGGAAAGTAGAAAGCTGGGAAACAATCTTTTAAGCAAGTTTCTGATAAAGGCCTCATTTCTCAAATATAGAGAGAGCTGAGTAAAATTTATGAGTGCCGGACATTTATCCCCCAACTGATGGCCAAAGGATATGAATGGTAGTTTTCAGATGAAGAAATCAAAGATATCTATAAGATAGAAGTGCTCTAAATAGCATTTGGTTAGAGAAATGCAAATTAAAACAATTCTGAAGTAACACCTCACACTATCAGATTGGCTAATATGACAAAAGAAGAAAATGATTAATGTTGGAGAGGATATGGGAAAATTGATGGATATGATATGTGTATTCCCCTCCATTCTATTTTTCCTCCTGGTTATCCTCTCTCTCCTTTTATTCTTTCCCTTCCCTCTGGCTTAGATGACTTTCAAGCATTCTTTAGAAAAAAACAGAGTTGAATAGAAAATTTGACATTCAGACACAAGAAGCAAGAGATGCCTGAGAAGGTAATCAGGGAAAAGAAATCAAAAGGAACCTATCAAAGTTGAACTATTTGCATTCCTATATGGAAAAATAATAACTGTGACTGATGAAACCTTTCTCAGTATGAAAATAATGGAAGAAGGGTGTATGGTCATATGAATGCATATGTGAATGTGTGTATATATGTTTACAGTTATATATGGATAGAGGGCATAGGTTGAACTTTTTGGGAAGGGAGGATACTTAAGGGGTGAAATTATGAGGTGAGAGAGGAAAGTGGCAAGAGGCGATGGAGAGACAGGGTAGGGTAAACTATGTCATGTAGAAGAAGCAAGGGGAAGTGGCTGCAAGGGAGGGGAAGGATAGGAAGGCAAAAAGGCAAAACCACATTCTCACTGAATTTGGTTTAGGGAGAGAATGACATACATAATAAATGGGATATCTCAACCTGCAGCAGAATAGGGGGAAGGGGAAAAAAGGGGGGGGGTGATGGATGGGAGGGCATCCTTGGGGGGAGGGGAGGTTGGAAGTACTAACTATAGAAGAGGGACAGGATCAAGTAGGGAATGGACCAGGTGGGGGGTGGGATGAGTGGGAGGGAATTATAAGCAGCCTTGTATAATATATCTACTATGATAATGTTTTGCATAGCTAGACATGTACAACATATACTGAATTACTTATCTTCCCAGAGGGAATGGGTGACAAGAGAGGAAGGGAATGGATCTGAAATTCGAGGTCTTAAAATTAAATGTTTCAAATTTATATAAATACTATCATTAATACTCTTTTGCTTGTAATTGGGAGATAAGATGTGCAGGCATTGGGACACAGAGATTCACCTTCCTCTAATGGAAAAATAGAAGGGGGTATGGGAGAAGATATGGGAGAAAGCAGATTGGAGGGAGTGATATCTTGTGGGACTGCTATTCTGGGAGGGTGCATAGGGGGAAAAACAGGGGCAGGGGAATAATTGTAACTCAAAATCTGGCGGAAATGAATGATGTAAAACAGAAGTTAATAAAGCATTTGTTTAAAAAAAAGGGAATGCTAAAATAAATTAATAAATAAAATATTAAATTAAAAAAAAAAGACTAGGGCAACTGATCACAAGAATAATATATTGTGATCAGGTAGGATTTATTGCAGGAATGCAAGGGTGGTTCAGTATCAGGAAAACTATCAATATAATTGATCACATCAGTAACAAAATGAGCAGAAACCATATGATTATCTCAACAGATACAGAAAAGGCTTTTGACAAAATAGAACTCCCATTCTTATAAAAAACACTAGAAAGCATAGGAATAAGTGGGGTCTTCCTTAAATTAATAAGTAATATCTATCTAAAACCATGAGTAAGTATTATATGTAATGGGGATAAGCTAGAAGCATTTCCAAAAGGCTAAGGGGTGAAACAAGGATGTCCATCATCACCCCTCTTCTTCAATCTGGTACTAGAATTGTTAGTAGCAATCAGAGAAGAAAAAGAAATTCAAGGAATCAAATTAGGCAAAGAAGAGACTAAGCTATCACTCTTTTCAGATGATATGATGATATACTTAGAGAATGCTAGACAATCAAGTAAAAAAAAGCTACTTGAAATAATAAATAAATTTGGCAAAGTTGCAGGGTATAAAATAAACCCACATAATTCTTCAGCATTTCTATGTATCTCTAAAGAAATTCAAAAGCAAGAGATAGAGAAATACCATTTAAAGTTACTGTAGACATTATAAAATATTTGGGAATCTACCTGCCAAAACAAACCCAGGACTTATATGAACACAGTTACAAAATACTTTTCACACAAAGTCAGATCTAACTAACTGGAAAAAAAAACACCAATTGCTCATGGCTGGGTCAAGCTAATATAATAAAAACGAGAATTTTACCTAAATTAAAATACATAATTTCAATACCAATCAATCTACCAAAAATTACTTTGTAGAGCTAGAAAAATAGTAGCAAAATTCATTTGGAAGAACAAAAGGTCCAGAATATCAAGGGAATTAATGAAAAGAAATGTTAGAGAAGGTGGCTTAGCCATACCAGATTTTAATCTGTGTTATAAAGCAGCAGTCATCAAAACTACTTGGTACTTGCTGAAGAATAGAGTATTGGATCAGTGGAATAAATTGGGTACACAAGACTCAGCAGCCAATGACTATATTAATCTCTTGTTAGATAAACCCAAAGACCCCAGTTTTGGGGATAAGAACACAGTATTTGACAAAAATCTTGGGAAAACTGGAACATAGTGTGGTAGAAATTGGGCATAGACCAATTACAAACACCATATGCTAAAATGAAGTTGAAATGGGTGCATTATCTATGTATAAAGGATGATCCTGTAGGCAATCTGGGAGAGCAATGGATAGTTTTCCTGTCAGATCCATGGGGAGGGGAAGATTTTATGATAAAACAAGAGCTAGAAAGCATTATAAAATACAAATGGATAATTTTGATTAAATTTAATTGAGAAGTTTCTGTACAAACAAAGCCAATGTAAGCAAGATTAAGAGGAAGTGGGAAATTGGAAAAGAATTTTTATACCCAGTGTCTCTGATAAAGGCTTCATTTCTAAAATATACAAAGAATTGAGTCAAATCTATAGGAATATAAACCACTCTCCGATTGATACATGGTCAAAGGATATGAACAGGCAGTTCTCAGAAGATGAAGTTAAAGATATCTATAAGCATATGAAAAAATGTTCTAAATCACTATTGATTAGAGAAATGCAAATCAAAACAACTCTGGGTTATGACATCTCACCAGCCAGATTGGCCAACATGACAAAATAGGAAAATGATAAATGCTAGAGAGAATTTGGAAAAATTGGAACACTAATGCACTGTTGGTGGAGTTATGAACTGATCCAACCATTCTGGAGAGCAATCTGGAGCTATGCCCAAAGGGCTATAAATAAGAATATACCCTTTGACCCAGGAATGCCACTTCTAGGGTTATATCTCATAGAGATCAAAGAATTGGGAGGAGTATCCATATGTACTAAAATATTTATAGCAGCTCTTTTTGTGGTGGCAAAGAATTGGAAATCAAGCGGATGGCCATCAACTGGGCAATGGCTGAAGAAGTTGTGGTATATGAATGCAATGGAATACTACTGTGCCATAAAAAATAAGGAGTAGATGGACTTCATAATAACCTGGAGAGACTTTTATAAACTGACAGTGAGCGAGAAGAGCAGAACCAGGAGAAATCTATAAACAATCACAGACATAATGTATATGTGATGTCTAACTTCAATAGTGTGGGCTTGTCTCAGCAACGTAAGGTCATATGATGACTCCAAAAGACTCATGATTGAAAGAGATATCCACAGCCAGAGAAAGAGATGTGGAGTCTGAATGCAAACTGAAACAAACTACTTGCTCTCTTTCTTTTCTTTTTCTTGTTTTGTATTGTTTCCTCTTTCCCTCTGATCATTCCATCAGTTATAATCCTTCTTTACAGCCTGACTAATAATTAATGTGAAGATTAAAAATACAAAAAAGAAAAAGAATCGAATAGGAAGACACTGCTGTATTACTTTTAGGGAGCATTGTATTCCTTTTAATTCCCTGAATTTTTTTCCTTGAAATGAGATCTACCTTTTCATGTTATTATCCTTCCTGTGATCCTAGAATTGATAAAATGCCAGAACCTGAACAATATAACTTTCAAAAAACTAAAATATTTGTTATAACAAAGTAAGTGATGTCTACTAATTTCCAGATAAGTGTCTTTATATAGGGACCTTATTATACTTAGATACTTCACCTTAGTTGATTTGGTAGTCTATCTTTGCTTTGAACATACTTTTGCAAAACAAAATTTTTCATTTTATGTCAAAAGTATTCATTTCACCTTCCTACATGAAGATAAACAATTTCTACAAATCTCAATTTCTTTTCTGCCTTTTGTGCTCCCATATCCATATATGTTTGGATATGTTATATATATTTACACACTGACACAAATATATGTCGGTGTGTGAATGTGTGTGTCTGTGTGTATCCAACTTTTAACATTCTTTGTTTGATATCTAATATTGTACACATCGTGGACAGGATTCCTGTATGTGATGTGAGCAGAAAAATTCACTGTTTCAAAAGGTAGAGCCCAAAGCCATTTTTTTTTCTTTTGGGCTGCTGCCTACTTGGCCCTCTGTTCCTCCTGTGATTTATCAAAAGCATAATATCCTCTTTTTTCCCTTTCAAAGCTCTACATACTCTATGACCAGCCTTCTGGATGCTAACAGTGTTAGCATTGATTGTTCTGACCCTTAATTTCACTGTTGCCATTGTTAACCTCAGCTCTAGTCTGTGTAGAGCTTATTTTAAAATACTCCTGCTTAGCTTACATAGCTTTTATTGTACACTGCTTTACATCGACATCTTACTTCACCAATTTGTCATTTTTTTTAGATCCATGAGTGAACAACAACAAAAAGTGCCCACTAAACTAACAATTTCTCTCTCTCTCTCTCTCTCTCTCTCTCTCTCTCTCTCTCTCTCTCTCTCTCTCTTTCTGCTCTACATTCTATCTCCTATCTTTATCAATTAGCCTTCTTCAACAGGACTCAACTAAACCACTCTAGCCTTCTCTCCTTTTAGTGATAAAGTTATTTTTCATGAATAATTACTTTATTATTATTCCATTGTTTCTCCTCCTTTCTTCCTCCTGATTTTGTCATGCTCAAAATCACTGAAGCACAAAATTTTAAAGTTTGAAGTGACCTTATTAAACATTTAATAAACTCCATGATGGAAAATTAATTTTAACCATAACATAGCTGAAAATGAGCCATACCATTTCTGTCTGGAGACCTTCATGGAGAAGGGGTTCATGGGATGAGTTTAAGGAAAATATTTTGGTCCTTCTTAATGCAGCTACCTTACCTCTGATAATTTGTCCAATGTATCATGTATTTCTATCTTTTCCTTCCTTATTTCCTTCCTTCCTTCCTTCCTTCCTTCCTTCCTTCCTTCCTTCCTTCCTTCCTTCCTTCTCTCTCTCTCTCTCTCTCTCTCTCTCTCTCTCTCTCTCTCTCTCTCTCTCTCCCTCTCTCTCTCATTTGCATGTCAACATTTTCATGTTATCTCCCCATATTAGATTTTTAGCTTTTTCACATAAGGGATGACTTTTGCCATTCTTCATATCCCTATAACATAGCTTAGGTAATGGAACAAAGTAAGCACATAATGAATACATACTGACTTGATTTGATTTATAAAATGAAAGTTTAAAATATTACTGTCCACAATTCTCCTGCTCCTCAGAGATGAATAAAAAAAAATCTGGAGTCTCTTGAAGTCTCTTTTGTAGCTAGTTTTGAACTATTATTTTCTAATTCTGAATAATTAGATCAATATTCCCTTATTTACTTTATAAGACTTTTATTTTTCATTAATTTATTTTTAGTTTTCAACATTTATTTCCACAAGATTTTGAGTTTCAATTTTTCTCCCCATCTCTCTCCAAACTCCCACCCCAAAATAGCAAGCCTACTGAATACCTCTTCCCCTAATTTGTTCTCTCTTTTATCCTATCTTACCTCCTTCATAACTTTATAGTAGGGCAAGATGGATTTCAATACACCAACACCATGCCAACACCAATGTATATCTTATTTCTTCATTGCATTTAACATGCTTTAACATTTGTTTTTTGAAATTTTGAGTTCTGGATACTTTCCTTTCTTCCCTCCTCACACACCCCCTTGGGAAGACTAGCAATTCAACATAGGTTGTAAACATGTAGTTACACAAATCATTTCCATCGTAGTTATACATTACCCCCCATCCTATCCCACCCCCCCACTTATTCTATTTTCTAGTCCCTTTTCAAAAGTGTTTGCTTCTAACTATCCTCTCCCCCAATCTGCTCTCCTTTCTATCACCCCTCTCTTATCACCTTCCTCCTTGTTTTCCTGTAGGGTAAGATACAATTGAATGTGTATCTTATTCCCTCCTTAAGCCAAATTCAATGATAGTATTGTTGACACCATTCCCTTTCACCTCCCTCCTCTTCCCTCCCATTGTAATAGTGTTCTATTGCCTCTATTATATGAGATAATTTAGCCTAATCTGCCTCACCTTTTCTCCTTCTACCTGTATATTCCTCTCTCACCTCTTAATTTTATTTTTTTAAATACCATGCCTTCATATTCAACTCATCCTTTGCTCTCTGTCTATGTATCAACGCTGAAATAGACCTTTCCTGTTGGCCTGCCAGGCTGCATTCAGCAGGAGATTTGTTTCTTTCTTTCTCTTTGTAGGTTCTGTAGCCTTAAAATTTGTTTAGAGTAATTTACTTTTTACAGGTTTTACATATGGTTGAAGCTGGAGCCCACAACAATTTGTGATTTTACTCCACCATCTTGGCTCCTATTTTATAAGTTTTAAAAGAGGATAATTATTCTTTTATATACCTAATATATCTATATGTAATGAATGTTAAAAGTTGTCTCCACATATAATTGGAAAAAAAAAACTTTTGAAAAGAGATGCTGAAAAGTATGATAGTGAGGAAAAATATGATGGAGGGAAAGACAATTAATTATAACTTCAGATGTGAATGGGATGAACTCACCCATAAAGTGGAAATGGATAGCAGAATAGATTAAAAATAAGAATTCAGCAATATTTTGTTTACAAGAAACGCATTTAAAAATGAGAGATGCATACAAATTTAAAATAAAGGACTAGAGCAAAATTTGTTATACTTCAGCTGCTGCAAAAAAAAAGCAAGGATATCAATTATGATCTCAAAGTTAAAGCAAAAAAGGTTTACTTTAAAGAGATAAAGAAGGATGATATAATGTGATAAAAGGAACCATAGACAATAAATCAATTTCTATATGAAACCTATATGTATCATGTTCTATAGCATCTAAATTTTAAAGGAAAAATTTATTGAATTACAGGTGGAAACTGATACTAGTATTGTAATAAAAGGAATTTTAATCTTTTCCTCTCAGAATTAGATGAATCCAACCAAAAATAAATTACAAGGAAGTCACCAATGACTAGAATTTTAGATAACCTAGATATGATAAATAATTGTAGACAACTGAATGAGTATAGAAAGGAATACACTTTCTCAGGGTATGGCACCTTTACCAAGATTGATCATGTTTATGTATACACACACACACACACACACACACACTTACACATATATACATATTTGTTTATATATGTATATATATATATATATAGTTAAAAGAAGATAAGCAGAATCATTAAGTTCATCCTTTTTAGATTACAATGCAATAAAATCATATTTAATAAAGAAACAAAAATATGAAAACTAAATGGAGACTAAAATTAATTTTAAAGAATGCATGGGTTAAAAAAACAAATCATAGAAGCAATCAATAATTTCATCAAAGAGAATGACAAAAATGAGAAAACATATCAAACTTATGGGATTCAGTAAAAGCAGTAATGTTTGCATCAGTAAAATAGGAAAATAAAGACCAATTTAATGAATATGCAATTAAAAAACTAGAAAGAAGAACAAACCAAAAAACCCCAGTTAAACACTAAATTGGAAAACCTAAAAATTAAAGGTGATATTAATATAATTGAATGTAAGAAAATCATTGAATTAGTAATAAAACTAGAAGTTGGTTTATTAAAAAACAATAAAACAAACATATTTGATATGATTTAAAGAACAGAGAATAAGGGCAGCCAGGCCAGCAGCTGGCTGGAGGGACCCCAGAACACCAGCAGCTGTGGCGATTACAGAATTTTCAACATAGACATGCCTAGGACAAAGTGAGAGGTTAGTGCCCTATGGACTTTGGGACCAGTATTTAGGGAATGCATTGGCTTCTTCCCCTGGGGGGTAGAAGCCACTGAGGAGACACTCCATTCTGTAGTTTTCAGAGGCAGCTCCAGCTCCTGCCCTGTGGACTGTAGGGAGATCCAGGGATCAGTCTTGGGGGGTAATCGCTCTTGCTTTAACCTCTCTGGATCTGGATTGTGATCTGAGGTGGAGGTCTTGGGTGGGTTTCCAGCTTGCAAGAAATGGCTCTTTAAATCTGAATCTCCCAACAGCTCCAAATTCAGAGTTTACTACCTTCTCCATCTGTATGTTAAGTAACTATTTGCTAAAAGCTTTGCTAAAATCTAGGTAACCAATATGCATAGTAATCCTCCACTTACTAGTTTAAATAAGTAAATGCAAATGAATAATAAATAAAATAAAAATAAATTCAAAAATTAAATAATAAAGAAAAATTAATAAAAATAAAGGAAATGAAGTTAGTTTGAAATGACCTATTCTTGATGTAACTGTGCTTTATCTTTATAATACCCATCATGATTATTTAACCATCTCCTTGATGACTCGTTCCATGTTTTTAAAGCCTCATTTTATTTCTCTATTTACATGTATTTACCTCCAAATTATCTTCTATCCCTTCTACCCCCCTTTATTGAGAAGGCAAGCAATTCAATATACATTATGCATTTGAAGTCATGAAAAACATTTCCATATCATCCACATTACAAAGCAACATCGACCAAAAAACCAAAAACATGAAGAATGAAGTTAAAGGACATATGTTTTGATCTGCATTCAGTTTTTTCTCTGTTGGTAGACAGCATTTTTCATTTTAAGTCCTTTAGAAATATTTTGGACAGTTGTATTGTTCAGAATAGTTAAAGTATTCATAATATTATATGATATATAATATTATGCAATATACTATATTATACAATATACAATAGCTAAAGTATTCACAATATTTTACAATTGTACAAGATTGTCATTACTGTATACACTCTTCTATTTTGCTCACTTCACTTTACATCAGTTCATTAATGTTTTTCCAGATTTTCTAAAAACATCTGGTTTATCATTTCTTTTTTTATCTTTTTATTCCCAAATGCTAAATTAAATTGTGGTTTACATCTTTTATTTCTGACAGATATTGAGTTACAACATTTTCCCCCATTTTTCCCTAGGTCCACCCCAGAATAGCAGTCCCACAGGATATCCCTTCATCCAATCTGCTCTCTTCCATATCTTCTCCCATACTCCCCTCCACTCTCCCAGTAGAACAAATTGAATCTCCATGCCCCAATGTCTGTACAATTTCTTTCCCAATTATATGCAAAATAGTATTAATAATAGCATTTATACATTTTTACACATTTGACTTTAAAACTTTGAATTCTGGATTAATTCCCTTCCTCTCTTGTCACCCACCAATAATGGGAAGATAAGCAGTTCAGTATGTGTTGTGCATGTATAGCTATGCAAAACATTACCATAGTAGATATACTGTAAAAGGCTGACTATATTTCCCTCCCTCCTATCCCACCTCCCACTTGGTCTATTACCTACTTTGATCCTGTCCCTTTTCATAAGTGGGTGCTTCCAACTTCCCTCCCCCTCTTCCCTCCTGTCCTCCCTTCAATCATCCCCCTTCTCATCCCTTTCCCCCTACTCTTCTATAGGGTGAGATATCCTATTTAGTATGTATGTCATTCTCTCCCTGATCCAAATCCAATCAGAATAAGGTTTTGAATTTTTGCTTTCCTATTCTTCTCCTCCCTTGTAAACATTTTCCCTTGCCTCTTATATACGAAATAATTTACCCCATTCTGTCTCTCCCTATCTTGTCTCATTATATCCCTCTCTCACCTCTTACTTTCAACTTTTAGGTATGACCCCTTCCTATTACATTTGAACTGTGTCTTCTATCTATGTATAACTGTAAACATATATACACACATTCACATATGTATTCATATGCCCATATACCCTTCTTCAACTATTTTCATATTGAGAAAAGTTTCATCAGTTACTGTTATTGTTTTTCCATGTAGAAATGTAAATAGTTCAACTTTGATAAGTTCATGATGCTTTCTTTTCCCTGTTTACCTTCTCAAGCATCTCTCTTTTTTTAAAACAAATGCTTTAATAAATTCTGGTTTACATCGTTCATCTCCCCCAGATTTTGATTTACATTTTTCCCCATTTTCCTCCTACCCACCAACTTTGATAAGTTTCTTTTGATTTCTTTTCCCTGCTTACCTCCTCAAGAATCTTTTGCTTCTTGTGTTTGAATGTCAAATTTTCTATTCAGCTCTGCTTTTTTGCTCAAGAATGCCTGAAAGTCCTCTATTCCACAGAATGACTCCTGAAAGAAGATACTCAGTTTTGCTGGGTAGGTGATTCTTGGTTTTAATCCCAGCTCCTTTGCCCTGCTGAATATCATATTCCATGCCCTTCCAACCCTCATTGTAGAAGCTGCCAGAACCTGTGCTATCCTGATTGCATTTCCAGAGTATTCTAATTGTTTCTTCCTGGCTGCTTGTAATATTTTCTTTTTTATCTGGGAATTCTAGAACCTGGTTATAATATTCCCAGGAGTTTTCTTTTTGGGATCTCTTTCAGGAGGTGATTTATGAATTCTTTCAAGCTCTATTTTATGCTCTGGTTCTAAAATAACAGGGTAATTTTCCTTGAGAATTTCTTGAAGGATGATTTCTAGGTTCTTTCTTTAATCATGTTTTTCAGGTAGTCCAATACTTTTTTAAATTATCTCTCCTAGATCTATTTTCCACATCAGTGGTTTTTCCCATGAGATATTTCCCATTGCCTTCTATTCTATCATTTGTTTGGATCTGTTTAATAGCACTAGCTTCCCTTTGGTGCATCCTAAATTTGAAGGAAAGATTCTCCTCAGTGAGCCTTTGAGATTCTTTTTCCATCTGGCAAATTCAGCTTTTTAAGGCATTCTTCTCCTCATTGCCTTTTTGAGCCTCTTTTGCCATTTGATTTAGTCTATTTTTCAAGGTGTTTTTTTCCTGAGTAAGGCTGTCGACTCTCCTTTCATAATTTTCTTGCATCATTTTCATTTCTCTTCCCAATCTTCCCTCCATTTCTCTTATTTGATTTTCAAAATCCTTCTTAAGGTCTTCTATGTCCTTTAACCAGCTCGTATCTTAATTTGGGGCTTTTGGCGCACTATTTCTGACCTCCCAGTTCTCCTCCTGTTTGATGCTTTGATCCTCTTTGCCCCCGAAATAGGAGTCTAATGAATTTTCTGTTTATTTTGTTTCCTTTGCCTAGGCAAGTTGCCACTCAATTACTTGACTTTTAGGTTTGTTGCCACAATAGTATTCTGCCATAAGTCAGAGTATGTTCCATCCCAAAAGTGGAGTTTCCCCAACTGCTGGAGGTATTAGTTGGGTGCCCTCTCTGACGCCTCTGCACACTCTGGCAAGCTGGTCACACATCCCAAGATCTCCACCCCAGACTGCAATCCAGATATAGAAGTTTAACTCAAGAGTGATTACCCTGAAGACTGATTGCTGTCTCCCCCTGTAGTTAGCAGGGCAGGAAGTGAAGCTGCCATGTGTGTCCAAGAGTGTGCTGAAGCTTCTCAGAAGCTTCTTGCCCCCAGGGAAAGAGGCCGACTTGCTCTCCCAACTAATGAGTCCCAAAGACCATAGGGCACTAACCTCTCACTTTGTCTGTGACATCTATGTGTTGGTAATTCTAGAAATGCCACAGCTGCTGGTATTCTGAAGTCTCTCCAGCCAGCTGCTGATCCTGTCACGCTGGGGCTAAAACCTCCAACTCAGGTGGTCCTGGGCTTGGCTCCCAGAACTCTGTACTGGCTGCTCCCTGCTAGGCTACAGGACTGTCCTCAGCAGGAAGTTAGTTTCTCTGTGTCATTTTATGGGTTCTAGAGCTCCAGAGTTTGTTTGGTGTCCCCCTATAACATAATTTCGAAGTGGTGTGGGCTGGAGCTCTGTGGAAGTGCTGTTTCTACTCACCCATCTTCACTCTTCCCCCTGATTTATCATTTCTTAAGGAACAATTGTATCCTATCACAATAATATGCCAAAACATATTCAACCATTCCCTGTTTGACAGCCACTCAATTTCCCCATCTTTGCCAGCACAAAAATAACTGCTTAAACTTTGAGTGTGCATGCATACACACACCCATTTTAAAATATTTTAATAGGAATGAATATTGTATTTTTTTCAAATGTTTTTCCCCACATATGGAGATAATTACATGTTCTGTTATTGATATGATCAATTATGTTGACAATTTTTTTCTAACCTTGAACCTGCCTTGAATTCCTGGTATAAATCCCACCTAGTTATATTGCACATTCTTTATGATATATTGTTATAATCTTGCTAGTTTTTTATTTAAAATTTTTCCATCAATATTTATTAGGAGAATTGGTCTATAATTTTCTTTCTCTATTTTTCTACTTCCTGGTTTACTTATCAGTTATTCATTATGTAAAAGGAATTTGGTAGAACATTTCCCTTTCCTATCTTTCCAAATACTTTATATAGTTTTGGAATTAATTGTTCTTTGATATTTGGTAGAATTCCCTTGTGAAAGTAACTTACTGCTTCTCCTCCTTGTTCTCCTCCTCCTCGCTCTGAGCTCAAGTTTGCCCCACAGCGACCACAGGAGAACATGCCAATGCCCAGTGCATTGGGAAGCTCCAACAGATAATCTGCTTCATCACTTCAGTGGGCAGGTCATTTGATAAACTAATCAGGCCTCCAATTCAAGTGTATGATCTCGAAGATCCATATGCCACTGCTCTTTATTCTGCTGCATCAAAGCAGAATAAACTAGACATGGTAGAAAAAGAGTTACTCAGAGTAACAAAATTAACCATATGAAATGTTCTATTAAGATAAAAACCCTAAGTGACATAATAACAAAAAGAGAAATTTCCCCCACAATAACCAATATTATAAAATTGTTTGCTGAAAATGTTCACTTAAACAATACCCCAGGACATTTCAGCATTTTCTTTGATGATGAGTGTACATCATGGAGAAGTACAGTGCTCAGATACTACTGATCTGCTTTATATGATACAACATTTTTAAAATTAAAAACAGTCCTGAACAGCTTCCTAAAGAAAGGTCACATCTTGAAAATGGAGGTTAAGAATGACACTTTAGGGGGGTGGAGCAAAGATGGTGGGGTAGAAAAGGAAGTTCCACAGAGCTCTCACTCACACAACTTCAAAATTATGTAAAAGGGGACTCTGAACAACCTCTGGAGCTCCAGCACCCAGAGAACAACACAATGAAGCTAACCTCCCACTGAGGACAGCCCAGCAGCCCGTCAGGAAGCAGCCAGCACAGCACTCTGGGAGCTGAGCCCAGGAACCTGTGGGTCAGAGGTTTTAGTCCCAGAGGTTTTAGGGCAGCCAGACCAGCACCTGGCTGGAGGGACCCAAGAACACCAGCAGCTGTGGCTTTTCCAGAATTACCAAGTGAGAGGCTAGTGCCCCATGGACTTTGGGACCAGTATTTGGGAATGTATCAGCATCTTCCCCTAGGGGTGAGAAGCCTCTGAGTAGCAGTGGCAAAGCCGCCATTTTGCAGCTTCACTTGCAGCTTTAGCTCCTGGCTTGTGGACTGTAGGGGGATCCAGCAATCACTCTGGGGGGGTAATCACTCTTGCTTTAACCTCCCTGGATCTGGATTGTGGTCTGGGGTGGATGTCTTGGGGTGTGTGTCCAGCTTGCCAGAGTGTGTGGGGGCTTCAGGGAAAAGACCCCAACATTTGGGATGGAAACTCCCCTGCCAGGCAGCAGAGTCCTACTTTAGCAATAAGCCCAAAAGTCGAGTAATTGAGTGGCAACATGCCTAGACAAAGGAAACAAAATAAACAGAAAAATTCAACATTATATTCCTATTTTGGGGGCAAAGAGGATAGAAGCATTGAATAGGAGGAGGACTGTGAGGTCAGAAATCCTGCACCAAAAACCCCAATGAAAATATGATTTGCTTACAGGCCATAGAGGTCCTTAAGAACGACTTTAAAAATCAAATAAGAGAAGTGGAGGAAAAATTGGGAAGAAAAATGAGAAGGATGCAGGAAAAGTATGAAATGAGAGTTAATAGGCTGACTGAGGGAAATAACACCTTAAAATAGACTAAGTCAAATGGCAAAGGAGGCCCAAAAGAGCAAAGAGGAGAAGAATGCCTTAAAAAGCTTAATTTTCCAAATAGAAAAAAGAATCTCAAAAGCTCACTGAGGAGAATCATTCCTTCAGTTAGACTGGAGCAAATGGAAGCTAGTGACTTTATGAGAAATCAAGGTGTTGTTAAACAGATGGAAACAAATGAAAGAATAGAAGGCAATGTGTAATATCTCATGTTAAAAGACACTGACCTGGAAAATATATCCAGGAGAGACAATCTAAAAATTATCGGACTACCTGAAAGGCATGATTGAAGAAAGAATTTAGAAATCATCCTTCAAGAAATTCTCAAGGAAACTTACCCTGATATTTTTGAACCAGAGGGCAAAATAGAGGTTGAAAGAAAGAATCTACCAATCACCTCCTGAAAAAGATCCCAAAAAGAAAACTCCTAGAATATAATAGCCAGGTTCCAGAGTTCCCAGATCAAGGAAAAAATACTACAAGCAGCCAAGAAGAAACAATTTCAATATTGTGGAAATACAATCAGAGTAGCGCAGGACTGGCAGCTTCTACACTGAGGGATTGAAGGTCATGGAATATTATATTCCACAGGGCAAAAGAGCTGGGATTAAAACCAAGAATCAGCTACCCCCCAAAGGTGAGCATCTTGTTTCAGGGGAAAATATAGTCATTCAGTGGAATAGAGGACTTTCAAGCATTCTTGAGGAAAAGACCAGAGTTGAATAGAAAATTTGACATTCAGACACAAGAAGCAAGAAATATTTGAGAAGTTCAGCAGGGAAAAGAAATCAAAAGGAACTTATCAAAGTTGAACTATTTATATTCCTCCATGAAAATACAATAAATGTGACTGATGAAACCTCTCTCAGTATGAAAATAATTTAAGAAGGTTTTTATGGGCATATGAATACATGTGTGAATGTGTTTATAAATGTTTACAGTTATATATGGATAGAGGGCACAAGTCAAATTTGGTGGGAAGGGATGATACTTAAGGGGTGAAGTTAAGAGGTGAGGGAGGAATGTGGCAAGAGGAGATGGGGAGAGACAGGGTGGGGTAAACTATATTATCTAGAAGAGGCAAGGGGAAGTAGTTACAGGGAGGGGAAGAACAGGAAGGCAGAAAGCAAAACCAGATTCTCATTGAATTTGGTTCATGGAGAGAATGACATACATACTAAATGGGATATCTCATTCTGCAGGAGAGTATGGGGGAGGGGGTTAAGGAGGGGACGGTATGCTGGGGGGAGGGTAAATTGGAGGCACCCACTTTTGAAGAGGGACAGGATCAAAGTAGGGAATGAATCAGGTGGGGGTGGGATGGGTGGGAGGTAAATACAGCCAGTCTTTTACAATATATCTACTATGGTACTGTTTTGCATAGCTATACATGTATGACATACTGAATTGCTTATCTTCCCAGTGGAAGTGGGTGACAAGGGATGAAGGCAATGGATCTTGAATTTGAAGTTTTAAAATTAAATGTATCAAATATATATAAATACTATCATTAATACTATTTTCCATGTATTTGGGAGATAAGACGTGCAGACATTGAGGCACAGAGATTTACCTTGCCCTAATGGAAAGTTCAAAGGGGGTATGGGAGAAGATATGGGAGAGAGCAGATTGGAAGAGGGGATATCCTGTGGTATTGCTATTCTGGGGTGGTGAGTAGGGGGAAAATGGGGAAAAATTGTAACTCAAAATCTGGTGGAAATGAATGATGTAAACCAGAAGTTAATAAAGCATTTTGAAAAAAAAAATTAGAATGACACTGCAATTGTTGGAGGAATTATTTTTGTATAGGAGAGAAATATGTTGATATGTCCTTTAGCACCAATATCCAGAAGCTAAGCAGTTTTGTGAAGGAAGCTGTTTGAAAGTAACATTTTTTCCCCATGCAGCTAATCAAGGTGATTTTTAATAATTGTGGAACTAGTAAAGTAGTTGGAAAATAAAGAAAAAAAAATCACTTGTGAATTCAGCTGGTCCTGCACATTTTTTTCCTTAGAGAGTTAAGTCATGGTTTAATTTATTTTTCTAAGATAGGATCATGAAAATATTCTGTTTCCTCTTCTGTTAATCTAGGTATTTTGTATTTTTATAAACATCCATCAATTTCACTAAGATTATCAGATTTATTGGCATATAATTGGGCAAAATGCCTCCTAATAATTCCTTTAATTCCATCTTTAATGTTTGTAAATTTAACTTTTTCATTTTATATACCAGTAATTTGATTTTCTTTCTTTCTTTCTTTCTTTCTTTCTTTCTTTCTTTCTTTCTTTCTTTCTTTCTTTCTTTCTTTCTTTCTTTCTTTCTTTCTTCCTTCCTTCCTTTCTTTCTTTTTTTCTTCCTTCCTTCCTTTCTTTCTTTCTTTCTTTCTTTCTTTCTTTCTTTCTTTCTTTCTTTCTTTCTTTCTTTCTTGCTTGCTTGCTTGCTTGCTTGCTTGCCTTTTGATAGGGGCAATTAGGTTAAGTGACTTGCCCAAGGTCACACAGCTAGGAAGTGTTAAGTGTCTGAGGTCAGATTTGAACTCAAATCCTCCTGACTCCAGGGATGGTGCTCTATTCACTGTGCCACCTCACCCCCTTCTTTCTTTTCTTTAACTGAATTAACCAATTTTTTTTCTTTTATTTTTTCCCATATAAAATAAGCTTCTAGTTTTATTAGTTCAATGCTTCCCCTCTTACTTTTAATTTATTAATCTCTCCTTTGTTTTTCATAAATTTCAATGTTATATTCAAATTAAAAAATATTTAGCATTTAATGTCCCCTAGTTACATGAAAACAACAATTTTTAACATTTTTTTAAAACTTTGAGTTCCAAATTTTCTCCCTTCCTTCCTTCTCCCCATTGAGAGGGCCATGATTCCATATGTGTTATACATGTCTGGTCATGCAAAACATATCCATAATAGTCATGCTGTGAAAAAAGATAGACCAATAAAAATCTCAAGAAAAATAAAGAAAGTGAAACCCACCCCCCAAAAAATTTCTTCAATCTATATTCAGATGCTGCCAGTTATTTCTATGGGAGGTATAGCATTTTTTATCCTAAATCCTTCCGAGTTGTCATGAATTGTGGTATTGTGGAAAATAGCTAAGTTGTTCACAGCTGATCATCTTACAATACTACTGTTATTTTGTACTGAGTACGTTTTACTTTGCATCAACCCATGTAAGTCTTGATAGATTTTTTATGAGGTCATCTTGCTCATTGTTTCTTATAACACAAAAGCATTCTATCACAATTACATACCATAACTTTTTTAGCCATTTCCCTAATTCCTGCATATTCCCTCAATTTCCAATTCTTTACCACCAGAAAAGAACTGCTATAAATATTTTTTAACATATAGGTCCTTTTCCTTTTAAAATTTCTTTTGGGATACAGTCCTAGTAATGGTATTGCTATGTCAAAGGGTATGCATGGTTTTATAAAATTTTGGGCAATGCCACTTCTAGGGTTATATCTCATAGAGATCAAAGAATTGGGAGGAGTATCCATATGTACAACATATGTACACAGTTCTGGGGTCAAGGGAACTGCTAAAACTTGTTCCTGCAGGGGAGCAGGGTAACTTCCTAGGTAAATACCAGAACACAAGTCAGGAGAGCAGTGACCACACTTCTCCTTAGATCATACCACCTTAGAAGAAGTGAAAATTTGCAACCTCCAAGAACTGACTCTGAAAATAATAGTATAAGAATATAAAGCTTGTGAAAGTTCTCCCTGTACCTTGAGAATAGAGCCCAACTTCAATATGAATTTAAAAGTATATAAATAAGTTGTGAAAATAAGCAAAAAATAAAAACAAAAGGAAAATGATATTGACTATAAAAGGTTACTCTGGTTACAGCCGACAAAAAAGACAGTGATGTCAAAACAGCTGCAAACAAAGCCACAAAGGAAAAAGAAAACATGAGTTGGACAAAAATCCAATAAGAATTATGGCAAGAGTTCAAAAAATATTTTAAAAGAGAGTGAGAAGAAAATTCAGAAAAGAAATGAAAGTGAAAAAAGAAAATTATGGAGAGACAGTCAACAGCTGGGTAAAAGAGGAATAAAAAATACTGAGAAAAAAGACAGAAAAACACATTGAAGAAAACTCCTTTAAAAGCAAAATTGGCCAAATAGAAAAAGAGGTATGAAAACTAACAGAAGGAAATAATTTCTTAAAAATTGTGAATTTGGCAAGTAGACAATAATGTCTCCATGAAACATCAAGAAACAATGAAACCAGGTTAAAAGAATGAAAACTTGGTGTGTGTGTGTGTGTGTGTGTGTGTGTGTGTGTGTGTGTGTGTGTGTGTGTGTGTGAAATATTTCATCAGAAAAAGAAAAAAAACTGACCTGGAAATATATTGAGAAGAGATAATTTCAAAATTATTTTACTGAGAGATGATGAAAAAAAAGCTTAACTGTCATATTTAAAGAAATTATCAAGAAAAAACTGCTGTGATATTTTAGATCCAGAGAATAAAATATAAATTGAAAGAATACACAAATTATCTCCTGAAAGAGATCCCAAAATAAAACTTAGAGGAATATTATATCCAAATTCCAAAGCTTCCATGTCAAGGGGAATATACTGTATGCAGCCAGAAGAAATTACTCAAATATCTTGGAACCACAGTGAGGATTACAGAAGAATTATCAACTCCAATATTAAAGAAGCAGAGAACTTGGGATATAATGTCATGGAAGGCAAAGGAGCTAGTATTACCATCAAGAATAACCTATGCAGGAAAAAAAGAGTATATTTCTCCAGGAGGAAAAGTGGACAGAATTTTGAAGCATTCCTGATAAAAAGACCAGAGCTGAATTGAAATTTTGACATTCAAACAGAAGACACAAGAGAAGTACAACAGCATATACATGAAAGAGAAATCAAAAGGGAATCGATAGCATTAAAATGTTTATAGTCTCATATGGAGAGATGATGATTATTATTTTTTTTTTTTTTTAAAGCAATTGGGGTTAAGTAACTTGCTCAAGGTTACACGGCTAGTCATTATTATTATTTATGCGTGGGTGCTCATTTTCTGAGGCCGGATCTGATCTCGGGTCATCCAAACTCCGAGGCCGGCGCTCTTACTCACTGCGCCACCTAGCCGCCCCTTTAGGGCAATTGGGGTTAAGTAACTTGCCCAAGGTTACACGGCTAGGTTTTTGTTTGTGCGGATTAAGTGTCGGAGGCCGGCTCCGAACTCAGGTCCTTCTGATTCCAGGGCCGGCGCTCTATTCACTGCGCCACCTAGCCGCCCCATGATGATGATTATTATTACTAGGAATTTTATTGTTACTAGGGCAGTTAAAAAGGCTAACAAAGACAGAGGGCACAAATGTAAATTGACTATGATGGGATGAATTTAAAAATAAGATTAAGGGATGTGAAAGAGGGGTGCACTAGGAGAAGGAGGATGCAAGAGGAAGAACAGGAAAAGGGATCTCGCAGAAAAGAGTCACAAAAGGAAGTGTTTATATGGGGAAGGAAAAATGGGGAAGAGCAGTGACTCAAAGTTAT
Source organism: Gymnobelideus leadbeateri (assembly GCA_011680675.1). Lineage (NCBI taxonomy): Eukaryota > Metazoa > Chordata > Mammalia > Diprotodontia > Petauridae > Gymnobelideus > Gymnobelideus leadbeateri. The sequence continues at coordinate 1,099,814 of WOXC01007596.1, forward strand.
TCCCTCGCCCTGCTCTTCTGTAGCTGTAAACACTACTGTTCCTTTCTTGCTTGCAACTATGACCAACACTTGTGCTCCCCTTTGCCCTTTAGAACTGCTTATGGGCAAAGCAACAGGATCTTAAACCCAGCATCAACAAACATCCCCTTCAAATCTCTTTCTGACTAGTTGTTTGAACCCCTTGACATTTGTGGTCTGAGTCCTTCTGAAGCTGCTATTGCTGTTGTAGCCACCTTCAATGCCTGCTGTTGGCATTGTTGCAGTGAGGCCAATTCTGTGCTCTGAACTTCTGAGATCTTTAGGGCTAGAAGTTTGTTCACCTGAACCTTTTGTTGGATGTGTTGCTCTAGATTTCAAATTCAGGCAATATTTTAAAGTTGCTTGTGGGTGGTGATAGTAGGAGAGTTCAGGTGAATTCCTGCCTCTATGCTTCTTTTTTTTTGGCACTACCTTGATTCATTCCATTGAACTTGGCTTCACTCCTTTTTTCAAAAACTTCCAATGGCTCCTGACTAACTGTTTCATAAAGTAGTGTAGCCACTGCCCATTCTGGCACACAAACCATTCTATAATCTGGCTTCAACCTATTATTCAATGTTTATAATGATATTTAGCAATAAGCTCTGGTGGAAGAGACCTAACTTTTGGAAAACTAAAATGAAAAAAAAGTCAAGTTTTCACATTCCATTATGGAGAGAGTGCTTACCAGAGTTATTCTCACACAAGAAGGAAAGGGGTGAGATTCTTGTAGATCAAGCATAAATACTGGTCTTAGGAACATAGTGAGGCTTTGAAAATAGAAAAGAGCCAATGAATTGTTGCGAGGAACACTGACATCTTTGAGGAGTGGAAAAGACTACATTTGAAACTACTTAAAATATGAAATGTTTCAACACAAATATTTCTCCATCTGATCTAATATATTGTTTCCTACTTTGTGAAGAGCATTATGCTGGTCTTGGGACACACACACGTATGCACACACACACAGAGTGCCTATATTGGAGGACACAGCATTTAATCAAATAACTGTACAAATGATCATTAAAGGAAGAAGAAGATGTACCAATAAATAGATAAAGGCTTCTGCTAGGGAAAAGGCCATGAGTTAAGCCATAAAGGAATCTAAAGATTCTAAAGGAGAGGAGAACATATATTACAGACAAGGGAGACAGCATGCACAAAGAAAGAAAATGATAGAATGCCCTGTTCTTGGAATGGCAAATTGAACAGCTTGGCTAGGAGCCAGAATATGTGACAGTGAGTGGGGAGTCTGTAAAGGTTGCCTGGGGTCAAACTATAAAGAGTTTTAAATGACAAAATAATTTAAATATTCAAATGTCTTGGTGATAACTCCCTCCACATGGCTTCTTCTCCCTTTGACTTCACTCACATGTTTCTCTTCACATTTTATTGTATACTCACAGTCAAGATGTATCCTATTATTCTCTGTCTTTATCACATCCCCTTATTTCATATGCCATTCTATATTGTCTCATAATTATCCTACTTGTCGATATTTACCTTTATGCTTATATGCCATCATTACCTCAGTCATTTTCAAACTTTTGGACATTTTTTCCTGTTCCAGCTTTTCCTTGTATGATTTTATGATGTGAAAAGTAGCAACACTCAGGTCATAGCAGAATATGATGATAATAATAACAGTAACAGACAATTATATAGCGCTTGAAAGTGTGCAAAATTTGCTGCATGTTAATCTTATTTGTCAGAACAAACCACTGATGTAGATGCTATTACTATCTTCATTTTACAGATGATGAAACTGAATCCAAGAGACAGAGAGAGGTTAAGTGACTTATCCAGGGTCACATAGAAAGTAAGTGTTTAAGGCAGTATTTGTACTCAGGTCTTTCTGACTCCAAATATAGGACTCTATCCAATGATCATTTAACTGTCTGCTAACTGATTTTTTTTTTTAATTTTCATATGCAACTGAAGGACTCAAAGCCTTACACTTTTTGCAACATGAAAGTGCTTCCATTCCAAGTCTGAATGGAGGGTACTCTTTTGTTTCCTTATCTCATTTCTATCCTATCCAGTTCAAAATAAACTCAGGAGAGAAAATTGATAAATTTTCAGCAGGAACATACACACTTCAGAAGTAAGCAAACCTCATAAATCAGTTCTTGGTTTATTGTTTTATTGATTATTCCAGGGGTGGGGAACCTGCAGCCTCAAGGTCACATGTGACCACTAGGTACTTAAGTATGGACCTCTGATGGAACATAAACTTCACAGAACAAATCCACTTAATAAAAGGAGTTGTTCTGTAAAACTTGGACTCAGTTAAAAGGTTGCACTCGAGGACCTAGAAGACCAAACGTAGCCTTGAGGCCCCAGGCTCCCACCCCTGGAGTTTTTGACTTAAGAAAGTGGGGATAAAATGTTAATAATGTGGATTAAATTTGTAAGTGTATTATACCATTTTTTTTAGAAATTTAGTTATTAAGCATTTACCCATGTATTTCTGTTCAGATTCTACAAACACAACACAGTCTGAAAGTTATATACATTTAAAATCAGATCTTAGGTTAATGGAATTAGAGCTGAAAGGTATTTTTTCTTTATGACCATCTGGTATCAGTTTCATAATTTCACAAATGAGGAAACTGAAACCTAGGGAGATTAATTGCTTTGCCCCAGTCAACATGGGTGGTAATCATCAGAGCCATGGCTAGAACCCAGATTCTCTGATTCCAGAGCCACTGTTCTCTTCTTTGTACCAAACTACTGAATCCAATTCCAAAACATTAATTCACTACCTACAAAAATGACACAGGGTACTATTCTAAGGATTGCGGAAGATGCAAAACTTAGATATGAATGATCTGTTTTCTTTTTTTATAATATAATTTATGGTCTGGCCTATAAATATGGCATATACAGACATTGGTAAAAGAGGAAAAGTCTTGATGTCAAGAAAAAAAAAACTTTATCAAATTCAAGCTTTCACAAGGAAGAATGAGAGGGGATTGATTCTGTGACATTGGAAATCTTCTAGCAGAGACTGGTTGACCTTTTAGCATATAAATTAATTACAATATTGATAATTTTCAGGTATGGATCTACTAGCCCTTTCTCCTATAAAATTCTATCATTCTGGGAAGAATCATATCTTCAGTTCCATTCTGCCTTGGTAAAATGACTTTATGTGTAGAAGAGTGATTTGCAGTGTTTTATTCACACAGTGTTAAAAATAATATACAGAAATGAACTTGGTAACTCCCTCTTTTGAACAAGTCCATTCTCAGACTGAAATGAAACATTCAACACACACATTCCCATACCCCAGACCTTAGTAAGGCACTATTTTTCACACAGACAGACACTTTCACTTTATATAGCCACAACTAACTAGGTAATTTAAGCCTTTTGCAAGAAAGTTGGAGAGAGTGGCATGTAGAGAAGGAATGGGAGAGAAAAAGCTTATGAATTCCAGTCTAATTTGTGAAAAATCTTTCTGCTTGTTTCTACTCACAGTGGAAAGTGGAGAATTTCTCTATGAAAACTGGCTTTTGTGTGACTGACACATACTACATTTTTAATAACACGGACTGGAATGCATTATTCAGGATGCACTGTTGTCCAGCAAATTCAGCTCTACAATGGATTGCCCTGTTTCTTGTGAATCTCTTGTCTGTAAGCATTCAGATCTGCCTTGTGACCAGAGTTATTTGAACGAGTCAGTGTAGAGTTTTGCTCTCCTGGCAGGACACAAGTAAGCATCACAAAGGAAATGTCATCTTTCAGTGAAACAGGTCATTGCAGTGTAATGACCAATCTTCTGAAAAATGGAACTCTTTGGATTTTACAGTGCTTCTCTTTGGTCAATAAGGAATTCTTTGCTTGTACTGCTTCCATACAAAGACATCCCAATCTGGAGAGAAATGAATCAGTTCACATGCTCCTTCTTAATAGCAAAAAACAATTGGCCTCATGAGATGTTTCAGGCAAAGGTAATTCTCGAAGCATGGCAAACGCCTATTTACAATTGATACCATTTATTGTCAGTCACCTAAACAATGACAACTGGAATGAATACACAACTGGAATGAATGTATAATTTCCAGCACACTAGCCACTGGATGTCCTTGCCCCTATCTAATATTTCATTTCCTACCTCCAATCCTTTGCACAGGTATGAAAGACTGTCTTCACTGCTGCCCTATAGAATTCCTAACTTCTTTCCTATTCAATATAATAAACATTTATTAAGCATCCGTGATATTCAGTACTGGGAATAAAAAGAAAGACAATCTCTATCCTCAAGGAGCTCTCAATCTAAAGGAAATATCAAAACACAGTACAAATATTTCCTTTACTGATTACCCCATGTATTAGTGCTCTGTCTGTATAGAAATGACTTTATTCACCTTCTTTGCACATTCTCCTTCAATCAATAAGTATTTATTATATATCAGGAAAAGTGCTGACTGAAAGACAAGGCCAGCAGGGGACACACGGTAGTTTGGATCTGGAATCAGGAAGGCTCCAAATTCGACTCCAATCACAGATACTTACTGGTCATATGACCCTGGGGAAATCACTTAATCTCCCTTGCCTTCAGTTTACTTATCTACAAAATGGGGATGATAATAATAACACCTACTTCCCAAGGTGGTTGTGAGGATAAAAGGAAATAATATTTGTAAAGCAAGCAATTTCTAAAACTCATCATGCTATATAAAGGCTGGCTATTTTATAATAAATAAAATGATTCCTATTTATAAGCAGTGGGAGCTTTGAATTTTTGTCCTTAGGAGATGCTTAATAAATATTTGCTGAATTAAAATGAATTGTCGTAGAATCACGTACAAATATTATGCCCAGGAAATTGATTCAGTTCCCATTTTTTTGCCTTTGTTTATGTCCCCCCAAAATGACTTGCTGATATGTTGAGGGGTGTTTACCATAGAAACTTCTATTTAATTCTGTAAGGATTAAGTTTTCCTTATTTTATTTTTTATATGGGGACTTGAAAGTTAGGGATAAAGAAAATGTTGCCAAAAACAAAGGGAAAAAAGGAACTATAAGATAAATAAAGCATTTATTAAGTACTTATTGTATACAAAGTACTGTGCTAAAGGTTAGGAATATGAATGGAAAAGGAAAACAATCTCTATCTACCCTCAAGGAGTTCACATTCTAAGAGGTTTCAGTTGCAAGTCAAGTAAGAAGGAACCATGGTTTTTAGGCTTCAGCAGCAAAACCAAGAGCAAAGCATTTTCTCTAATTTTCACTTATAAACTGTTGTTATTTGCTGATGGTGAATTAATTGAGAGTGTCAAGGACTTTGGTGGTGAGGACTTTTTTTTTATTTTTTGTACTGATCTTCTGTCACTATGGCTGTTAACACAGTCAGGAGTGGTTGCCAGGCTCCTTCTCCACAGGGCTTGCTGAGTCCATCAGGCTATGAGGGAAGATGGTGGTGCCAGTGGTGGTCTGATTTGTGTGGTAAATGTTGCTTTATTCCTTCAAGGTACATAGCTACTTCTGCTAGGCTGGCCTGTCTAACCTGTGAGTTGAATTTGGGGGGTAGAGCTGGACCCATTTCCATAGCTGTTGTATCCTTGGATAATGGGTGTGAGGGTAACTTTGGAAGCGGGATTGGTAGTCTGGGTGGAGGGGGCTGCCAATCCTAGGGTTTTTTGTGCTTACTTGTGAATAAAATTAAAATAAAATATTCAAATCATCTTAGAAAATGCATAGAAACAGAAGGAAGTCCAGAATGAAACAAATATAAAAAGGACACCTTGTAAAGTAAAAACAAAACAAAACAAAACAAAACAAAAAAACAACTGAAACCTCATCTCCTGCAAGAAAGTCTTTCTTGGGGGCGGAGCCAAGATGGCGGAGTAGAAACAGCTCATCCAAGCCTCTCTGCCCCCAGATTCTCCACAAACTATGTAAAAAAGGACTCTGAAAAATTTCTGGAGCCCCAGCACCCACAGAACGACACAGAGAAGCTAACCTCCCGCTGAGGACAGCCCAGCACCCTGCAGGAAGGACCAGCGCAGTGGTCTGGGAGCCGGCAGCGCGCAGAGCGCAGGAGCCGAGCTGAGCCCAGGTCCACATGAGCTGAGGTTTTAGCCCCAGGGCGGCAGGGCCAGCAGCCAGCTGGAGGAACCCCAGAACACCAGGAGCTGTGGCAACTCCAGAATTATCAACATAGACATGCCTAGGACAAAGTAAGAGGTTAGTGTCCTATGGACTTTGGGACCTGTATTTGGGGAATGCGTCAGCTCCCTCCCCTGGGGGCTAGAGGCTGCTGAGGAGACACGCCATTTTGTAGTTTTCAGAGGCATTTCCGGCTCCCAGCCTACAAATCGTGGGGAGATCCAGTGATCAGTCTTGGGGGGTAATCGCTCTTGCTTTAACCTCCCTGGATCTGGATTGTGATCTAGGTGGAAGTTGTGGGTGGGTTTATAGCTTGCCAGAAACGGAAGTTGCCCCCCACACGTTCGGGACGAAAATTCCTCTATCTGGCCTTAAAGCCATAGTGTGGCAACAAGCCCAAAAGTCAAGCAATTAAGTGGCAACATGCCAAGGCAAAGGAAACAGAAAATGCAACCCTAGACTCCTATTTTGGGGGCATAGAGCGGGAAAAGGACTGTGAGGTCAGAAGTCCTGCTCCAAAAGCCCCAGGGGAAAACATGAGTGGGTTGCAGGCCATAGAGGACCTTAAGAAGGACTTTTAAAAATCAAATAAGAGAAGTGGAGGAAAAATTGGAAAGAGAAATGAGAAGGATGCAGGAAAAGTATGAAATGAGGGTCAACAGCCTGACTGAGGAAAACAACACCTTAAAAAATAGACTAACTCAAATGGCAAAGGAGGCCCAAAAGGGCAATGAGGAGAAGAATGCCTTAAAAAGTCGAATTTGCCAGATGGAAAAAGAATCTCAAAAGTTCACTGAGGAGATTCATTCCTTCAGAGTTAGACTGGAGCAAATGGAAGCTAATGACTTTATGAGAAATCAAGATGCTGTTAAGCAGATCCAAACAAACTAAAGATTAGAAGGCAATGTGAAATATCTCATGGGAAAAACCACTGACCTGGAGAATAGATCCAGGAGAGACAATTTAAAAATTATTGGACTACCTGAAAGCCATGATCAAGGAAAGAACCTAGAAATCACCCTTCAAGAAATTCTCAAGGAAAACTGCCCTGATGTTTTAGATCCAGAGGGCAAAATAGAGGTTGAAAGAATCCGATCACCTCCTGAAAAAGATCCCAAAAAGAAAACTCCCAGGAATATTATAGCCAGGTTCCAGAATCCCCAGATCAAGGAGAAAATACTACAAGCAGCCAGGAAGAAACAATTTCAATATTGTGGAAACACAATCAGAATAGCCCAGGACCTGGCAGCTTCTACACTGAGGGATCGAAGGGCATGGAATATGATATTCCAGAGGGCAAAAGAACTGGGAATGAACCCAAGGGTCACCTACCCAGCAAAACTGAGTATTTTGTTTCAGGGGAAAATATGGTCATTCAGTGGAATAGAGGACTTTCAAGCATTCTTGAGGAAAAAACCAGAGTTGAATAGAAAATTTGACATCCAGACACAAGAAGCAAGAGATGCCTGAGAAGGTAATCAGGGAAAAGAAATCAAAAGGAACTTATCAAAGTTGAACTATTTACGTTCCTATATGGAAAAGCAATATCTGTGACTGATGATATCTTTCTCACTATGAAAATAATGGAAGAAGGGGGTGTGGTCATACAAATACATATGTGAATGTATGTGTATATGGCTACAGTTATATATGGATAGAGGGCATAGGTTGATTTTGTTGGGAAGGGAGAGTACTCAAGGGATGAAATTATGAGGTGAGAGAGGAAAGTGGCAAGAGGAGATGGGGAGAGACATGGTAGGGTAAACTATCTCATGTAGGGGAAGTGGGTGCAAAGGAGGGGAGAATAAGGAAGGCTAAAAAGGCAAAACCACATTCACATTGAATTTGGTTCAGGGAGAAAATGACATACATACTAAATGGGATATCTCAACCTGCAGCAGGATAGGGGGAAGGGGGATGAGAGGAGGGATGATGGATGGGAGGGCATCCTTGGGGTGAGGGGAGGTTGGAAGTACCCACTATAGAAGAGGGACAGGATCATGTAGGGAATGGACCAGGTGGGGGGTGGGATGAGTGGGAGGGAATTATAAGCAGCCTTGTACAATATATCTACTATGATAATGTTTTGCATAGCTAGACATGTACAACATATACTGAATTACTTATATACCAAGAAGGAATGGGTGACAAGGGAGGAAGGAAATGGATCTGAAATTCAAGGTCGTAACATTAAATGTTTCAAATATATATATAAATACTAAAAAAAAAAAAGAAAGTCTTTCTTGGTCCTTTGTCCTAGTGCTTTGCCTCTGAAAGTCCACCTGATTTTCCTGTCTATATCTTCTTTGTACATAGTCATTTGGATATTTCTTCCACCTTTAGATGTTGACCTCTCTGAAACTAGAGACTGCCAATATATTATATATTTTGTTATATGCTATTTATATAAGGACCCAAGATGCTCTTTTATCCCATGCCTAACCCCATGTTTTACCCCTACCTTCATATCCTGTCTCCATACGACCTAGTAATGTGTACACAGAGTTTTATTGATCATACTTAAAATTGGATGTTATCATGTCTACGATCTTGTGCAAGTAACTTAACCTGTCTGGGTTTCAGTGCCTCAGTTGTAAAATAAAACAATGGTCTTAAATGGCTTCCAACACCACTTCTTGCTCTAAATAGATGATACTATGATCAAACCATATCTTTTGGACAAAGCTACAGCTCTATTTATTCCTTTCCTCCCACAATCATTGTTGTTCAGCTATATCTGCTTCATCATGATTCCATTTGGCGTTTTCTTGGTAAAGATACTAGAGTTTTCCATTTCCTCCTCTAGTTTATCTTACAGATGAGGAAACTGAGGCAAAGAGGATTAAGTAACTTGCCCAGGATCGCACAACTAGAAAGTGTCAGATCTTGACTCAGAAAGATGTGTTTCTTGACTCTAGGCCCAACATTTTATCCACTGTATCCACTGTACCACCTAGATGCCCAAGAATCATAAGAATAATGAAATAATGAAAACAAATTCAGTGAATACAGGCTTTGAGAAAACAGAACAGCATGTTGACCTCATATAGAGAATACTAAAAGGAGCTGATATTCCTTTGCTAATTAGCCTCATGTATTGGGGGACACAGAATTTCTCCAGTGATTGGGTTTCTCTTTTCACTTTGTGCTAGTTGATCAGTCACTCAACCACATTTATGGTGGCCTTAACAATGTACATAGGTCCTTTAGAATTATGTCAATATTTGCTGACAAAAATTACATATATCTTTCTTACATCAAGCTGGAAATATTGGGTATATCTTCTATTATTTAAAAGAAAAATGAAGTGACAGAAATAAATTCTGCAGATTTTACCCTTTGTAACTAATAAAATGGTGTATCATTTAACATAATGGCTGCCATAAAGTCACTAGGGGTAAATTATCCCAATAAAATTAAACTCTGAAATATCCACAATTAATACTAACTATTTTGGCTGGGTCTACAAGGTTAATCAAAGCAAAACATACTAATTTTTGTCCACACCAACAATTAAGCAATGTTTCTTTCTTCTTTTTTTATTAAATTTTTATTTAAGCAAATGCTTTATTAACTCCTGTTTTACATCATTTATTTCCTCCAGATTTTGAGTTACAATTTTTTTCCTTGTTTTTCCCCTACCCACCCTCCCAGAATAGCAGTCCCACAAGATATCGCTTCCTCCATCCTGCTCTCTCCCATATCTTCTCCCTTACCCTCTTTGACTTTTCCATTAGAGCAAGGTGAAT